>WEIU01019048.1:101674-125145 GCA_013389925.1 Aegithalos caudatus | reverse complement strand
GGGGACGCGCTCCCCGTGCCCAAGGACACCCACGCAGCCGTGCCCACCATCTGCTCCTGGCAGCGCTGCCAGCCCGGGCTCCAGAGCCGCGGCATCGCCTGAGCGCAGGCACGGGGGGCACCCCCGGCTCCCAACTTGCACCCCTAAAACCGCCCCGGGAGGAGGAAGAGGAGGAGCTGCCTCCCATTCCCCCCAATTTCCTGCTCTCCTGCGGGCTGCTTTGACTGGTGCTCCTCCCGCTGCCCTCATCCCAGCACTCCTGGGCGCTCCAGGAGCGGGGCAGGCAGCAAGCATCCCTCCCTTGCCGAGCTCCCACTCACTGCAGATCTCTTAATGCATTTCTTGGCCAAGGGTGAGGAGATTAAACACTCTGTAGAAGGCGAGCTGACACAAGCTGACAGACCTGAATCTTCTGCACATGCATAAGTGCCAGTCCTCATCACAAGGATGCTCATTTGCCAGCCTCATACCTATCACTTGGGCTGGGAGTCAATCTAAATAAAGCAAATTCACTTGTTCTGAGGGGGAGAGGGAGTCGCTGGGCTGTCATAAGGTTGAACTCAGCTGGCATCATTCTGAAGTGGAAGGTGCTGCAGGAGCAGAAAGCAGAGGGTCTCCAGCCTCCCAAGAGTGAGAGGAAGGGAGTTTTGCTTTGCTGGAAAGCAGCTGAGCCAGGAGAAAGCATCAGCCCCAGGCCCAGGATGTGAGGAGCTGGGCTGTGGAGCCACAGAATCCCAGGATCACTGAGGTTGGAAAAGCCCTCTGAGATCATCGAGTCCAACCTGTGAGCTGTCCCCACCTTGCCACCAACTGAGTGCCACCTCCAGACCTTCCTTGACTCCAAACCAACCAGGACAGCCTTGTCCCTGTGCCAGAGGTGAGACTGGAACCAAGCCTGGCACCTGGCTGTCCCCTCCTGCCCACCTCAGCCAGCCCTGCCAGGACAGCAAAAGCCCTCTGATTCCACTCTGCCACAGAGCCCAGGCACCCCCAGAGACTCAGAGACTGGTTTGGGTTACAAAGGACCTTAAAAATCATCCAGTTCCACCCCCTGCCATGGGACACCTTCCACTAGACAAGGTTAATGCGAGCCCCATCCAACACTTCCTGGGAAAGAGGATCCACAACTTCTATCCCTCTCCTTCCCTCCTACCCTCCAGCACTTGGTTGCAAGGATTAAGACTCATTTCCAATGAAGTTTTCATTATTTCCTGCTCTCCTTCTTTATTCCCCAACTCATTTGCATTACAAAAAAATTAAACAAAAGCTGCTTTTTTGAATCTCCACTCATTACTCCCATTACATTTGTTAACATCATTATCTTCAGCTGAAGATGGCAACTATTATCAAATGTTGCAGAGCTGCTGCAGACCTCTTGCTATATTACTCTGGAAAATTGCTTTAATGCTTATGCTTTTAGTGGTTTGAAAAAACCAGCTATAGCATTAGAAGCCATAAAGAAGATAAAAACGAGCATCATTCGATAATACGTGCATTTTTTCCCCTTTACACTGAAATATAAATACACAGAGGTAATGCAAGATGCAAAAGCTCTTCCTCCTCTTCAGTGACCCAGCAAGGACCCTCTGATCTGACCCTCACTGTCTCTCCCTCCAACACTTTTCTTCAGGAAAAGTTATTATAATGAAAGCTGGGATCAAAAGGAAATAACTCTAAAAATAGTTCAAATTTTCCAGATTTTGGCAAAATAGTTCTGAAAAAGGAGAAAGGCCCAGGGCATGGGTGCTGAATCCCTGGATTTAGTGGGGAAGGAAGAGCTGGACAGGGCAGGCTGAGATGGCTGGTGCTGGGGAGGGGTCTAACGACAGGGATATGTCTCAGGATCCCACTGCCTCCCACTTCCAGCTGGAAACCAGCATGGATAACCCTTGGAGCACTGGTAACAGCTCTGCTCAGCTCGGCTCAGCTCACTGGAGGGTGTTTGAACCAAGAAAAGAGGATCACAAAAGAACAAACTGAACACGAGTGTGCAGAAGCTGGAGAGGCCAGACTTGGCAGGGCAGAATGGAACTGGGGCTTCCAAATCTCTCTTCCAGGGAAATGATGAGTCCCCAGGGTCACCAGGAAAACAAAACAGACACAAGAAATCCTTCCCTGTGAGGGTGGGCAGGCCGTGGCACAGGGTGCCCAGAGAAGCTGTGGCTGCCCCTGGATCCCTGGCAGTGCCCAAGGTCAGGCTGGACTGGCTTGGAGCAGCCTGGGATGGTGGAAGGTGTCCCTGTGGACTCTGCTGGCCCTCACCCAGGCCATTCCAGCTCTGAGGATGGAGCAGCACAGCTCAGGAGCTGGGACCATGCACAAATCCCACTCCAGCGTGGCCAGGGCTGATTTACGGCAGCTGCAGGAGAGGTCAGAGCTCGATAGGCTTTCATCGATCCGTTAATTAAACCCGGCCAAAACAAACTTAATGAACGCAAAAATTTACAGCCCCTGCCATGGGTTCAGGTGCAGCTGGAGCTCAGCCCACCCATCTTCTCTCCTAACAAGCCAGGGCAGGCTGGGCTTTTGAGGGAGACCCAGACCTGCTCTGGAATGGGCAGGATGTGCTGCACTCCTACCTGCAGCACAAATATTACTGCTAATAAGAGCAAGCTGCCCAAACTGAGGCAGCACAGAGGTGCTAAACCCTGCCAGAAAGGAGCCCAGAGTGTGTCTGTCCCCTGGCACAGGCCCTGGCAGGCTGGGAGGGTGGCACATGAGGCGTGACACCACAATGACCTGCTTTAACCACGCGCCGATGCAAAACTCACACAGTCCCTGCCGCAGGTTCACGCTTGGTCACACAGCCCACGAGAGCCACACAAAGAGATTTAAATTATCACTTTGTTTTCCATCAGGCTTTTGGTGTTGATTTAAGCTGCCCAAACAAATAATTACGGTCTTATCTCCATCACGCAGCAGCATTAGCCACAATTCATCATTTTTAGCTTGTTTCGGGCATTGTGTATATATGGATAAATAAAGAAGGAACTCAGCCATTCCCATTTCGTAGGACCTGGCATTGCAAGATGGGCATTTGGTTAAATCTGCTCTTGACTAGAACAAAAATGTAATCTCCAAAGAACTCTGCAGGAAAGAGGAACACGTGTGTGTTTTTAGCAGCTTTGGGAAATGAGACCGGCAGATCTGCAGGGCTGAGGTGCTCAGTGGGGGCACACAGGGGTCTGGTCCATACCCTTCCCTTCCCGTCCCTGGCCTCAGGCAGGACATCCCCCCGATTTCCAGCTGTGCTTATGCAGCTGCAAACTGGAGCCAGAGCCCTGGGCACCCAGAGCACTGGAAGAGCCAAAGCCTGGCTCAGCCGGAGAGCCAGGCCGGAGTTAACTATAACTCACAGGCAGTTCCCAGATAAGACACGACAGGTTATGCCAGAGCTCTGCCAAGAAAGATCACGGAGATGATTATGAAGTTAATTCCTGACACCGGCGGGCGCGTGTTGTACATCCCGTGGATGCAATAGCCATAGCTCCCGTTTAAACACCGGGACGTGCCAGCACGTCGGATCGATTATCCAGCAGCCCGGCGCAGGGAGCGGCGCTAAGCACATGGACACGCTCCAAGGTGCAGAGAGACTTCACCTGGGGAAGGCAGCAAGCCTCCCTGCAAGGAGCTGCGTGGCTTGAACCCCACCTGGCAGGGGGAAATCCCACACCTGATGGCCAGCCCTGGCCCGGGGGTGCTTCCCGGGCCCTGCTGCTGCTGAGCGCTGGCGCTGTGGCACAGCTTTGCTCCCGGGATCCGCACAAGTGTGAAACAAGCTGTGGAAACACCGGCGCTGCTCGGGAGGCGGCTGCGAAACCGCAGCGCCAAGCGCGGCTGCGGCGCCAGGCTCGGCGCCCCGAGCTGGCAGCACGGGGGCTGCCAGGCACAGGGACACCAAATGACACGGCAGGGCCACCCCCAGGGCTGGCCCCAGCTCCTGCTGCCCGCAGCACGCTGCTGCTCCCCGCTGCACGGGACAGTCGGGGGCTGAGCAGGGTCTGGAGAATGCAAAGCCATGAACAGTACGGAGTTTTCATCTCAGCCACCAGCAGAACTCCCCAGGGATGGGGAACACAGACCTGTCCTTACCCCCAGGGATGGGGAACACAGACCTGTCCTTCCCCTTACCCCCAGGGATGGGGGAACACACACCTGTCCTACCCCTTACCCCCCAGGGATGGGGAAATACATCCAGATGTCCCCACATCCCATCCTTCCCCTTGACCAGCACAGGGATGATCTCTGTGCCTGCACCACCATTTGCTTCCCCAGCCCCGTGACAGAATTTAGAGCTCTCCACAGTGCCAAGCTCCAAGCACCAGGCTGGCTTGGCCAAGAGAAAGCACTTCTCCTCAAGCTGAGCCTGCCTGTGAAGGGTGCCCCTCACTAGGGATGCCTGGCACGGAGGGAAGAGCGGGCACGGGGAGGATGGGGAGGGGCGACAGCACTCAAGCAAAGAGGACCCAGCTGGTTGTGACATGCTCAGCCACGAAAAATTATAGTTTTAAAGCTGCTTTCGGTGGAAAGACCCAGAACAGGCAACAGAGGCTCTGGAAAGGAATATTAAACACTGCAGAAATAAAAGGTATTGCTCAAGAGAAAACATAACAAGGCTGAAACCCAGCGTGGTGCAGCCTTCAGATGAAATGGAGATGAGCTGCGAATGAATTGCTCCCTCTTAAGGGAATTTCTGGCTTTTTAAGGAGGGCGGGCACACCCGTCCTTCCCGGCCTCGCCGAAGGGTGAGGGTGGGGTGGGCTCCAGAGATGCTCTCCAGGGCATGTGGAAGCTCCCTGCATCACCGTGCCAGGGAATACAGCTCCCACTGGGCCCTGCCGTCCTCTCCATCACCGGCAGAGCCAGCTGGGCACCTCCCACCCCGGGGAGGGTCTGCAAGGAAAAAAAAAACAGAGACCAGGAGACAGGGCAGAGCCTGGAGCCCCTGGAGCACAGCCAGGGGTGGTGGGCACAGCCCCAAGGCTGCCAGAGCTCCGGGGGCGTTTGGACAACGCTCCCAGGCACAGGGTGGGATCGTCGGGGTGTCTGTGCAGGGCCAGGACTTTGATGGTCCTAGTGGGGCCCTTCTAAATCAGAATATTCCACAATTCTGTGATCCCCCAGCGCTGTGCGGGTCCTGCCTCAGCCCAGCCTCTCCACATGCCCCATTTCCTGGTGACATGCTACACGAGAATCTCAGTTTCCAGTTAAAAATAACACCAGTTTCTAACCCTCGAAGGTGCAGAAAAACGTGACCTCTAAAAATCCCGAAACTGAAAGGCAAAGCAAATGAGTCCCAAATTTGTCTACGCTATAAACGTCAATTTCTTTTTGAAAGAAATGAATGTTTTTGATGAATGTTTTCTTGAATGCCTGCTTTTGGCAGTGCTGCCATCTGTGAAAAATCTCTGCCACGCTCGCTATTAAGATTTCATTTCCAAGAAGAGCTCATAGCTGCTTTAATAAATGGTTAAAAGATTGTCAGGGGTCCAAAGGGCCAGCAGCTTGTTTACCACAAGTGGCTTCTGTCACCGAGCAAAGCACCTTTGACTGATAAGCCTGGATCACATGCAGCTTCCTCCCAGCCCTCAACGAGCCGCACTTTGAGAAGCACTTTAGCAATGTCGGGCACTTAGGAACCTAATCCCTATCGACTGTGAATGAGATTTACGGTCCTGAATGGCCAGCTCGCTCCGGAGAGGTCCCCGGGTCACGCCGAGCCCCGCAGGGGTTTCACCGCACATCTCTGCTTTGGAACACAGCTCACTGACAAAAAGCACCAACCTCACCCGGGTGAGCCCCGGGCGGGCTCTGGGCTCTGAGGCAGCACCGAAATCCTCCAGAAGGGGCTGAGGGCACATCCACCAGCCAGCCTGGCACTGGGACACCCTGCACACACCGGGGCAGAGCAGCCCAGCCCTGCCCAGAGGGTGTCACAGCCAAGGGCAGGGACCCCAGGAGCCTCCCCTGAGCCTGGCAGCACCAGGGCTCCACGGCTTCTGAAATGGAGTCCTGAAATGGCTGGTGTATTTGTAGATCCTCTGCGTGACTGAATCAAGAGGAACAATAAGATCTTTTTCCAGATTCGGCAAACATCAGTATAATAAAAAAAATTAATTATATGCTTGAACACATGCACCAGAGCAATGCCCTGTATTTTCTCCTAATTGTTCTCCAAGCCTTGCAGAGCCACATTTAAATAAAAATGAAGCAGTTATTTAAACCGCAATTAAAGATGGAGCAATTTATTTTTAAACTTGAACTACCGTCAGCAGAGCAGGAGGGGAGGGAGGGGGGCTGCACTGGGACCCCCGGTGCCACGCAGGGCACGTGCCACTGGCCACTGCAGCCACACTGCTCCGAGAAGGAAGGCAGAGAGCAGGGCAGAGACTTCCAACAGCCCCACGAAGGGATGCTGGCTGCTTCCTCCCCATCCCACGGCTGCTCCTCACGGGCACAGACCACAGCAGCCCATCCCTGACCTCACAACCCTGGTGCTGTCACATGAGGGACGAGGATTTGGGTTGTAGCCCCCAAACAGCCAGGATCAGCTCCTCACCACCTCAGGGGTGGGGTGTTTTGGGAGGCACCTGCACCTCTGGGCTCCTTTCCTTCCAACCAGGGGCTTGTTTTTGTCCAGCTAGGTCCCCGTCACCATAAGCCCAGGCTTTGCACCCAAAAGCCAGCCCTGGGGCCTCAGCCCTGCCTGCCCCAGAGAGGTGACCAGCAGCCAGCATGCCCTGCCCGAGCAGGGAGCACCCTCGACAGCAGGAGGTGGCTGGGAGGGAGCTGGGGAGGGAGGAAGAGCAGCAACCACAACAAAAACCCACCCTCTCTTTTCATAAGACAGCAGAATTTATCAGCCTGCAGCCCTTCACATCTGTCTCCTCATACAAAATGAAAGAGGCTTTGAAAAACAGAGGAGATGAAATAAAGCCGTCTGTGTGAGGAAGCTGGCATCTCTGCCACTGTCACTGTCACCATGGCAGGAATAATGACCGGGATTGTTTCTGCATCTGGGGATGTGCACGGCTGCACGGGGAGGAGGAGGGGGAAGATGCACACCCACAGCCCCCCTGCCCTCTCCATGAGCCCCCAGCCCCATCCACGAGCCACCAGCCATCTCCACGAGCCACCAGCCCTCTCCATGAGCCCCCAGCCCCATCCACGAGCCCCCCAACCCTGTCCATGAGCCCCCAGCCCTGTCCATGAGCTCCCAGCCCTGTCCACGAGCCCCCAGCTCCATCCATGAGCCCCCCAGCCCTGTCCATGATCCCCCTGCCCTCTCCACGAGCCCCCAGCCCGTTTGGGATGAGCTGGGCACACCACAAGACGTGGTGACCTCAGCCCTGCTGCAGCTGCCCTCCCTCCTGGCCCCAGGGGCAGGTGGCTCAGGCTCACACAAACATGTGGCTTGGGAAGAGCTCTGACCTGTACAGCTCTCACATCACTTGGCTTTGCTGTAGCAATTACTGCCCGGGCAGGCTGCGCTCCCGGGGGAGACCTGGGGCAGCAGGACAGGAGCCAGCAGCTTCTCTCTCACAGATGACATTTAAATCGAGGTATGAAAGGACAGGGACTGGGGCTGGGAGGAGAACCTGCACATGCCAGCAAACCCATTTCTCAGAGCTGCCTTGGCATGATACTGGGATGGTTCTCAGGGCTGTCCTGTGCAGGGCAATGAGCTGGATTTTGGTGGGGCCCTTGCAGCTCGGGATATTCTGTGTTCCTATTCTGTTCTAGGATTTTCAAGTGAATTTTGGAGCATTCCAAGCCCACCAGGCTGGTGGCAGCCTGCAGAGCACTCAAGGCACAGGAACCCCTGAGGTGGGGTGGCCCATGGCTGATCATGGCTTGCACCCCCATACAGAGCCCCCCCAGTCCCCTGGGCCCAGCACCCACACTGTCCTGCCCAGTGCATGGAGTGCTGATCACAGCCTCAGCTGGAGCTGCCCCAGTGCCTTACACAAACTCCCATCCCAGAGGATTTCAGCTCTCCACCAGCAGGAAAGTCTTTAAAATGCACAAAAGCATTAGAATTTAGCAAGTGTCCTGTGAACAGGGGGACAAGAGCACGGCCCTTGTGATTCAGCAAGGACTCAGATGCTCCAGGCTCTGTTCTGGGGGCAGGCAGGAGGGTGCTGGGCTCAGCAAAGAGCACAAGGCACGTGAGGAACCAGGTTTCATTACAGAGCTCAGCTCCACTGTGAGCTGTGCCCAGCAACCTTCTCTGGGGGCTGGTGCTGAGCACACAATCCTCTCACAGGGAGGTGTGGCACACAATCCAAGAGTCCCTGAGTGACTCCAGGGAAGCCTAGACACCTCTGAGGTTCATCTGCCCCAACCCCTTCCTGGCCAGGTCACTCCCCTTCTCCCCATGCCACCAGGAGAATTCCCTCTTGTCCACAACTTCCCGGCCATTGCCTGGAAAACCTCAGTGTGCCATTCAGGGTGACTGGAATGAGGTATCCCAGCACACAGAGTCACCCTGGGACTCAGGAAAGCCAGCAGACCCTTCCTCCATGCTGACCTCTGCAGTCCAGCCCACCTGCCTCCCAGATCTCTCCAGGGATCTCCAGACCCTGAGGCATCCACCTCACTCTCCCTGTTCATCCCTTCCCTAAGGCACAACTGCTCCCCAGGGTGGCTGGAGGTGCAGTAAAGGATGGCTCTGGCACAGGGTGCCCAGAGCTGTGGCTGCCCCTGGATCCCTGGCAGTGCCCAAGGCCCGGCTGGACAGGGTTTGGGGCAGCCTGGGACAGTGGGAGGTGCCCCTGCTCATGGCAGGGATGGATGAGGTGGTCTGAGGTCACTTCTATCCCAAAGCATCCCACGAGTCTGTGATCCCTTTCTCTGCTCTCAGCCAAAGCTTCCCCTTTCCTGCTGCCACAGCAAAAGCTGCCAACAGCTTTGCTTTGGGACAGCCCGAGCTCAGTGCCACCAAATCCCCACCTGGGTGGTGCAGCAGGGCTGGGGGGGCCGGGAGCCTGCAGAGTGAGGGTCCCAGGAGGTGACAGGGGCCTGGGCAGGCACGGGGGCTCCGGCAGCGCCGGGCTGCTCACAGCCTGCTCACAGCTGTTTACTTGTTGTGGTCCCTGCGTGTGCCGTGTGTGCATGCGTGTGGAGATTGTCTCCAACGTGACTCTGCATTATCAGGGCTATAATGAGTCCTTGTTAAAGTGGATTTGATGGAATAATTATATTCCAAAAAAACCTGCGGGAAAGCGCTCTCCCCTCTTAAAGGGCAGGATCATCAAACGTTCTCGCCACATTATTTGCAGTCACACCTTCTGCTGCATCTGCTCCTTTTAAAATCTCTAACTCCAATCTGATCTGAATATATAAATCTGAATTATCACAGCAAAAGGAGATGTGCTCACACCTTTTTTTATCTGTTGCCATGGCGATTAGATAAAATTCACGCCAAGTCTCTGGGGAAGGATGAAATGATTTCAGACAGAATCTCACCCCACTTGGTGAGAATAACGCCTGGAGCTACTTCCCTCTGTAACAGGTCTGGGCACATGTCGCAGCCAGAGAGGGTGGCAAGGGGTGGGGGAGAAGCCAGGACACCTTTGGAGATCTCGAGGCCGACAGGGGAAAAGGTTCCGTGGCTCCTGCGGGCAGGGAGGGCAGGACAGCGCTCGCTCCCAGAACATCAGGCGGCTCCGCTGCCGCTCTGCCGGCCCGGCACCAGTGACAAAATCCAACTGAAAAGGCCAAGCCTTGTGCCCAGCGCCCCTCTCAGTGCCCGTGGGGGGGATTTCTCCCTGCACACACCGGGAGGGAGCAGGGCAGGCAGGAGCAGCCGGGTCCCTTCCCTCTCGGAGCGGGTCACAGCCGCCAGCCCGGTGCTCGGGCACAGGGGACAGCAGGGACACAGCAGTGTGGTGGCCTCGTGCCCAGCACTCTCCAGCTCACAGCCTCCTGCTTGAAACCAGCCATCCCACATTTGGGCCAAACCAACCCAGAACACCACCCTTCAGCAAGTCCTCTCTGCCCCAAACCTCTCCACGGTGCCAAATGCACGAACAAGGGCGGCTTTGGCCTCCCTGTGTTTATTCTGTCCCAGCTTCCAGCTTTCCCCAGTAACAGGAGCCTGATGTCCCCCAGAATGAGCCCATTGACACAAGGACAATGCCGAATTATCCAGGTCCTGGCTCCTCTGGATCATCCCCCCCGTGCACCTCGGCACGCAGCACCCGCCCAGGGGGGAATGCTGTGCCAGAGATCCCAGAGATCCCAGAGATCCAGCCTCCTGCCTCATCCCTGGACTCAGCATATCCTGGGATGGATTACAGTGGGATTTGTGTGCAGTTCCACTTCTGCAATTTCAGATAAAAAAGATGCAGCAGTGGCGAGGTGCAGCAGAGGACAGGGAACATTTTTGGGGGGATTGACTGCATGGAACCATGCTGCTGCCCCTTCATTGCCCACACCACTGAAGAGCTGCTGAGAGCAGTTTAAGGACTCCAGAACCAGCCTTGGGGACATCTGAGGATGGGACAGAAAGAACAAGGCAGGTCAAGCGAAGCTCACAGCTGCAGCACCATAAACAGATTAATTCAGGCAGAGATATTTTGGAAACTCCTAAAATGCTCAGCCCACAACACACACAAAAACACCTCTAAAACTTCACAGAACTCAATTTTTTTTTTTTTCAGCTCCTTCCTTCTGGCAAGCTTTACGTTTTGCTTTCCAGAGAAAAGGCTTTGTGGATAACCAGTGACTAAGTACATCCTCATCTGCGCAGCCCTCAGAGGATTTGCATTAGGCTGCTGACAAAGGCAGCACCCTTAGAAACGCTGGTACCTTGACAAGTGCTCTATTTAGATTTTTTTCCAACACAACCTATCAAGTACACAACACTGAAGCAGCAAATAACAGCTCAGCTCTGGGTTTGCCAGGCTGGTAACGCTCACTGCCTCCAAATCCCACAGCCCTCGCCAGCCCCAGTGCTTTTTCCCACTGGCACAGCCTGGACAGGTGACATTTGTGCCCAGCAAGGAAAAGGTGAACACACTGACATCCCTGAGCCAGCTGGGGAATGCTTTGGGTGCGAGTCCATGGGCACAAGCCAAGCAGTGCCCAAATGAACACCTTGCAAGAGCTGAGGAGGGGCTGGAATTGCTCAAACCCCACTTTGTGGTGGCACGAGTAGCTCCCCGTGCTGCTTTTGCAAACAGCAGCTGGACAGGCACCCCAGGGGTGCCCACACACCTGGGCTCCACACTGCCACCACTGCCACAGGAAATAATACCGAAATAATAAAAGCAAAGCTGTTTACAACCTTGAGTTCTCAAAGCACCTTGCAGCAGGATTTTCTCACTCTCACTCTGTGGAAAAGGGGTGAAGGGTGTGTAAAACTCTGCTCAGCTGCTGTGCTCCCATCCAGCACCTCAAATACACACCGAGGTGCAGCAGGAGCAGCTGAATTTGAGGTGTGATTGTTCCCCAGGCCCTGTCCTGTCACAGCTGTGCCCTCCCAGGCAGAGCAGCAGAGCCCTGGGAGCGGGGCTGTGTCTGTGGAACAGGAGGCAAGATTGATTCTGATGTGAGCACCAGCAAGGCAAATGGGTTTTTGGAAACCCTGTAATTTGTCTGCGACCCTTGACTTCTCTAAACACACAGCAGCACAGTCAGGTGGGCACTAAACAAAAATGAGCTGCACTAATGATGATTTACGTGGGGATAACCTGCCATAAAGAGTTTATCTTTGATTTGGGGGTATGTTACGGTGTTGCCAAGTTAACCAAACAGCACAACTCATCACCCAAACCCCAGTGAGGGAGGCAGCAGAGCTGGGCTGGGCTCTGCAAGGCACCACCAAGGTTCTGCACCCACCAAAAGAGCAAGGAGGTTTGGCTGAAAAAATGTGAGGGGTTGGGAGCCCTGTAATCCCAATTAATAAAAAATAGATGATACAGTCATGGAATTAAAGAATGATTTGTCTTGGAAGAGACCTTAAAGCCCACTTTGTTCCTCCCCCTGGCATGGGCAGGGACACCTTCCCCTGTCCCAGGCCCTGTCCAAGCTGGCCTTGGACCCTGCTAGGGATTGGGCAGCCACAGCTTCTCTGGACAACCTGTGCCAGAGAAGAATTCCTTCCTAGAACCCAAGAAATCTCACAAAAGGTTCCCCCCAGCCACAAATGGAGGCAGAGGTTGAGTTCCCAAGAGCAGCCTCAGGGGGAAACACTTGCTGCCCCCATTTCTCAGCTGCAGGTATTTTGGTTTGGTTGGGGAAAAGACATTTACTATGACAACAGTCACTTTTAAAGAGCTTTGTGCCACCAAGAAGTCTGGATGGAGATTTTCCCTGCTCTGCATGTCAGGACTGTTCCTCTCCTGCTGCACCTCGAGTGCTGGGAAGATGCCCAGCCTTCCACAGGGAGCACTAGAGCAAAGTTCTGGGGAATGCAGCGGGTTTGGCACTCTGGAGTCAGGAGAGAGCAGCACGGTGCACAGCCAGCTGTGAGCACAGCTCAGGTGCAGCGCTGCAGCCCTTGCACAGCCCTGCCCTCCTGCACTGCAGGGCCTCACCTGGCAGCACCCGGAGCAACAGGGACCGTGGGGCACCAGCACCACATCCCAGCCCTCCTCACCTCACCCCATCCCTCCCCTCATCCTCCTCACTCAGAATCAGGGCAGACGCAGAGGTTCAGCAGAGGTCAGGAAAAAACATATTTTTGGTAACAGCAGAGCCACTTTTAGCTCTAACACACCAGCAACAAAAAAGAAAAAGCTTCAGGCAGATACTATATTTGTAATCCAACGGCAAAACATGTTTGCTTGTGTTGACTCTGCACTGTAACACAATTTATATGTTCTGTCTTTAGGGTAATTATTGCTTTAGAATGTTAAAATCGTTCCACCCTAATTAAATCATCATATTAAAAAATCCACTGCCACAGCAAACTTGGGAACAAGTCTGGTTAAGATCACGCGAGTGCACGGATGCTCAGTTGGCAAACCCGCCTCTGAGCCCGCCGGCCACACGGGCTCCACCTCCAGAATCCCAGAGCAAAGGATTCCCAAACCACGGAGGAAACAACAGCCCAGGCTGCCCTGCTGATGGACCTCGTGTCCCACTCACAGGATCACAGCACCACAGCGGGCAGAGCATCACCTGCACCGCCCAAAATGCATCAAGAGCACCACCCGAGCTCCTCAGAGCCCCAGGGCACGGGCACCTCCTCCTTCTCACCCACCACACAGAGATCCACCTCCTGTTCCCACACCCACGGAAAGGCTGGCAAGGCCACTCTGTCCCCTGCCAAAGGGTGCCTGCCCGGGTACCACCAGCCCAGGTACCTCCAGGCACAGTGGGCTGTGCTGGGTCAGCACCTTGGCTCCCTCAGGGGGCACAGCCCACCAGCAAGAGCCACCACAGCCCCCAGGAGAACAGGTGAGCCCCTCCAGGTGAAGCACTCTGCTCCTTCATCTCCTCCTGCCAGCTACTGCTCCCTGTGGCAACGCTGAGACGTGGAGCAGCACCGGGACTTTCTGACCTGTGAGCAAATACCAAGCGCAGAGCACTCACTTTGGCCAAAATCCTTTAATTCCCTCTGGATCCCCTGGGGGAAGCAGTCATTGATTGCTTTACTACCAGCTTACAGCGGCTGTGCCGGGCAGCCAGAGCTGCCATCGATAGCAGAGGAGCCACGAGGTCACCCCAGAACACGGGGACACGGGGCTGGCCCCACGCTGTGCCCAGAGCCTGCCACAGCCAGGCAGGAGCCCTGCCAAAAACTCACAGGGAAATACCCGGGGAAAACACCTGCACCCTCAGAGTCCCTGCACACAGGGGAGTGATGCTGGCCCTCCCACAGCCCCTGCCCCACGTGGGGAAGGCAGCTGGAGTGGGGGACATGGCCCAGGCTATGGGGCAGGGACATGGCACAGGCAGGACAAGCAGGTTCCATCACAGGGGAAAGGGAGATGATGGCATTTTTAGCAAGTTCCTTCCCCTGTGGTCGAATCAGTTGTGAAAATCCACAAGAAAAGGTGGAATTTTGGCTGGAGCATCATCCTGACAAGACCAGCGGCAGCCCTGAGTGCAGGAGTCAGACATGGGCAGCACAGGCAGGTGCTGTCCCTGTTGTCCAAGCGCCAGTGCCAGGTACCCAAAGCATCCTGCAGAAACCAGGACAAGGCACGAGCGCTGCCAAAACTACCCTGAGCATCCCTCACCCACGGGACACACGGCCAGAGCACCCAGGACAGCCTGGACACCACACCTCTGCTCACACCAGCAGCACTTTCCAGTCTGGAGCTGCAAAATCACCAGTAAAAGCCTTTGCTGGGCAGCACAGGCACAGACAACAAGCCAAAACCAGACCCTCCACGGCAGCAAACGTCACACATGGCAAAGCAGGTCAAATTTGCAAGAGAACAGGTGCTCCTCTCTTACCTGGGATGATAGAAACGGTGTCTTTCTCCCAGGATACAACGCTAACATATTCCTGCACTGAAGAGGGGATGAGGCACTTGAAAACAGCCACGTTTCCACGCATCGACCTTTGGTCCTCCACCCGAACGGTGTACGGTTCCCTGAAAACTGTGGAGGGGAGCAGATGGTTGGTAGCATGACAGTGCTGGAGGAAAACACACTTCCTTTTGCTAGAATCCCACGTTTCCCAAACAAACCAGCCCACCCAGCCACACGCTGCTTCCATCCCAAGCACCTTCCCGGGGAAGGAAGGGATTTTCTGCCAGGGAGCAGGGAGCTGGGTTTGGGACAGAGGGACACCTGGCCCAGGTCCTGCTGCTGGGATCTGCCACGGTGCCCAGCGCCACCTGAGCTTGCCAGACTCAGTGTGGGACCAATGACATTTTGTAGTTGTGCTGTGCATTTCATCTCTGGATGCTGAAAATGCACCCTGGGACAGACAGCCCATGACACAGAGCCCAGGACCCTCCTGAACCCACTGCAGGAATATTTAATGCGAGCAGGTGACAGTTTTCCAGGTTGTGCCACATGTTCCCAGCACGTGCCCCATTCCTCAGGGAGATGCACATCCCTTTGACAGCTCCGTGCTGCTCCCTGCTCCAGGAGCACCCCCTGGGTGAGGTGCACCCCCCTCAGCCTCTCCAGCAACACAGACACCACAAACTCCTGAAATTCAAGGCAGTTGAGGGCAGCTCCCTCCTTACTGTGACAATAATTGTGCCCTGCAGGACGTGGACACGGTTGCCATCATGACAAATACACGTTCACTTTGTCAGGGCCAGAGCAGGAGCAGCTCAGCAAAGCCCTCAGCAGCCCCAAAAGGAAGGTGTTTTCCCTGAGTGGGAAGCCCCTGTGGGCATGGCATCCCACAGCTGGCACAGCCAAGCCAGCAGCAGCATTTCCAGCCTGCTTTGCCGGGCTTTCAGGGCTCCCTGCTCAGAGATGTGCCACCAGGGCACGGGGAGAAGCTCCACGGAAAAGGGGCTGCAGAGCCAAAGCAGATTAACCAGCAAAAGCTTCCTTAATCACCTGGAGCTGAGGTTTATTCACAGGCTTTAAAGGCCAGCAGGGACCGTGGGGAGCATCCTGAATGCTCCCTGCCACCAGGAGCAGGGCTGGGAACAGACCCTGTGCCAGCCCTGCTGCATCCCTGACCTGTGCCAGCCCCACAGCCAAGGCTCCAGGCTTTTCCTGCCAGCAGGAATAACCCCCAGGAGGGCAACACACAGCCACACACAGCCCACTTAGACCTCCCTGGCTGGAGAAATTTGCTCCATGTGCTGGCCAACAGCTTTCCCAAGACTTCCAGAGATTCCCTCATTTTCAGTTTCCACTGCATTTTATCTAATTGCTCGCCTTCTCCAGCTGTAATTGGTTCTCTGTGCTGCACTGCCATTAGAAAGCACTGGAGAGTGACTGGGATGTGGGATGGCCAGGAGGGAGCAGCAGCTGGAGAATGTCCCACAGCCATTTCCACTGCCAGGAAGCCAGAGCAGCTCCAGGAGCTGGAGACATCCTGGTGGCCCCACCACATCCACACCTCCTGCTGAAAGTGAGGGAGGCTGAGCTCCCAGCCTGAGAGAAGGGGTGCATTCAGTCCTGGATGGAGAGGGGGACAAGAGCCAGGATTCCCTCTCTGTGATCCCAGGGCAGCTCTCCCAGCAGAGCCAACCCCACTGTGCCCACACCAGGAGAGCAGCAGCTCCATGTTTACTACACCCCATCTGCTGCTCCACCACGCTGTGGTTTATAGGTAACCCAAGAGTGCTGGTAAATAATTCACTCTGCAGAAGGGGGTTAATACCAATTTACTCCCCAGTACAAGGTATTAAAATAAAAAAACCCTGTAGTCACTTCTGTCACGTTCTCTCTGCTAGCCCCACTTTTAATAGGTTACATAATGAAGCCATTCCTGGGCTATTAGCCCTCCTCAGCCTGGTCAATAATTTACTATAATGGCTTTTGGAATCAGCTCTTTGCCATATTCCTCCTTTTTATTTTATTTATTTAATTTTTTTGGTTCTTAATAAGCCTTGGCAAGCTGAGGCTGGGTGTCTCACTGGGAGCTGGGCTTGGGACACTGAGGGGGCTCCCAGATGTGGCCCAGCCCCTCCCACAGCTGGGAAAAGCCTCCTTTAAGTGGCTTTTAGGGTGAGACAATCCCAGTTCAAAGAGAAAGGAGCTCTCCTGCCACCAGGCTGCAGCCACACCACGTTCTCCAGACACCTCCAAGCTGCACATCCCACCCAACGCTCTGCCCTTCTCCATCCCGTTGCTCAAACCCAACACAGCAGCCCTGGTTCTGCCCTTGATGGGCCAGCTGGCAGGCCACAGGGCAGAGCAGGGACAAACCATCCCCAGGGCCCCCAGGGAGCTCCTACCTGCTTTAACACGGATATTTGGGCTCCTGATTTTGCCAGCCGAGTTCTCTGCGGTGCAGAAGTAGTCGTTGTCGTGGATGAAGCTGTTGAAGGCTGATGGCGAGAAGGGGTAGAGCTGCAAAGTCCCATTGGCATGGACATGCCTGATGTGGGGCACATCGTAGATGTCGTCACCTGTGGCCAGGTACCACCGAAGGACGGCGCTGGGTGACCCTGCTGCCGGGCAGGGGATCACCACCCCCACTGTGCTGGAGAAGGTGACCTGCTGCAAGGAGTCGTTCACAAAGTAGAGGCTGGTTCCAACATCTTCAGCGCGTGCTGTGGACAAAGCAGAGGCCACAAGGGCGGGGGGTCACTGCGGGGATCGGCAGTCCTGGTGGCACAGAGACCCCCAGGCACAGAGACCCCCTGGCACAGAGACCTCCTAACATAGAGACATCCCCCAGCACAGGGACATCCCCCAGCACAGGGACATCCCCCAGCACAGAGACCCCTTGACACAGAGACCCCCTTGGCACAGAGACCCCCTGGCACAGAGACCTCCTGACATAGAGACATCCCCCAGCACAGGGACATCCCCCAGCACAGGGACCCCCTGGCACAGAGAACCACCCAGGACAGCCCCCTGAGCCCTGCGTGCGGCGGAGCAGGGGAGCTCAGGAGCATCCGTGCACGGCTGGAAGCACACAGGCCACCTTCACAGGCCAGCGCTCCCGCTGCCAGCACGGATCAGAGACACCTGGGCAGCACAGCCAGGGGCTGTGCAGGGAGGATGGGCACCCCAGGCAGCCCCTGGGGCTTCCCCAGGGGCGCCTGGCTGGCTCCGAGCACCCACAGCCCTGAGGACACCACACCAGCACTGCTCCTGCTGCCAACCCCAACATTCCTGGGATCGCCCATCCAGCACCCCTGGGTGCACCCCAGCAAAGCACGCCCCGTGCACATCACTTCCAGGCAGGGCAGAGACCTCCCCTGCCACCCCACCACTAGCTCCAAACCAAGCGAGGGGCTGGAAACCTGGATGAGAGCTGCTCCCCTCTCCCAGAGCCACCGGGAGGGAAGCCCAGACCCACCCTGCCCTCAGCCTGAGCATCCCTGCACCATCTAATCGAGGCCTGAGGTGGATTCAGGGGCACAGTCCAGGCAGAGCTCGTGGCCACCTGCACTCCCAGGAGCAGCTCTCTCCACTGGAGAACAGAACTTCCCTTCTTGGGAAGCAGGGAATAGACCTCTGCACCCAACTCCTCCGTCCCTCCTTCCCACTCTCCAGGACCACGAGCTCCCCCTTCCCAACCTAAGCCAGCAAAATTGGCTATAAATAAGGATGAGGAGGGCCCCAGTCACTTAGATCCGCTTTCTTTTTTTAGCCACACTCTTTCCAAGTGGGCGGAAGGACAGGGATCTGGGAAGGGCCCTCGGCGGGTGTATTAATAGCTGCGGCTGAGCACGCCCGTGGTGCCGCAGAGCCAATAAGCAGATCAGCACCGTGCCGCCGGTTCACAACCAGCCACGGGGGACCCTCCCTGACCTCGATTCCTCAACTTGGGGAGGAGGGGACGGCAGCAGGGGGAGAAGGAAAGCCTCATCCTCACGCCCTGAGTGGCCGTGGCAAGCTCCAGCCAGGTGCCTGCCCTGCCTCGGGGCTGTGCCACCAGCCCCAGCCACGCTGTCCTCAGCGGCTCGGATGGGACACCCGAGACACCTCAGCCCTTCTCACTGCAGAGTCCTCTCCATCCTTCTCCCAGCTGGATGTACCACCTCGTGCCTCTTTCAGCATCTCGCTCTTGCTCTCTGTGTGCACGGCACAGAATCGTCCCCGAAAATGACCAGGTTTCCTCCTGTGCCCACTGGGATGAGCTGGTAGCAAGGTCCAGCTGTGCCACCACACCAGACAACCAATTTAGAGGCCACAAAATCATCTCCTCGTCTCCCCATGCACCGGTTCCCTGTGTCCACACACAGGTGGAAGGAGACAAAGCCATTTATTTTTCCCTCCCTGGCTGACAAGCACCAAAGACGGACGGAGAGAGGAGCAAAGCTCCAGCCGAGCCTTTGCAGAGCCACGGGGCCACCGCTGGGCCCTGCAGATGTCATTTTGTGACATCTCCAGGCTGGTTTGTCGTCATGAATCAGCATTTCCCTTCATCCCAGCAGCGCCGTGCTTCTCCCAAATACATGAAAGGGGAAAAAAACGCACATTTGCAGGCAGAGGAAGGGAAACAAAGCCTGCACGAGCAGCACAGAGCTATTTGTGGCTGAGCCTAAGCTGAGCAGAAGATGGCTGGAGCCAGGGCACAGCAAAAGCCACCTTCAGCCTGGCTCTGGACCAAGGACATCCAGCTGATCCCTGTGCTCCATCCAGGATCTCTTCCCAAGTCTCACATTACAGCTTGAGAAGGCTCCTCGAGCGCCCAGAGCCTGCCAGGGAAACATCCTCACCCTCAGCAGCACCAGGAGGGCTCAGAGCTGGATGGGTGAGGGGCTGGGGCGAGGAGTGGAAAAATACCTCATAAACAGAGAAATTCAGATTACCCATAAAGCTTTTTCGGGTCAAAGGGGGAAAGGGATTTTTAATAGAAAATGGAGGTTATGGGATTGACAATAGTTATGTGACAGACGTATAGAGTTAAATCCCCATAATCTCCTTTACCATTTAGCATTGAGCACCATCCTAATTCCATGTTTCATAAAACTGTCTCCAAATCACTGGGAGAGATTAAAAATTTAGAAATAGCACAGCAATATTTTTAAACCAGAAATCACTGGCTCACATCTGGTCAGATGTGCTACCATCTACCTACATATCGAGGGTATCGAGGGCATTAATTCACATGAACCTGAAAAGAGGAGGCTGGGGGAGCTAAGATGGAATAGTTCTGCTGGGAATGCAGCCTGGAGCCCAGCACAGGGCAGGTGTTTCAAGTTATCAGAGCTCAATCTTCCTAAATTGTGGTAAATTACAACCTAGAGGTATTGAAATATTAATATCTTTCTTTGAGCTGGGGGAAGCAAGTCATTTTGCTATCATCCCTTCAGAATATTTACTGGTCTTGGTGGCTGGACTTCCCAAACTCCAGCACCTTCAGTGACACAGCAAAGCACTGGGCTGTTCTCCAGCACCTGCTTGCTCCAGAGAGGGGCCACAAACTGTCCCCAGGATCTGTCCCCACCTCTGGGAGAGGTGCAGGCGTGTCCTGCCCGAGCAGCACAGCAATGCCATCGCCTCCCCAGCAGCACAAAACCTCCCCAGGGAAGAGCCCATCCTTTTCTGAGAAGCAGATTTAGGAGCAGCCTCAAACAAGGGCCGGCTTTGTGCCAGCCAGGGCTCTTCCTCCCGAGATAAGAGGCTTTTCCTGCTCTCTGTGCACGTCCATCACCTGTGCTGGCAGCACACTGCCAGCCCCCAGCCCACCCAAAGCCAGCGGGTCCCTCAGAGCACTTTAGCTGGGTGGAAACCTGGCAGAGCCAGGGAAATGCTGAAGAATTGGTGTTTCAGGGGGTTCACGCCATCCCCTGGGCAGGCACTGGACTGGAGCTCACATTTCCTCACTGGCAGCAGCTTTTCTGAGCCCCCTTCCCGATCCTGGTGGTCTGGGTGCCCACCCCAGCCCTCCTCCAAGGCTGGTGAGGACCTCCCGGGGCTCCCCCCAGGACAAAGCCCATCCCTGGGGCTCCAAAGGGGCTGGAGGGGCAGGGAGGGTGTCCCCAGCCCCCGGCTGAGCCGGGCTGCAGGGATGCTGAGCAGAGCAGCAGGCTAATGGCCACCTCGCAGCTCATTTATTATCCTCATTAAGGGTGTTTGACACCTGCCCTGTTCAAGGAGAACGTGAACCAAAGCCTGGCACGCACACGGCTGGGAATTGCAGGTAGGTGGCAAATCCTGATCGTCCCTCCGTGCTGAAGAGAGGACAGCAATTCCATCACAGGCCTTCCCTGGAAAGAGCCTCCTCCAAGCCCTCCTCATAGCCAGGACACCCTTAACAGCCTTTGTGCTAACGAAGGGAGTGACCTTGGAGTCGATGGAGCGAGAAGTGGCACTTCCAAGCACCAGGGAGGGGATGGGGAGGGAAGCGGAAGGGGCTGGTCCCTTCCAAGGGGAGCTCAGAGGTGCCCGGGAGGGCAGCACATCCTCACATCCCCCCGGGATGTCACCTCCCACCGTGTCCCAGCCCAAAGGGTTAAAGCCGTCACTCCCACACGCTGTGCCCCTCAGGGTCCGGCCTCAGGGGGTGGAAATCGTGTCAGGAAATGCCAAGCAGGGCCTGGGGCGTTCAGCTGGTGCCCAGCACAGCAGCAGCCACGGCAGGTACCTGCCACGGCATCTTCCCTGCCCTGGCACTGCCATTTGGCTGCCACACGGGTCCCAGCCTGGTGGCACAGCCCCTCTGCTCGAGCACCACGGCCCTTCCCTGACAAAGCAAAGAGGGAGCAAAGGAGAACCTGCCTCTGGTCCTCTGTGGGTAAGGGCACGGCTCAAACGTGCTCCAAGCACCTGCTCCTTAATGCATCTGCATGGAAATTAAGGCCTGAACCACCTCCAGCGATTACGACAGCACCCAGGCTGAGGCTGTAACCCTTGCCTGGGAAAAAAACGCTCTCCAGGCTGGATTCCTCCTTCCTGAACGTCCCCTGGCAGCTCCTGAGAGGGACCAGCCCCACCACACCATCCACACAGGGCCTGACCCAGAGCTGGACATCCCCAGCCCGGCCCCACCTCCTGAGCCCCCAGCCTGGGGACCCTCACCCTGGGACCACAGGCAAGGGCCTCTCCCTCCCCTTCCAGAACCCACCTCCATGCCTTGGCCATGCTGAGCACTACGCCTGAGGTCCCAAGGGGACATCTGGTGACATTACCCAGCCAGAGGGACAGCACCGTGTCCCCAGGGAGGCCAAACGAGTGAGCACGAGGGGTGGGCAAGGGGACACACCAGAGGCCACGCACACCTGGCCTTGGCCTCCCTCCACGATGGCCAGGCCATGCTCCCAACACATCTCAACCCACTCGGTGCCTTTGCAAGGTGGAGAGCAGCATTCCCACCATGCAGCCAACAGGAGAGCACATCTGGGCAAGCTCTGCCCGCTCTCCACCTCCTCCCCATCCCCTCTCAGGGCCAGGAGCCGCTGCAGCCCTTCCCAGGCACAGCTGGGAGAGGTAGGAGCACGAGCCTGGGAATGGAATTCCTGAACGAGGCTGGGAATGGAATTCCTGAACGTTTGGTCCGGCTCTGCCGGCGGATGATGGCGGCACCACGCAGCCTGAGCGTGGTGGGGGAGATTTCTGCGGGCTCCACCAGCAGGGAGAGGGTGACTCCCAAACCCAGCATTATGTAAAGACGAGGAGCCGGCTATAACCGGGAACACAGAGCTGCCACTGCACGTCCTTCCCGAACAGCAGCACCGCAGGGGCTGCCACGACCCAGCGCCTTCCCCTTGGTGCCCGCCGTGGAAGTGGCGCCCATTATGGCGCTGCCTGCTCGGCTCTGAGGTGCCTCCATGTCCTCCCAGGCGCGGCTCAGCCTCGCACGCTGCCATGTCACAATTCCTGCCACAAAGACCTCCGGCTTTATTCCTGCCCTCGGCTCGCCAGCTGCTCCAGAGAGGGACGGAGGTTGCCCGTCCGTCCCCCGGCACGGGGCCACGCCAGATCCCGGTACCCCAACACCGAGCTGCCGGAGCCACGCCATGCCCCATCTCCCAGGCAGCCCCCAGCTCCAGGCAGGGCTGTTCCACAGCACATCCCTGGCGCTGGCCCCTCTCACAGCCTCCTCCTGCAGAGGACAAACACCCAGGAACATCAGGGTTGCCTTTATCCGCTCCGCATCCCAGGACAGGAGCGCCAAAGCCCGCGCCAGGCGCAGGTAAAGGCTCTGGGCGAGCCGCCATGGTGGCTCCTGGTGCTGGGAAATTTTGGCAGGATAAACAAGCGCCGGGCACGGCGAGGAGCTGAGCACTGCAGGCTTCTCCTCCGTGCATTTAATGAGGTTTCCATGTTTCATTTCAGAGACAAACGAGCGCCGTGCCACACTGGGGGGCCGAGATGGGAGAGATTAGAAACCGCGAGCTGCACCGTTCGCTGCGCCCAACGCGGGAACATCATGTAAATATAATGCCAATATAAATCAGGCGGCAGAGCCATCCAGCAACATCACGCAGGGAGACGCTTCCCTGGCTCCCAGCCTCTCAGTTGTGACCAGTCCTCTCCTCATCACACCGCTCGCCTCCCCTCTGCCTGGCTGCTCTCCCTCGCGCTGCCAGACCCTCTTGCTGCTCAACTCTCCGCTTGCCAACCACCTATTTCTGTTTATTTTATAAACAGGGGCAGAAATAAGCAGTTACAGCCCATCAAGGGATTTCTAAACTTCAGGGGTCCCTTGGATCAAATGTTTATCTGCTTTCAGTTTCTACTTGAGCTCTTGTTCTACAGCAGGAGCACGTTAAAAGGATGTGCTTCGATGCCCAGAAATATTAAGTATCTGAAAGGTTTATCATGCATTAAGCAATTCATTTTTTTTATCCTATTATTCTAATGAAACTTCCATTGTATTGCTGTCCTCTCTCTGGAACCGCTTCACGTTAACACTTTGCATCACCAGGACTGCTTGATGCTGAAGATCTTTTTTTTTTTTTTTTTTTTTTTTT
>WEIU01019048.1:60756-80191 GCA_013389925.1 Aegithalos caudatus | reverse complement strand
GCGGCCAGCACGGCCCGGCCCCCGCGGCTCCCACATCCCCCCAGAGGAAGGCGCGGGGATGCTCAGGGGGATGGAGCCCCTCTGCTCCGGACACCGCTGGGGGTGTCCAGCCTGGAGAAGAGAAGCTCCAGGGAGAGCTTAGAGCCCCTTGCAGCGCCTAAAGGGGCTCCAGGAGAGCTGGAGATGGACTTTGGATTGGAGAGACAAGAGGGAATGGCTTCCACTGCCAAACGGCAGGGTTAGATGGGATAGGGGGAAGAAATTCTTCCCTATGTGGGTGGGGAGGCTCTGGCACACGGTGCCCAGAGAAGCTGTGGCTGCCCCTGGATCCCTGGAAGTGTTCAAGGCCAGGTTGGACGGGGCTTGGAGGAAGCTGGAACACTGAAAGGTGTGTCAGGAATTTGGAACTTGATGGCCTTGAAGATCCCTTCCAACCCAAACTGTTCAGTGATCCTGTGGTTCTACAAAAGTCCCGGTGCCTGCAGGGTGCAGGTGTGGAGGGGAAAGGCTCACCTGGCTGTGAAACATCCCTTCCCAGCAGAGCAGGCCTGGACTCTGCCCTGAGCTGTGAGGAACAGACTGGGAGCTCCTCTGAGGCCAGCAGGAAACACACACAGATGAAGTGGCAAACGGCACAGAAGCCCTGCTGCCTCCTGAGAGCTGGCAAAGGAGCTGCCAGGCTGCCAGCCCAGGTGGCCCAGCTCACAGGGCTCCAGTCACGTCACTCAGCCAATCTCAGGGTCCATCCAGGTCAGGGTGGGCAGCAGGGCCCAGTTTCAGGCACACCCAGGACCTGCATTGCCTGCTCTGAATCCACCTGGCATCTGCCCTCAATCCAGCATCTGGCAGCTGCAGGAAACCAGACGTGTTGGGAGTGACCCAGAGCAGGGCAGGAACCAGGGCAAGCTTCAGCCAGCCAGGACAGAACTAGAATCCTGTGTGACAGAGGGGCTGGACAGACAGCCCTGTGAAAAGCTCTGAAAGCCCTGTCACAGAGCTTTGTGGCCAGCCCCAGTGTGCTCCCATCAGACAGCCAGGCGTGTTGGGAGGAGCAGGACGGGCAGGGAGGTTCTTGTTCAGTGCAGGAGCTGGGGCCACTGCCCGGCAGAGCCATGGGCACCACTCCATCCCAGCCAGACTGGCAAAGCTCTGTGTGCCTGGCTCTGCTGCTGCCCTGGACAGCCATTCCTTCTTGGAAAAACACCTCAGCAATGCTGTCAGTGCTGGCTCATCCCCTGCTAACTCCAACGCAGCTGAGATAGGAATCAGGCAGTGACGGCACCGCTCCACAGCCATCTCCCCGCTTCCAGTAAAACATAAAAAGAAAATAAACCAGCAGTGGCATTTCAAGGCAATTATTCAAAGGGTCAAGAGATACAGACCAACACCGAGGAGCTGGAAAACATCAAGTCTCTCTAATGTAGAAGGATAACAGGATAAGGCTGTCAGTTATCCTGCAGAGAGGGAGGCAGGGATCAAGCCATTGTAATCAAGTTTTGGGCTCCTCTGACCTTATCTGCTTCTTGGCTGTCATGATCCATAGCACACAGTAAAACATTCAGGTGTGACCATGCCCTGGGGGCTGCAGCAATCACGGTGGGGCTCTGCAGAGCCCTGGGCACAGATGCCCCATGCAGCAGCAGCCAGGACACAGCTGGATGTGGCTGGATGTGCTCCGTGCTCTCCTTCCCTTGGTTCTTTATTTACAAATTCCCACGGAGCTGCCCAAAGTAAGTAGAATCAAAAAAAAAAAAAACAAAAACCAGTGGTAATTTTTTTTTCTTACCTGTACAAACTCAGGTGAAATAGAGAGCCCAGAGTGAATGTGGGAAGGGAAGAGGAAAAGCAGCTCCAGCAGCCACTCATGGTGCACATCTGCTTCCCAGAGCTGTGCTGCTGGAGAGGCTGTGCCCAGCTCCAGCTCCTCTTCTGGAGAAACTGGGCCAAAAGTAATGCAGAGGCCAGGCAGGAGATGGTGATTTATGCTAATAAAGGGGCTGGGCTGCTCTCCTCAGCTGTCTGAGAGAACAGGAGCACTGCCAGTCACTCCAGCAGGGCATGATTCCATCTGAGCTGTGTCCCTTACCCTGCAGCAGGCATCTCCCCCCCCCTTGGGACAGAGCCATTTGCTCTCCAGAACTTTCCCCTCCAGTTTTAAGGTCTCTCCCTGTAATGCCAAGCTCAGAAATTGCCTGTTCAGGGACAACACAGCCCTTGGCCCCATCAGCGACATGGAGGGGCAGAGCAGTGACAAAAGCCATGTGTTTACCCCAATAATATAATTTCCCATCAGGTCCAAGCCATTCCTTGTGCCCTGAATCTCTGCAGGAGCAGGAATTGAGCAGTGGCTGTGTTGAGGCTCCTGCAGTGCCCCATGGAGCACAGCTCCAGCTGAAATCCAGCAGCTCTGTGCCAAGTGATGATGTTACTGACCATGGAAGGGAACCAATCCCCAGCCAGAGGAAAAGCATTTTTGCAGAGAAACATCATCGTTGAAACCCTATAAACAAATCTGCTTTGACCCAGCAGAACAAAGAGCTATAAAAGGAGAGATGGGGAAAACCACGGCTAATGGGCAGTAATTCACGTGGTGCCTGCCAGGCTGTATTTTTGTCATTTGTGTCCCTTTGGGATGCTGGCCTAAGGAGCACAGAGGGCTTTGGGAACAGCCCAGCCAGATGTGGAGCCACGCTCAGCACCCCTTGTCCAGGAAGATGCTCTGGAGCAGGACATTGAGCAAGCAAAGGGCTTTACAAGAGGCACAGGTGATGGCCTGGGCTGTCCCAGGAGCTCCTGGGGGCTGGGCTGGTGGCACTGTGGTACCCACCACAGCTCTGCTCCCCCAGGAGTGGAGGCAAAGCGGTGTCCAAGGCGTCTGCTTCATCTGCACAGCATCTGGGGACAGCACGACAGCCGTGGCCAGGCTCCACAGGAAAATAATCACTCCTAATCTGCTTAGAAAACTCCATCCCTTGGGAAAACACAGCGTACCTGCTTGTGGGCCTGGGGGACACGCTGCTGGATGGCAGGTTTAGAAGAAATAAATTAAATTTGTGTTAGGAGCTGAAAGCGTTTCTCTGCTGTGACAAATTCCAGAAGAGCAATGGCCCCTGAGGAGGAGAATCCCACAGCAGAGAGCAGGTCCCACACGTGCTGAAATGTCACCATAACTGGTCCCAGGAACACAGCTCCAGCAAGATCAGTGCTGATTGGCTTCCAATTTTTGGGTTATTCCTTCTCAAAAGATCAATTTCTCCACTAATTAACCACTGTGAGCTGCTGTTCTGCTCTGATTTATCCACAGAAACCCCCAGATCACCTCTGAACAAACCTAAGCTGGGCCTGTGACTTAAGGCCCATTGAATTCCCACTTTAACCAGACCAGAACAAAACAGGGAAGTCAGGGCCCCGTCTCTAACTCGAAATCAGTCGCTTCTGTTTGTGGAAAATTGTGCTGCCTTGCACACTCACTGCAGCATGTCCAGCCTCAGTGTGTGGGGAGCAGGGCCCCCACCCTCCCTGGAGCTCAGCAGGGTGTCCCAAGGCCTGGTCACAGGTCATGGAGTGGGAACAGTCCCTGGGTCCTGCACAATCCCTTTTTCACTGGCAGCTCCTGCATCCCTGGGAGGTTTCTGGGCTGCTCTGAAAAGGGATTTGAGGTCAGGCTGACTTGGAGCTTCCCCAAAGGCACTGACTCCCTCCCTTTGTTTCAGTTCAGGTCTGGGGCAGCCACCCAGCACTGCTCCAAATCCAGGAGAAGGGAAGCAAGGCCAGGAATTCACCCATCCCCTCCCAGCAGTGGGCAGGTGGCAGCCCCAGCCCCAGGGAGAGGCAGGTGCTTTCTGCACACCCAGAGCCTGGCCAGACCTGTCCCAAAATCCCAGCACAAACCACAGCTGCCCATAACCTTTTCCAGGGGAAGTGGTCAGTGCTGGGAACCCAGGGGGTGTTCCCAGGACCTGAGCAACCTCAAACATCCCTTTTCTCCCAGAGGGTGAGGGGCAGGAAGGGCCACTCCTTCAAAAGTCCCACATGCCCGCTTCCCAGGGATACTTGGCATCTTGGCACATCGCTGCTTCCTTCCCAGCCCATCCCAAAGAGCCATCTCCACGTGGGGCACTACCAAAACATTTATTAGCAGAGTGCAGGGTGGCCAGGCTGACCACAGGGGCTGGCGAGGGGAGCAGGCAGCCTCTGCTCACCCTGGGGATCTCCCTGTGCGCCCCAGCATCCCCCAGGAGACCCAGGCACTTGTGTCCTCCAGGGAACAGTGTCCCTGCTGGGGAGGACAGGCTGGCTGTGCCATCCCTGCGGGCACTGCAGAGCTCACAGCAGGGAGATCAGGGCTGCCTCTCCCCGGGCACTGCCCGCGGGGGTGATTGCTGTGAACCACGCTCCAGCGCGGCCTTGGGCTGCCGCTGGCTCTGTCACACCTGGCACAGCCACCCCAGGGCGCAGAGCTGCCCCGCAAACCCTCCCCGGGGCGGGCTGAGAGCGCCTGCGGTCCGGGGAGGGAGCCACGGCATGGAAAATAAACAAACGGGCCTTTCTCTCGCGGGGAGGGACATCCCGTGAAAGGCACTTCCCAAATCCCTCCGCAAACACGGGAGCAGCGGCCGCCCCTCCCGGAGGGTGCAATATCCGCACCCCGGGGCTCCCCTTGGCTACAGAGCCGCCGGCGGGGCCCCGGCGGTGCGGGCAGTGGGGACACAGCCACCACACCCTGCGCCCTAAGGTGGCACCGCGGTGACCGGGCAGCAGGAGAGGGCTCCCTCTCCATGGGCACCGCTGGCAGCCCCTCGCCCGGGAAGCACTGGCACAGCCTGTCCAGACAGGTCTATTTACAGGAGAAGAGCCCAGACACGGGCAGGGAGGTGTCCTCCAGCCAGCACGGCCAGCTGCTGGCAGGGGCTGTGCCCAGCCACCACCACGTCACCCCTGGCACCAGGCGAGGGCAGGGGCGCTTTGCAGGTGCTGTTTGCAGAGTTCTGGGGCAGCCACAGGTCCCTGGCTGCAGGACAGTCCAGAGAGAGGTGGGGGGGGTCGGCTGGTGCCATCGGGCCCTGGCAGCAGCCTGGGGCAGTGGCCCGTGTGGGCCGGGGAGGCGCAGCCCGGGCGAGTCCATCCCGCTGTTAGTCGTTCTCGCTCTGCAAGGGCCAGAGAGGGGAGCAGGGTGAGGCGCAGGGCTGGGCTGGGGGCACAGCCCCTCTGCAGGGCCACCCTGCCCAGGCACAGCCCTGCCAGCTCACCTCCATTTTGCTGTATATCCAGCTGAGGAGCTTTGTCACACGTGTGTACACCCCGGGCTTGTTCTTCTGGCCACATCCTGTCCCCCAGCTCGTCACCCCGGCCACGTACCAGCGGCCGTCGTCCTCGCAGACCAGGGGCCCTCCGCTGTCACCCTGCTCGGGGGGGCAGAGCAGTGAGGAGGGGAGGCACAGAGCCCCTCTGTGGGTACCCCAAACCGGGCAGCCCTCCCCGGGATGTCCCACCTGACAGGCGTCCTTCCCTCCCTGCAGGTAGCCGGCGCACATCATGCGGGGGGTCAGGTAGCCCTCGTAGACCTTGTCGCTGTTGCAGATCTTGTAGTCAATCAGCTTCACCTCGGCCTCCCGCAGCTTCGGGGACGTGTTATCTGCAAGGCAGGAAGAGCTGAGGGGCAGGGGGGGCCTCGTCATCCCCCACCGCCCCCGGCCCCTCCGCAGCGAGGGAGGAAGCGGGTGTTTCTCACAGCTCTCATTTCTGCAAAGCTTCGCAGCTGGAAGGGCAATTCCCAGAGTCATCCCTGCGGGAAAGCCCTGGAGTGCCGCAGCAGGGCTGTGCTGGTGGGCAGGAGCTGCCTCGGGGAGCCGCAGTCCTCCCTCACCTTCATTCTCCCTGGTCTTCCCGAAGCCGGTGATGAAGCAGGACCTGCCGGTCTGGAATCGCTGGCCGTACATGGGCAGGCAGGCGGGGCGGACCTGGGCTGGAGGAGACGGGACGGGAGCGAGGGATGAGTCACCGGGAGAGAAATCGTCACAGCCCCGCAGCCGGGGAGGAGCGTGGGGCGCAGGAAAGGCTCCCCGCTCTGCCCATCCCCGCAGGGTCTCCTGGGGCCGGTGGCACAGCTGAGCCCAAGGCTGCGGCTGCCAGACCCTTCCTGGCCGTGGGACAAGCGAGGCGGCCACAGCAGAGCTGGATGCTCCAGCTGGCAGCAGCCCCACACAGCCCGAGCAGCCTCTCGGTCCTGTCCATCTCCCTGTCCCCCAAACACCAGCCAGCCAAGCCCAGGTAAGCTGAGAGACCTCACCTGAGAGCGTCAGTGGCCTGGAGAGCTTCATGAGGGCGATGTCGTAGTCGTCGTGGTCGTCGCTGTAGTTGGAGTTGATGATGACCTGGGACACGGGGATGCCCTCCATGGGCTGCTTCAGGTCCGACACCCCTCCGTACACCTTCCAGTCGTCCAAGATTTTCATGCTGTTCCTGGCAGGGTGAGATGGGGCACAGGGGGTGAGAGGCGGGCCCTGGGGCTGGGCTGGTGCCCGGGCTGGCAGCAGCACTCACATGAAGAAGCAGTGGGCAGCGGTGAGCACCCACTGGGCGTCGATGATGGTGCCGCCGCAGATGTGGATGGGCCCGTACTGCACGCTGACTTGCCAGGGCCATTTGTTCACAGAGGTCTCCTTCCCACCGATGATCCGGCCAGAAATCCTCTGCCCACAGGCTGCAGGGGAGAGCAGGGCTGGGAGAAAGGCCTGGGGGAAAGGGGAGCCCGGAGGGGGACACACACAGCATCCCCACCACCCACAGGTACCACACTGATTGCAGGGAATGCAACGTTGGTCGTTTCCCATCACCCAGAAAATTTGCTGGGAGGTTTCCCATTTGCCCAACCCTGTGCTGAGGAGGAAAAGTGATCCCGAGCCCAGCCAGCTCCTTACTTGTGCATCGCAGGGAGACGTACTTTCCCGTGAGACACTGGGAGCTGCAGGAGAGAGGAGAGGGACCCGGCCTCAGCCCCATCCCTGCGGCACCAGGGCAGGGCCGGGGCAGGAGGTGACCCTGGTACCTGTTGAGGCTCTGCTGGATGGTCTCTCGCTCATCAGTCACCGTGAGGGTCTTGCCAGAGACGTGCAGGGGGACGTACTCGGTCTGTGATGCACTGGGAGGGGAGAGGACAGGCAGTGAGGGACCCCCAGGCAGGCACGGATCACTTTGTCCCTGCATTATGCCCAGGACATGGCGCCTTCCAGTGGGAAAACTGGGGGAAGCAGCACAGCAGATCCTGCACACAGCCAGGGCAGGGGTCTGGCAGGGCCCCAGCACCCGAGCAGAACACCCATCCTCCAGGAATTACTTCTGGAATCCCAGCTGCCGGCAGGTTTTCCTGGAGAAGGACTCGTCCCAGTCACTGCTGCACACAGGCAGCCACTGGCTCTCGGTGCTGGAGTAGACGTGGAGCAAGGACTCCTCGGAGGAGAAGCGCACTGTGGGGCAGAGCAGGAGGGTCAGGGGTGCTCCGGGGGTTCCCCTCATTCCCAGCATCCCAGCTCCAGTGCCTCACCACAGCCCAGCTCGTCGCTCCTCTGGGAGCAGTCGACGACGCCGTCGCAGCGCACGGCGCCGTCCTTGCAGCTCTCTGCTGGCTCCTTGTACAGGATTCCCGTCTGTGACCGCCAGAACATGACTGGAAGCAGGAGAACACCACGCTGAGGCCAGGGCTGGCTGTGGGTGAAGGGCTGTGACCCACCTGGGTGGGCATCTGGAGGTGTGCCGGGCACAGGAGCATTCCCAGTCACTGGGTGTGAGCGTGAGTGTGGTTGATCCAAGAGAGAGGAGCTGCTGGACACAGGGCTGGGGGAGGACTGGCCACCCTGAGCCCTGTGCTGCCCAGCTGCTGCAAATCCCCTTCCCCTCACACATGGAAAATGCATTCAGCCTGTGAGTGCTTCAAGCTCACCGGCTGGAGAGTGGCAGCTGGATGTCACCAGGATTAAAGGGATTCCCCGGAGGCTGTGCCTGTTCTGCCTACAGACCAGGATTTGTCTTAGGGAGGGCAACTGTGGGTGCCTTGCTGCCCACCAGAGTAAGGCCAGCAGGAGGAAAGCACACTGCAGCCCCAAGCCCCCAAACACTGCCACCAGCCCAGGCAGCACATCTCCTTCTGTCCTTTCCCCAGCTCCTGTCTCTCCACCAGATGTCAGGAACACTCAGGGAATGGGAAGAGCACAACCCTGTCTCTGGGCCAGGGGTTTCCCTCTGGCACTTCCCAGTGTGGGTACCCCCAGACTGTGCTGACCCCTCTGAGGTGCCCTCCAGGAGCCTGGAGCCACCCCGGGCTGGGAGCCCACTCACACAGCAGGATGAGGGCGATGAGCAGCACGATGAGCACGGAGACGCAGAAGATGAGCGCGAGCCGCCGCTGGCTCATGCAGGGAGCTCTGAACATGGAGGATCCTGGCAGCAGGGCAGAGGCAGGGTCAGGGGGCAGCTCCTCCTTGGGGCACCCAGACCCTGCTGCCCACCCCTGGGCTGTGGAGAATGGGGCCATGCACACCCCAACCTGCCCTCTCCTCTCCTTGTCCCCCACACCCCTCACGCCCCAGGGAAACTCCGTGGCTGTCTGTGACATTCCTGCCTCTCTCCATCCCTCCCCACCCTGAGAGGGACCAGGGCCATGGAGCACCCATCCTTACGTGTGCTCTCACAGGCTGAGCAGGGGCTGGGGGCCGGGCCGGACTCGGGGCTGTAGGGTTTGAAGCTGATGCCCAGGACGTTCTCTCGAGGCTGCAGAGGTCGGGCACCGAAGATGCTGCTGACCTTGGAGACATGGAGGAGGCTGGGGGGGACACTGCTGGGCGAGGCAGTGGCCTGTGGGCAAAGGGGACTGTCACCAGCAGTGGCTGCTGCCCACCAGAGTCCCCCAGCTGCCACCCTGCCAGCTGTGAAGGTGGAAGCAACAGAGAGCCCCCCTGGCACCACAGCGAGCCTGTTCCTCACAGAACCACGAGCCTCATGGAGAGTCAACACCACAGTGCCTCTCTCTGTACCAGAACCTGAGCCATGTCCCACCCAGGATGGCCAAAACCCTCATTGTCACTGGGTTTTTCCCCTTCAGGCAGCTGAACTTCCCAAAGCCATCACTGTGAACCGAGCAATCAGCCGGGTATTTGGCATCGTGACAGTCACGCTGTGGCCCAGTTCCACGGGGCCAGTGCCCCAATTTATGCATCTATCCTTAATTAGCCATTTGAAAAATACAGAGCAATTTCCAGCTGTCATTTAGTAATACTTAATAGTCGGTGTTTTCCAAGCCCTGAAACGTCCTGCACCCTGGAATGCTGCTCTGCAGTTGTGTCACTCCTGATCCATGAATTCACAAAAGGATATGTATCTGTTTCCTTTCCTTAAAATATACTCTTCCAAATGCTCCTCTGGTGACAGAAGCCAGAGCCTCTCATTGTCCTCCAGAGAGGACCTTCAAACAAATCCCAAAATAAATGCTGCTTCCTCTACCTTTTATAGGATGGATGGGGCTTGGAGCAACCTGGTCCGGTGGGAGATGTCCCTGTCTGTGGAAGGGGGCAGGAACTGGGTGAGCTTTCAGTCCCTTTTCATCCAAACCATTCTGGGATTCTGTAACAGCACTTCTGAAGGGGAACCCAGGGAGAAGTGGAGCCCCCACCCTGCGGGGACCACCCAGAGATGGGCTCCAACACATCCCTCTGGGAGCCCATCTCTGATTTTTGGCCCTGCACTGCTGGAGATCGCCTTTCTCCACGACCAGAACTCATCCCTTTCCCTGTCAAGCCAGCGAGGAGCGCTGGGGCTGGAGCGCAGCTCTGGAACGGGCAGGAAAGGACACGGGCACTGCTGGGAGCCCCCTCGCCCCTCCTGCTGGGTTTTCTGTCCCCTCGCTTTTCCTGTCGGGAACCAGGAGCCCTAACGAGCAGGCGGGGATGCTCGGGCTCGTGCTCTGCGGGCGCGGCTGTGCCCTCGCTCGCCGTGCGCGGCCGTAACTTCCTGGGCATCGTCTGTGAGTCACGGGCGTGCGTCCGAGCAGCGCGGACAGCCCGGGACACAGAGGGGACACACCGGGGGGACACAGCGGGGACAGCGGGGACACAGCGGGGACACACCGGGACACAGCGGGGACACACCGCGGGGGACACAGCGGGGACACAACGGGGGGGGACACACCGCGGGCACACCGGCACACACCGGGACACACCGCGGGCACACCGGGACACAGCGGGACACACCGGGGGGGACACAGTGGGGACACACCGGGGGGGACACACCGGTACATCCCGCGGACACACCGGGACACACCGCGGGCACACCGGGGGGGACACACAGTGACACACCGGGACACATCCCGGGCACACCGGGACACACCGCGGGCACACCTGTACTGCTCGGGCTCTGCTTGCGGAGCTCATCCCCGCCGAGCCGGCGGACACACAGCACCCCGGGCTCCGGGAGGGGCCGGGCCACCCCCCGGCACAAACCTCCCACCCCCGCGGGCCCCTGGCACAGCACCGCTAATGTCCCCCGGCCGTGGGGAGCCACCTCCCCACTCGTGTGGAGCTCTCCGGGCTCCTGTGCTCGGGGAGGAGCGGAGAGAGGCAATTTCAGTTTCACTGCATCAGCCCCACTCTCACCTTTTCTCTGCCACACAGCAGGAACGAGCCTGGATCTGCTCCAGGTTTCCCTCACCCGGATTTCCCAGCAGTGCTGCAGCCCTTGTCTTCTCCCAAAGGTGCCGCGGAGAGCCCCTCAGTTTTCCCCTCGAGGCTGGGAGGGCTGGAGGGTGCCCTGCAGTGCCCTCCCCTAACGAGCCTGGGCAGTCCCAACACTGATGGGATTTCAGTTCTCACATGCCCACATCGTGGGGCATCCCTGGGTAACCCCAGTGCCCGCTGTCGGTGACAGCCAGAGCTGTGGCAGGTCCTGAGTAAAGCAATGTGGGGATGCCAGGAACTCCTCCTGGGAAAAAAAAAATTCTCCTGCCTATGTAGAAATGAAGGTTTTGTAAATACCCTTTCCCCCTGGCATTTGTGCTATCTCCACAGCCTGATGTGTCACATCTCGCCCCGGAGCAGCTGTAACCCTTTGCTTATCAGATCAGCAACAATCCTCCAAAGGAAAAACCACTCCACCACACACAGAAATCACAGCCCAGCTTTCCCAGGGAGCCAGCAATGATGGATGCCACAGCCTTCCCACCTCCAGTGTGCAAATATATCAAATTAACACCGAAACAATGCCATAGGTCAGACTGCTCTGAGCGCTCCTTAGCAGGAAGCACAAGCCCATTCTTACACTCAGGTGAACTTTCAGCTGCTTATTTCCTTAAAAGTCTAAAGTCTCAATAATTTTGGGGGCCTATCAAAGAAGGTAACAGGGTAAGCAGTGTAGGGCCTCTGCAGCAGAGAAAAGCAAGATAGTTTTGCAGAGATGTTTCTGTTGAGGAGAGTGCGTGACCCTGGTGAGCGAGCGACAGCTCCTGCCCACAAAACCTTTACTCATCCTTTGCTGGCTTTTGAGTAAAAGTCAGAGGCAGAGCCCAGCCCGGCTCACACGTGCCGCTGTGGTTTGAGCCCTTTCCCCCACGGGAAAGGAAGCATTTGCTCCAGCAGCCACCAGAGTGCCCCGTGGCAGAGGCAGCTGTGGGGACAGGGGCACAGCCAGCCCCTGCCTGTGGCTTGCTTTCACAGGACATCCAGGAGGGCACTGGGGACACTTGTGGCCAGCTCTGCTCACCTTGCAGACAGTGGACACTGCCTGTCTGCAACATGAGCCCTCTGTTAAAGCTGTCAGGAGTGCCAACACCACCTCCCTTGCTCCCTGTGCCTGCTCCAGACTGGGAGCAGAGCCGGGCAAGGCACCCAAACCGACGGCAGCAGCACTGAGGTGCCTGTCCCCTCTGCACCGTGAGTGTCACACGCACTGGCCTGCAGCTCCACACTCTGCTGTGGAGGAAAGGCCCCCAAAGCCATGGCAGCAGAGGACAATCACCAGGGGAAAGGTAAGCCAGGCTGGGCTGGAGGCTCAGCATCCAGGGAAACCAGCCAGCAGTCAGCCGCAGTTTCGGAGTGGGAGGGGAAGCGGAAGCCAGGGAACACTTGGTGTTGCAACCAGACCCAGGGTCCAGCCATATCCTGGGGGACCAGAAGGACACAGGGACTCCCAAAAATTCCAGAGTATCAAGGGGGGAGAGAGGGAGGCAGCCTGGCTTAAATGTGCTGGAAGGATCTGCCTCAGATCCTCGTCCCCGGCTGAGCTCGGCTGCCCACCCTCAGCACGGCTCCAGCTGCTCACAGCCCTGTGTCCAGGCTGGGAACTCCTTCACCTGCTTGTGAAGCACCGATTGTCTGTGCAGAGCAGCACAGCCAGCACACAACAGAGACATTTTCCTCGCCAGGGACAAAGATGTCCCCGCCTGTGAGAGCCCCTAGTCCCTCTGGTGACAATATCCTGCTCAAGTGCCACTGCTGAGTGGGGCCTACATGGGAGGGGACAGACCCCAGCACCAGAACAGGGCGAGAGGACACTGCCAGGACCCTGATACACACAGCACAGTGAAATCCCAGAGCCAGCCAGTGGCACTTTACAGGTGACAGACTGTTGATAGAGCCAGCCTGAGGTGGCCAGGGACAGGTCATCCTGTACCAGTGTGAGCACCCTTTGGGCACAGACCCGAAAATGTTCCAGGGGCTGAGTAACCACTGCTCACCTCACTCCACAGAGGGCAAACAGAGGCCTGGACAGACAAAGAGATGCTGCTGCCATTGCAGAGCCAAGGGCGGCTCCTGGCACCCCTGTGGCCCATTTAACCCAAGTGACAATACCAAGGTGGCCCAGTGGGGCTGCCCAGTATTGGGCAATGGTCTCTTCATGTGGCCGTGCCAGTTCCTGCCCCACTGTCCCCAAGATGCAAAGATGCCACCCTGCTTTGGGGCCATCCAGAGCTGGCACCACTCTGCATCTCCTCAGAGCCAGCATCAGCCCACTGTGCCCCACTCCTGGCCGGCACCCCCAGCCGTGGGGCAGGAAGAGGACGATGCCAGGGCTGTCTGTGCCCCCCCTGGAGCCCCATCCACGCCGTCACCGCCGCCTTTGTTCCGGATGTCGCTGGCAAGCCGGCGCTGCTCGGCACGGTAATTACTCACTGCCTCGCCCGGTGCCCGGCCGGGATGGATGTTTTCCCCATGACAGGATGCTCAGCAAAGCCCCACATCCAGGGCTCAGCAGGTCCCAGTCGGCCCAGCCCAGAAAGGGCGCAGGGGAAACTGCCTGGTGAGGGGAGCAGCAGGTCTGTGCCCACCGGTGCAGAGCTGCTGGGAAGTGCCCGAGGGCTCAGGAACGTGCCAAGCGCCCCCAGACCCCTCTGCCAGTACCGACTGGTCCCCTCAGATCGCAGCTCCAGTGTGGCAAAGCACCCGAGAGCCTCGACACCTCTGCCAGCACGGGGCAGGCACCAGGGATGCTGCTGGCTGCCCTCCCTCCGTGTGCCAAGGGCTGCCGGAGGCAGCAGCTCCTGGGGCAGCTCCCCCGGCTCCTTCTCCCTCCGGCCGCTGTGAAGGAACACCCCGGAGAGCAGGAGGGAGAGACCGGCCCCTCCACCAAACCCCGAGGGGAGCGGGATCGGGGCCCGCACTTACCGGGGATGTTTTGCCGTCCATGGGCCGGGATCGGGGCTGGGCTGGGCTCAGAGCTGCGGCGGGGCCATGCCAGCAGCGCGCTGCCGAGCACAGCCGNGGGGCAGGGCCGGCGGGGCGCTGGGAATCGGGGGCAGCAGCATCCCGGGGTTCCCCGCTGCTCTCCTGGCTGCCTGCCCACCCAAGCCCCCTTTTCTCCCCTCTGTGCCCTCCTCTCGCTCACCCACAGCTCTCCTGCCCAGCCAAGCGCAGAGGAGGGGATGCTCGGCCGCGTCCAACCCCAGGAGAGCCTTGCTGGTGTGACCCAGAAGCCAAGAATTCCCTGTTCCAAAGGAAATAAAATGTCGTTTCCCTCTGGTTTCTCTGGAGGCCTTTTTATTCCTTTGCTAATGGAGCAATGCTTCTTCCAGGAGGCAGCAGCACCTCCTGCCTCCCCTGCTGGCACAGCCTGGGGGATGCTCTGCTGAACCAAGAACTCAGGTAGAAACAGGTGAAAATGCAGAGATTAAAGGAGAAAGGCCTAGCTCCATCCTGTGCTTTCTGATAGCCAGACCCATTACCCCCAGTGCCACACGTTTCTCCTGGCATTATTCATAGTGGAAAAGTCCCTTATTCATCCAGCTCCCCACCCACACCTGCTCACCAGAAGTGTGAAGACAAGCAGGGACACCCAAGTTTGGAGGAGCCCTGCTGCAAAACCCCTTCATTTTGGAGCTGGAAAGCTTGGGCTGGGTCCCTCTGAGCCCTCCTGCTGTCAGGATCCCAGCTCACAGAGGGGTTCTGAGCCAGTCCTCACTCCACAGCCCTCTCCTCTCTAGTTTTCACAGGCAGAAGTGGGTTTGGGGTGTTTTGCTTTTTGTGCCTCTGCAGGCTGTTCTTGCTGAGTGCCAGGGGTGGCCAAGCACTGAGCTGCACCCCCAGCTTGCCCTGAGCCAGCCATGTCCCCTTAAACTGCTGTTCCAAAAGGGATTCTCAGAAAACAGCTACAGGAATCGTTCATTGCTTGCTGCAAAGCCAGAGCAAGTTCCAAAGAAGAGGGTGTGTGGCTTGACCCCAGCAGGCTGATGGTAAATGTCAGCCTGCTCACAGCTCCCGGCTGAAATCCTCACCTTCCCTGCTTCCTGTGAGCCCTCCCTGCACCCTCCTGCCCTCCCAGCCATTGAAGAGGAGCTCAAGCACACAGCCAGAGCTGGCTCCACCAGCCCAGGAGAGCTGCTCCAGCCTCCAGGCACGAGGGAGCTGGGGTGAGGATCACCGTGCTCCGCTCTGTCCTGCGGCAGGGCCATGCAGAGCCAGCCCTGCGGCCCCAGCCCTGCCCTGCTCCCTGCAGCAGCACCTGCCTGACCCTGCTGTCACCCTGGGAAAGCTTCCTCAGGGGCAGCAGGGAGGGAAATGCACAGGCCCGGGCGCTCCTGGGCTGGGTTTCTCTGTGGTGTGTCCCCAGGGAGGCATTTTGGGGTCAGCCACATGGCCCTCAGCCCCCACGTCCCCTCAGCAGCCTCTCCTGTGGCACTGCCAGTGCCCTCCCTGCAGAGCTCAGCTTCCAGCCCTTGCCATCCAAGCATTCTGCAGAACTCTTGTTCCTCCTCAGCCTCTTTCATTTTCCCCTAAACTGCCAACCACTTCTCCCAGCCTCTGAACCGCCTCACCGCAGGGCCAGCCCCACGGTGGCTTTTCCACAGAACTCCCTGAGTTTTGGTCCCGTTGCTTTTCATTGTCATTACCTGGCACAAAACACAGCCTGTGGCTTTGTGTGGGACTGGCTGTGCTTCATCTCGGGACTCCTCACCTCAGTGGCTGCCAGATCTGACTCAGGGGCCGAGAGCAGAGTGGCAGGACATCAGCTGGCCTGCCCTGGGTGGGAACAAACCCAGGCCAGGGAGGGGATCTGCTGCTGGCCAGGCTGGGAGTTTGTGAAAGCCCTCGGCCTTCGTCAGGAAGGATAAGTCAGGGAAAACAGGAGAAATCTCCCACCTCAGGCCTTTAAGAAGGTTCTTCAAAGAGGAGCCTGCATGTCTGTGATGCTCTCTGAGTCTGTCCAGAGCACTTTTGGTTCCTCTTGTTCTTTTTATCTGTGTCCTTTCCACTAAGTCCCCAGTGGGAAATTCCTCTTTTTGAGGAAAATCACTCTCCGTCACATGAGGGCCCCAGGAAAGCCCTCAGGCAAGCTCTGAGGCGAAGCAGAGCACTCACACACAGTCAGCTGGGTGGTGATTCAGGTCCCAGCATCACCAGGCAGGCAGGACATCGCCCTGGGGCCAGACCCCCCAGCCATGGGATCACAGACATGCCTGGGGGGCTACCAGAGCCCTGGGGACAGAAGCAGCCCTGTGCCACACTGGATTCCCAATGTCTCAGGCTGTTTGAAGGACACAGGATAGCCCAGAGGTTGTCACAGCCCCAGAAACGGAGAAAGGGGAATTGCAGGCTGAGGGAGAAGGCTGAGCCCAAAGGAAGGGAAAGCCAGAACTGGTTAGAACCTGGAATTCAGCTGCTGGCAGGACAGGACAAGGTGCTGTGCTCAGGAAAACCTCTGTGACAGGTCACCCTCGGTGCTATCACTCACCTGTGCCGTGCTTTTAACATCTCACTTCACAACAAAGCAGCAGGGCCATCACTTTACTCGTACCCGCCTTTCTCAGCCCGGCCCCACTTTGCTCAGAAAAGCCCCCAGAATTCTTCATTTCAAGCTGTGTCGGAAAAGCCCAGCCCAGGCTGGGGGTGAGTGGGTGGACAGCGAAGAGAAGTGGAAGTGGCTGCTCGGTGACTTTCCTGGCTCTGTTCGAACGCCTCCCAGACGTCACTGAGCCAGCCCCCGGGGGAAAAGCGAGAGCTCGGCTGCTGCCGGGCCACAGCCCGGTCCCTGCCACGGAGGATGCTGAGGGGCCATGGTCCCCTCTGCCCCCGTCCTGGCGCTGTGCCTGGCGCTGCTCCTTGCCTGCCCGACACACGGTGAGTCTCCTGCGCCGTTTTCATCTCCTGCTGGCTGGGGCTGAGCCCCCCGGCTCCGGGTGGGTGCCTTGGGATGGGGGATCAGGTTGGAGCCGCAGCCTGGACAGCTCGGCTGGGTGCTCAGCTGGGTGCTCAGCGCTTTGGAGCAGGGCACGGCCAGGGCTCCCTGCTCACCGCTTGCCTCTCGCTGCTGCTGGGGAGCCCAAGGGCTCACCAGGAGCCTCGCTTGTCCCCACCGGTGTGAGCACGGTCCCTGGGGACACAGGGTGTTTGCCAGCAGGCAGCAGCTGCCAGGGAAACCTGCAAGGGAAAGGTGGCAGATGTTGTTAGCGGGGCTTTTCTGCCAGGTGACAACACCGAGATCAGGCAGGAGGTGTGAAAAGTCTGGTTTCACCCAGGCAGCAGATGAGCAAAACAGGAAAGCAGAGTCCAAACAGAGCTGGTGGCGAATGGCAGGGGATGGGGGATGCAAATACAGCTCCTTTCTTGGGGCAGGAAAGCACCGAGAAGCCTCAGCTGGCCTGTCCCCAAAGAAAGAGGAAGGAGAAGAGGGATCTGAGCAAATCCTGAAAGCTGGAAAAAGCAATGTGGGCAGAGGCTTGCACGTTTTGGGTGGTCAGTGCTGTTACCTGGCCCAGCAGGGATGATGCTGCAGGAGGCTGTCCTGAGTCCCCGTGGGGTGGCAGGGGAGGCTGTGCACCCCTCTGAGCCCCCCGTGTGCCCCACAGGTGAGGTGCTGGCCGCCCCCCGGGGTGTGCGCTTCACCGCCGAGGTGGCACGGCACCTGCTGAGGTGGGAGCCGGCCCACGGCTGCCCCGGCAATCCCCGCTACGACGTGGAGTACACAATGTGAGTAACACCTCGGGGAACATGGGTTCTGCCCTGCCCAGGGGCCGATTCCAGCTCCCTGCTCACCCCTGGTGCTCCCCCCCACAGCTATGGCTCAAGTATCCCCTGGACAGCCATCCCGGAGTGCAGGAGGACCTCGGAGCTCTCCTGTGACCTCACCCACCACACCCTGGACCCGGAGCAGCGCTACTTCGGGCGGGTCAGGGCCGTGTGCGGCCACCACAAGTCCCCCTGGCAGAGGAGCGGCTCCTTCTCCCCACAGGAAGGTGGGCTGGGAGGTCGGGGTGCCAAACTGCTCGGGATGGATGGGAGCAGGGCTATTTCCCTGGAGGGCATGGGATGGGACAGCGCGGGGATGGGGCAGCCCGGGGATGGGACAGACCGGGGATGGGGCAGACCGGGGATGGGGCAGACCGGGGATGGGGCAGACCGGGGATGGGGCAGACCGGGGATGGGGCAGACCGGGGATGGGGCAGACCGGGGATGGGTGGGACGGTCACAGCTCCGCCCGGTGCTGCACAGGCTGAGCTGTGAACAGGAAACAGCCCTGACCTGCTGTGTGACTGATGTGCTTCCAGCTGGGCTGCGCCTGGCCGGCCAGAGCCTCTCCGTGGTGGGCAACTCCATCCAGGTGCGGCTGCGGCTGCTGCTGCCCCCCGGGAACATCACCCTGCAGTACAGAGAATTCCAGAGGGAAATGGCCCGGTACCACGTGTACCTCAGGAGGACACGGGACAACCACACGGTGAGAGGAGTTGCTGTTCCCGTGTTGTCCCCATCTGACAGCTCAAGGGGACAAACACACTGTTAAAGCACGGTCTGCTGTAGGAGTAAATGCTGAGCCTTCTCACAGCCACAGCAGCACAGAGAGGTTTCTCTGGGTGTTTTATGGCAGAGTTTCCCAGCTCTTGTGGGGGTTTTTGGATCTAGCTGTTGTCATCAGTATCACAACACACCCTGGGGACTTTCCCCAGGGGACAGAGCAGGAGCAGGAGGGAGGAAAGCAGGAGCTGGGGGCTCTCAGGCCAGCCTGTGGTGTTTGTTGCAGCTCACCGTGGTGGAGAGAAGCCCGGAGTTCACCATCAGGGAGCTGTTCTGGCTCACGGAGTACTGCCTGAGCGTGGAGCCCCGCATGGCCAACAGGCTGGTCCCCACCACCCGCACGGCCGAGCAGTGCGTCACCACCGGCCACAGGGACAGTAAGTGGCACTCAGAGAGGGGGAGTCACGGCATGCAGACCCCTGCTAGCTTCCTGTCCCTAGGAGTGTGGGGGTCCACGCCAGGGTAGCCTCTGGGTGCTGTGTGCACTGAGGAATGGCCCTGTCCCCCCTCACCTGGCCACGTTCTCCTTGCAGGGAGTGCAGAGCTTCTCCCGGGCATCCTCAGCTCCTCCCTCGTCATCCTGCTGCTGCTGCTGGGCCTCCTGGGGGCTCTGCTGGCGTGTACCTACATAAGGAAACCTGTGAGGACACCGGCTGTCCTGGTAAGGCAGGGACAGTGCCGTGCCACCCTTTGGGGCCAGGGCAAGGGTGCAGGCTTGGGAAGTGCCAGGAGAGGCAGGAACCAACCAGGGATGAAGCACAGCTCACTCCCCTCTTTCTCTCCCTCCCAGAAGTCCTTCATGAAGCAGAGCTCGCTCTGGGTGGAGCATGAGCCCCCATCCTTGTGCAGCCTGGATGCAGACCCCATGCAGCAGCTGTTCCTGTGCCAGAAGGAGCTGGACAGCAGTCCTGATGGCAGCACCAGCACAGCCCAGCCGCCCCTGGAGCAGGGCTGGAAGCTCCCAGCGTGGCCCAAGGACCAGCTGTGCCTGCTGGGGCCCACGGGGAGCAGGGACAGCAGTGGCACCAGCACCGACAGTGGCATCTGCCTGCACATCCCCTCCTCCTCCTCCTCCTCCTCCTCCTCCTCCTCCTTGAGCTGCCAGGGCTACAGGCAGCAGCTGCCTGTGGCTGAGGACAGCGGGGTGGGCTTGGGGAGCCCCTGCCCTG
>WEIU01019048.1:39086-52627 GCA_013389925.1 Aegithalos caudatus | reverse complement strand
GACATCGGCCGGGGGTCCGCAGGCGGAGGGACCGCGCCGGAGCTGGATGGACATGGTGAGTCACTGCCCCCGACCCCGGGCCCGGCCTGGGGCTGCCCCAGACTCGCAGCCCGCAGAGGTTCTGAGGGGATGGGGCAGCCCGGGCCCGAGTAGCTGCTGCTTCCCGGCCCCAGCAGCAGCCAAGGAAAGGCTTTCCCCTGCTCCTCACACCCCTCCGTGGCTGGATACGGTGCTTGGGTACCCCCAGGAGAGCTCGCTCCCACCTTTCTGGGGCTGCCTTTTCCCCTCCCGGCCCGGGGAGCAGACAAGCAAGGCAGTGTCCCCCATGCCAAGGGGAACAGGAGCTTCTGAAGGGTCTTATCCCCCTCCTGGGCACTGCCTGGGTGAGAGCCAGGCCCTCCCAGCCCCCGGCACAGCTCCCACCGCGGCACTGCCGGTCCCTCTGCACAGCACGGGGGACACACCTGCAAGCAAAGCCAGGGCCACCAAACCCCAGCCTGGCATGCAGTCCCTCCCTGGGAGGGAGACGCTTCCCCAGGAGGGCAGACACGTATGACCAAGCTCGTGGGGCACTGCAGAGCCCTCCACCAGCAGCACAGCGAGGCATCAACCCGTCCAGGGTGGGGAGCTCCCTCCCTGCGGTGTCTGCACACACCCACGGGTTAAATCCCCGCCAAGGAGCCACCCTCGGAATCTGATCACCCTGCGAAGCCTGGCTTGGTGAAGGAACATCCCACCTGCTCCTGAGGGAGGGACGAAGCCCAGCTCAGCCTAGCCTGCAGCCCCCAGCACGGATTCCCCGTGGGAAGGGGTGAAGAGGCTCATCAGAGCCCCATGGGCTGGCACTCGCACAGCTGGAGCCTGGAATGGCCCTGGTGACTTTCAGTGCTCCGAGGAGAACACAGCAGGGGAGCTCAATTAGTTACGGTAGAGTTGGGTTCTGCAGGAAATCCTGTGCCTCCCCTCCAGCAGGAGCAGGCACAGCCCTCTTGTGCCTTGAATTAAAGCAGCTCAGCTCCTGCTCCCAGCATGGCTTTGAGAGGAGCCATGGAGAGGCAGCTCCAAGCTCTGAATCCCTTTGAAACAGAAGAGGTTCACGGACTGAAGAAACTGCAAAAAAAAAAAAACTCCCAAAAACCCCCAGTAATCACCAATCTCATCTGCATCCACACCAGACCTGGTGTCTCGGGAAGGAGCCCAGCAGTGGGTGACACCATAGGGACAAGTATGGGCAGCGTGGGGACAAAGGGGACACTGTGCTGCTGCAGTGGGGCCTGGAGGATCCATCAGGACCTGGGACCGTTCCCGCAGGGAACCGTTAGGATCCCATTATCCAGGTGGTGCCCAGCCCAGGCCCAGGGTGACACAGGAGGTCAGCATGAGGAAGGACCGGCCCCACGTGCCCTGGGCTGTCTGTGCTGGCAGATGTTGGTGCAGCCTTACAAAACTCCCAGGCCTCCAGGAATTCTTCCCTTCTCTGCAGAGAAGCGGCTCAGGAAGGGCAGAGATGGGAGATGCAGGATCCAGGCTCCCCTTCCCATCCTGCTCCCAGCAGCTCCCTGCCACCAGGAAACAGGCTCTGCACCTCAGGAGCTGAGCAGGGCCCACCCAGGGGTGGGGGATTTGGCACAAGCTGCCCACACTGGTGCCAGCTGAGCCTGGCTTGGCAGAAAGGCTGCTGGCATTTCCCCAAGGAGCCAGACACCAACATGCTGGGACACAGCCACACGGCACAGGCAGGATCCAGTCCTCCCCTGCACAGGTCACTTCTTGTTCCCAAAACCAGCCATGCTGCAGGGACATGACAGGAAGGCAACACTCCTTTGTGTTGCCAACCTGCCTTTGTGAGCTAACCCAGGGATAATGGCTTGGCACTCGCTGTAAAATCCTGCTGGAAGAGTGTGTGTGCATGGCTAAACATGCCCTGGCACGGTGACCCGGGCAGGGAGAGCTCACCTCTCCTCTGAGCTTGGCACACAGCCCCTTCAGCTGTGCCACATCCCCAGTGCCCCCACATTGTTCTGCCAAGTCCCAGCTTCTGAGCCCTGGGATGGCACAGGGACCTCTTCTCTCCTCTGATGTGAACAAACTCCATCATCTCCACACCTGTGCTGCTCGTGCAGCTCAGCACTTGGAGCAAAGGCTTTCAAAGCCCAAACCCTCCTGGACTGTGCACCTGGATCTGTGGGTTTATCACAGAGGGTTTAACCTTCCTTACCTCTGTTCATGAAAAAAATCTTGTCTTACCTGTGGTGGCAGAGTCCAGGAGCAGCAGCAAAAGAGAAGAGCTCGCTGGGGCAGGCAGGGCATGGAAGGGACCAGGCTCAGTGGAGCAGGAACACCTTTCCAAACGGCTGCTCTGCGGCACGGCACAACCACGGCTGGAAAACACGGATCAGACACCTCCAGTGCCCACCTGAACCCTCCCAAAGGGGCTCTGGGCTTCAGCCCACGGGCTCACAGCACCTGCCCTCCCTTTGCCGAGGGTTTCTCGTACAAGGAATGGTTAAAACAGGACAATTTTGAGGAGCTCAAGCGAATCGATGCCTGAGTCATCCCTGCTCCAGCCCCGGCTGTGTTTATCCCGTGTCTTAGCAGCGTGCCAGCCCTCCCTCCCTCCCTCCCTCCCCGCCCTGGAAGTGCTGGTTCCCCTGGCTCGGGCTGGTTCCTCCGGTGCTCCTGCAGCCCGGCAGGGAGCACCGGGGCTGTGCCACCCCTGTTGTGACCCGGCTGAGGACACAGCCCCTCGCTGTGACATGCCCGTGCGCCGCAGCCCCGCAGGCCTGCGTATTTTGACTCAGGGTTTCCCTGCGCCTCTTTCGCAACGTCTGTGACTTTTTAAGCCTCTGGTGCCTTAATGACGGTAACTACAGCATTGAGAGGCAGTTACTGGCATTGCACAGGTGGGAACAAGGCAGGAGGTGACCCCGGTGCCCGCAGAGCCGGGCGTTGTCACCACGGGACCTGCCTCGCCCATTCCCAGCAGCTCCAAAGCCACCTCAGGTGAAGCTCGGGGCAGTTCCCCTGCTCATCCCTGCTGCCCTCCCTGTGCTGTGAGCCCACCACGGGGCCAGCTGCCCTCACTCCAACTGACCTCCCACCTTCCAGCTGCTCTTTGCCCGCAGTTTCAGCCCGTAACTGGTTTTCCTCTCTGGTTTGCAGGACTCGGCCTCGGAGCGGCTGGATGGCAGAGGTAACACCGCTGGGAGCTGGGGGATATGAGAGGTGCCAGGCTGAGCCTGGCCATGCAGGGCCACGCTCCTCTGTGTTGCAGGTCCCTGCATGAGACCCAAATCCTCCAGGGCACCGGGGTCCTACAGGAGGGTCGGGATCCTTGTCCTGGCCGTGGTGCTCACCCTCGCCTGCCTGGTCGCCATCGGGTTCCTGGGTACAGCTCCTGACCTTTCTCCCCCTCCTTTCCCATGGCCTGGCTCAGCAAACACAGGCCCAGCTCCTTGCTGATCCCTTGTGCCAACCCCGAGCCTGCCCGGGAGCTGGAGCTCTGCACTGAGCCCCCTCTCCCCCTAGTGAAGATTTACCTGGACCACCACTACCTGTTCTGCAAGCAGCCCCTGAAGCTGGTGCCTCTGAAGCGGGTGTGTGACGGGCAGCTGGACTGCCTGCAGGGCGAGGACGAGGCCAACTGTCCCCAGTGGGTCCCCGAGGGGCCACCAGCCGGGGGTGAGTGCAGGACACCCTGCCAGAGCTCTGGGGCTGGGCTGCTGCGGCCACCCTGTGCCAAAGCTGACTCTGTGTCTGCCCCCAGCCCGTGTTTCCAAAGACAGATCCATCCTGCAGGTGCTCCACAGCCACTCTGGAGCCTGGTCCTGTGTGTGCCATGACCACTTCACCCCGGAGCTGGCCAGAGCTGCCTGTGAGCAGATGGGCTACAGCAGGTACCCGGCTGCTTCCCCCTGCTTCCCTTTCCCTCTGCCTTAAAAGCTCATCTGGAGCGAGGCTCTGCTGTCTGTGAGGCACTCACAGCTCTGCACTAATGGCTTCAGTCCATCCCCAGCATGCAGGGCTCTCTGTGAGTCCCCAGGAGCTGGCTCAGAGCCCTGGCAGCCTCCCCTTAGAGCAGAGTGCTGTGCCCTGCTCTGTCACAGCCCACAGGCACCCTGCCCTTCTCCTGCTCTGCCTCCATCCCCCCCACCTGCAGCCCTGCCCTCCCCAGAGCAGCCCAGGGTCCCCCTGCCAGCACAGCTCACCTGGGGAGGAAGGCCCAGGGCCCTGCACTTCCCTTTTAAGATGGGTTCTGGTGTTTAAGCCACTGTAGGAGCCCAGACTGATGCAAACATGGCATTTTCCAAGCCCAAAAAGTCAGTGACTGAGGCTTTAAACACAGGCCCCAAATGTCACAGCAGCAAGGACCCCCTGAGTTCTCCCAGAGCCACCTGCTCACTCTGCATAGCAGGGAACACTCTCCCCCCTTCAGTTCCTCCTGTCCCTGTCCTTGGGCTCAGTGTCCCAGCCCTCCAGGGCTGTGACATCCCCACTTTGGTATCCCTGTCCCTCGGGAGCCCCTTTTCCCTATGGGATCCATGCTCCTGAGCTGCTGAGGCAGCAGTGCCTGTCCTCCCCCACACCTGAAGCCCTGTCCCCCCCTGTCTCCCAGCACCCCAACTTTCCAGGGCGTGGAGGTGAGCGTGGGACAGCCACTGCCTCCCCGTGAGGTCGTGCTGAGCAACGGGAGCCTCCAGGTGCTGGAGCCAGGCAGGTGAGCGCAGAGCCTGAGCGGGAGCTCCTGGGGCCTGGCAGAGGAGCCAAACCCAGCTCTTTTCCTCCCTCTTGCAGGAAATGCCTCTCGGGGTTGGTTGTGTCACTCTTTTGTTCCAGTAAGTACCGTGGTGGTGGCTGGTCCTTGTGGGCACCGGGGCCTCGTTCTGCTCCAGGTCCTCACTCCTGGCACAGCCCCGTGGGAGTGTGGCTCCATCCCAAGCCCATTCCTCACTGTGTGCACCAGGAAAGGTGGATTTAATTACTGCTAGCCTCATTAAACCGGCACAAACCTCCCAGAAATGAGACACCTGAGGGAGGTTTACCCAAGCTGCCTGCATGGGTTTGCTTTTACCGAAGTAAATCAGGCGAATTACCCTGATTAAAGTAATTATCCCGGGGGGGCTGGAGCAGGCAGGGGATGGCCGGACTCCTTCCAGACAAGCGAGGCAGCAGGGTGGAGCAGCGCTGCGGGGGTGAGGCACCCTGGCCACGGTACCTCACCTGGCCACGGCCACGCTGTCATCCCCGGGAGCCTCCGTCTGCTCCGTCCCTCCTGTCCCAGCCGCGGTGTCCCCTCACAGACTGCGGGCAGAGCGTGAGGACACCGCGGGTGCTGGGGGGCAGCCCGGCCGCTATCGAGGCGTGGCCCTGGCAGGTGAGCCTGCAGTACAGGAGGGAGCACATCTGCGGGGGCAGCATCATCGCGCCCGGCTGGGTGCTGACCGCCGCGCACTGCTTCAAGTGAGTGGCCACGTCCCCGCCGCCCTTCAGCCGCGCGCTGCTTAATTGTGCTGTAATTAGCGGCTCGCGCGGGGCTCCGTGCCTGTCCCCGCGGGGGTGACGGCGCTGTCCGTGCGCAGGAACAACCCCATCATCCAGAGCTGGCGTGTGAAGGCGGGCTCCGATCTCCTGTCGGGCGCTGCCACCATCACCGTGGAGAAGGTGTTCCTGGCGGAGGTGACACCTGCGTCCCCCAAGGAAAATGACATCGCCCTGGTGAAGCTGCGCTCCCCCGTGCGTGACTCAGGTGAGGGGCAGGAGTCACAAGCGTCCCTGCTGGCACTGAGCGTGGGGCCGCGAGGGTGATGCCCGGCGTGGCAGCGTTCCACGGGCACCGAGTGTGGGAGGGGGGTGCCCAGCTGGTGGCTGTCCCCTGCCAGTCTGGGCCCCTTCCCTCCCCTCACTTCTCCTCTCCAGACAGCACCAAGCCCATCTGCCTGCCCTACTTTGATGAGGAGCTGGTGCCGGGCACACCCCTGTGGGTGATCGGCTGGGGCTACACGGAGGAGCACGGTGAGTGGCACAGCGCGGGGGTGACGGGGACAAGGCACAGCCCCCAGCACTGCTGGCAGGAGCAGAGGGGCCGAAGGGCTCCCTCCTTCCCCTGAGAGGCCGTGTGTCCCCCAGGGAAGCTGTCGGAGCGCCTGCAGCAGGCCGAGGTGGAGCTCATCGACGAGCGGAGCTGCAACCTGGCCGCCTACCACGGCGATGTCACCGAGAGGATGCTGTGTGCCGGCCTGCCCCAGGGCGGCGTGGACACCTGCCAGGTGGGGCCGGGCGGGTCCGTACCCACCCGTGACACGGCTCCTTTGCGGGAAGAGCTGCTTGGGGACGGCTGCCGTCACCCCGCGGGGACATCCTGGGGTCTGTCCTTCACAGGGGGACAGCGGCGGGCCCCTCCTGTACTCGGGGGGGCACTGGCAGGTCGTGGGCATCGTCAGCTGGGGCCAGGGCTGCGGGACCCCCAGCACACCCGGCGTCTACACCAGTGTCCGTGCCTACCTGGACTGGATCTACGCCGTGCGCAGGGTCAGTGCCCTGCTCTGCCTGAGCTCCCTCCTTAGGGACACAGTCACTCTCCTCTTGCTTTGGGCTGCCCTCTCAAAGCTTTAAACTCCTGTGCCTCTCTGTCCCCGCAGTCGGAGCTCTGAGACCTGCCGGAACAGGTCCCTCCTCGCCCCGAGCCTCCCTTCCCATCCCTCTGCCCTTGCTCTGGCAGCAACAGGGACATGGATCTCCAGCCACGGCAGGCGAGCAGAGGCTCCCAAACCCTCGCTGGCAGCCGTGATTTAGGGTGCCAGAGCCCAGCCAAGGAGGCAAAGGGTGACTCGGAGTGACGGCCACTGATCCCGTGGAGGAATCTCACTGGCTCAAGCTCCCTTCCGGAGAAAGATTAATTTATTGCCCTGTGCTGACCCCGCTGTGGCAGGATGGCTCCTGGGGGGCCAAGCTGCTGTCAGCTCACTCCTGTTGTACAGAGAGAAATGATGTTTGTGCTCTAGAGCGTCGCCCTATCCCCATTAAAGGAAAAGATTTGTTTTTTTCACACAGCCTCCCGAGCCTTTGACCTGCTTCCTCACAGGGTTATTTTCACCCAGTGCCCCCCCCCCGACCTAAACAGACACCCACAAACAACCCCAAACCACGGCGAGTTTCTCTAGTAAACGTAAACTTTATTTCATCCAAGGCAAAGCTAACTAAACCTCTACAGTGCAAAGATGTGCTGTAAGTCATCACACAGCCCGGCGCACATCCCCCCGTGCTTACACGCAGGTTCCTCCCACGCAGCTTTACACCTGCTTGGACACACACGTGTCTGTGGCAGCACACACCCCGGGGGGGCCCCAGAAAGCCTCTGCAGCCCCCCCAAACCCCGGTGACGGCAGGGACCCCGCCGGGGCTGGCACAAACCCCCGAGGCAGCCCGGCTCCCCCGGAGCAGCCGTGTGCACATGGAGTTACGTTCCTAAATCTGCTGATGTGGGCTTTTCCCATCGAGCCAGAGGAGTAATCCATGCATAGTGCAGCATTGCATATCCGGCGGGAAGTGGAGCTGCGTCCACGCGCCGGCTAAAAAAGGCCAACAGGTTAGGACAGCTAAAAATAGTTCTTTAAAAAACTCCCTTCCTCGCCTCGCCGCCCTCCCCCGCGGGAGGGCTCCTCCAAGGGCGGGCCGGGGGTCTCTCGGGGTGACTGGGGGGTCTCACGCCTCCTCCTGGGCTCTCACAGGTGGCGGCGGTGTGTCACAACCCCTGGCACCGGAGCACCCCCACCCTGGGGTGGTGGCAGAGCCGTGCAGGGCACCTCGCACCTCCTGAGAGGCAGATGGGGACACTGAAGCACGGAGAGGCCAAGTGATGGGGCTGAGGGTCCCACAGACCCTCAGAGAGAAGATCAAAGTCCTGACTACTGCTCACCTGTCTTATCAACAGCCAAGGGACCCTGCCTGGGGCCAGGTGCCAAGACCTGTCCCCTGTCCTGAGCACAGGCCCTGCTCAATGGGTGTCCCCGAGCCCAGCCAGGGTGAGCAGCCTGCTGTGCACCAGCAGCTCCAGAGAAAGGAGCACCCAGCCTTTTCTTGTTCACCTTGGCCACCAAATCCTCGCCTGCCTCGCACTCCAGCACCTCTGCCAGGGCACAGGCCCCCACAGCAAATCATGGCTCAGCTGTGAGTCCCAATTTACTGTGGGGACAGGGGAGCTGCCTGTCCTGCAGCTTCACTGTTGGACACCCACAAATTGGAGAAATAGGGAACAAATCACATTTTAAAGGAAATTGACAACCTCAGTTGTAGCTCGCTCACTTTGCGTCTCACGTCCTTGTGAGATCACTCACAAAGACCCCCTGGTTTTCTGTGGCACCCCTCATCCCAGAGCACTTCACCATCACAGCCCAGGAAACCTCACACCCACCCCGTGAGGTAGAGCAGTATTATTGTCCCCATTTTACAGATGAGGAAACTGAGGCATGGAGAGGCAGAGCAACTTGCCCAGGGTTGCCCAGCGGGCCGGTGGCACGGCCCGGCCCGGCCCAGCTCCCCTCGCCGGGGCTCGGCTGTGCTCCCTCCCTGCCTGGCCACGGACGCCACGGCAAAAGGGAAACGCAGCTGGCTGCTTTTCCCCTGGAATCTCATACAAAAACATCCACGTAACGAGTTCAGCCTTGGCACCAGCATCAAAAGCATCGCTGCTCCGAGCGCCGAGCTCCAGAGGGAGGGGAGGGGGCAGCACAAAGCCCGGGAGCGCTCCTGGGATGGCTGCCTACGGAGGAGCGCCCCTGCTCCCAGGGATGGCCCTGCGCGGGGACAAAGCCAGCGTCAAATGACGGGCCAGCAGTGACCCTGGGACACGGCCAGCACCCCCAGCCCGGCCGTGGGAAGGACCGAGGCACAGCCAGGGGCCTGTCACTGATTTGGTTCTCCAGTGTGCTTATCACAACCCTGCTTCCTCCCGTCCTCCTGCGCCACTCCATCTGCACGGCCGGCTCTGAGCATCCCTGCCCTGCTCCAGAAACCTTGTGGGTGCAGCAGGCAGCTCCCAGCCGCCTCAGCTGCCAGCCCACGCTCCACGCTCCGGGCACACCGGGACCCCCGACCGGCAGCCGCAGCCTTGTCCGAGAAGCAGTGCAGGTTGCAGGCACGTGTGTAATAGAAACATGTCTCAAGCGCTGGCAGTTCGGAAAGAAAACAAAAGGGGAAGGCTCGTCCCGTGCCCGGGCTCCCGCGGCGGGGCGGGCCGGGCTCGGGGCGCCGCTGCTCCGTTCATGCCTTTGGTGGTGCTTTTTGTTCCGCCTTGGAGCCGGCCAGGCCGTTCTCGGTGTTGTCGTTCCCTGACGAGCTCACCAGACACTCCTTCCTGCACGGGGAGAGCACACGGGCAGCTGAGAGCCCCCCCGAGCCCGGGCCCGCTCACCGCCACCCCCGGCGGCTCCCCGCACTCACTTCCCGTCCTGCGTCTTCTTGATGATGAACAGGACCACCCTCTTGATGAGCATGAAGAGGATGAGGAGGCCGATGAGCCCCCCCACCACGCCCACGATGATGAGTGTCACAGTGTTGTCCGTCTCCACCACTGCGGGACAGAAGGTGCTGAGGGAGCTCGGTGGGGGAGCGGGGAGCTCCCAGCTGCACATCCCACCCCAAAAACCCCCTCCACCCGAGGCTTCCAGAGGTGTCAGCCACCTCATGCACCACCACAACAGCCGGCCAAGGAGCCTGTCGCCGTGTGTTGGCACATCCACTGTCCCAGTGCCACCCCAGTGCCACCCCAGTGCCACCCCAGCACTCACTCTTATGCACCACGGTGAGGAAGATGGTGGCATTGTGCTGGGCATTCCTCTCCTTGGGGTTCTTGACGTGGCAGGTGTACTTGCCAGCGTCGCTGAACTCCACGCCGTTCAGCACGATGGAGATGTTGTTGTCCTTCTTGGTGGTGGAGCCCACAAACTCCACCCGTGGGTTGTGCCAGATCAGTGTGGGCTCCGTGGCTTTGTTCTTTATCTTGCCGTGGTAAATCTGCAGAGGCAGGGGGGGCAGGATCAGCTGGGTGAGGGAAAGGCTCACGTTCTCCTGATGGTGCCCAGGCTCAGCTCTGCACGCCCAGACCGCCCCACCAAACATCCCCTTACACCCCACTAAAGCAGGAATGGCCACGGAGGGGAACCTGATGCACATCCTGCTGGGAAGCAGCAGATCTGACCTGCCCTGAAGTGATGGAACAGACCATGAAAAAAATGGGAGATCCCCAGAGAAAGCGAGTCCTTTGCTGGCCAGAACTGCTCCAAAGCAGCCCTCCTGCTGAGGAACTGAGGAGCCAAATATTCCCAGCAGGAGGCACATCTATACAGAACCTTTCATATTTCAGAGCAAGCGAAGGAGGAAGTGAACCGTATTTTGCCCTAAGTGCAGATTTGCACCTGAACAGGCAACTTATGAAAACAAATGAGCCTGTGGGCAGCAGCAAATCTAGAACAGCTTTGTGCCAAAAGCACGATGTTCTGGGGTATCTGAGTCACTCCGTTTGCACAGCCTTGTCCCCCCCAGAGCTGGTGACACTCGGAGAGAAGGGCATCTGCACGAGGAGAAAGGGAACTGCCAGGACTGCAGTGGGGAAGCACAACAGGACCTGCCAGGAAGCAGAGGCAGAGCCCAGAGAGCCACCCACCAGCTCTGTCGAGTTGAAATACCATGTGAAGACCAGGTCCTGGAAGCCTATGCAGGTGGTGAAGGTGCAGGGCAGCAGGACATTGGAGTTATTCAGAGCCATCACCGTGTTGGTCTTCCCCACTGACACCTCCAAGGCCAAGGTGATGGCCAAGATGTGCAAACCTGGCAGGGAAGAGGGGAGGAGAGAGTGAGGCCAAGGCTTTGCCACCCCTCATTCCCTTTGGCATACCAGGCTGCCATGGCAGGAGCAAAGGCACCTGTCCCCAGCCCTAGAAGGGCTCGGTGACAGAGGGGACCTGCTCCTGCAGGAGCTGGGGCTGGGTCACCCACAGAGACAGCGTGGGTTCAAAGGGAACCAGAATATCCCCAGGAATAAAGCGTGCAAATGAGAGCCCTGATTTGCATGTTATCCACAGGCCTCCAGCTGGACCTTAAAGGGGGAGAAGAAAGCCAAGGCGAAGCAGAGCTCTGTTCTTCAGGCGGGAGCTGGAGCAGCAATTAGTGTGGCTGTCCTGGCCGCCTGCCACCCGCTCGCCCTCCCGCAGCCCTGCCCGGCCCTCCGGAGCAGCCCCCTCATGCCCGGCAGCCACAGCCCCAGCTCCCTCTGGAGCTGCCAGATGACCTTCAAACTGCAGGATGCAGCTCTCCTCCCGCTCCTCGCCTCCCTGTGAGCACGGAGAGAGGGGCAGGTAGGAGCCCAGCTTCAGCTGAGCACTCCTGGGGTGCAGGGATTGGCACTGTGCTGGGCTGGGCCACCACTGTCCCCACAGATCCTTTCTGGCAGCACAGGGATGCTGTGGTCGTGGCCAGAGGAGCAGTCCTGCTCCCATCCCCATCCCACCATGGCCCCGTCCCGTTTGTGCGATGTGGCACGGCTGAGATGTGACACGGTCCAGCAAAGCACTGTCCTCCCCTCTCCCAGACCTCAGCCACCCCTGCAGAGCTTTCCCAGGGCACAACGTCCAGGGGACATGGCTTTTCCCACGGCTACAAGCCGATCCCCAGCTGCCCCAACACCTTAACTCGGACATGCTGCCCTCAGGCTGGGACTCGCCTCTCTCTGCAGCCGCCTCAGCTGCTGATTTATTCTCCCACACAAGCCGGTGCTAACAACTCCCCAGGCACGTCGCAGCCGGAGCCAAGCCTGAGAGCCCTGCATCCTGGGCTCTGGGCCCTGCTGCAGTGCTGCATTGCAAGCACTGCAGGCGAGGAGTTATTTAACTTTACACAGAAGCACTCCTCATTTTGCTCGAGAGGCCGGAGCTAACGTCGGGGAGTGGTTCCCGACAGATGGAATCTCCTGCAGCTGTCAGGCTCCAAGAGCAGCCCTGGGGATGCTACAAAGGGGACTTCACAGGCAGGAGTGTCCCAGGGGACAGGAGCTGTCCCCCTGGAGCGGGAGTTGGCAGAAGGATGCCTGGCTCTGCAGGTACGGCACTGCCTGCAGCGTGCTGCAAGTGGGCACTCACAGGAAAGATGATTCCTTGCAGCTTGTAACACTTTAAAACCTGTCTGCCACCCTTAGAATGTAATCTGAATTGAGTGTGTAGGGTAAATCGAGGCTGACCTTGTTCCATCCTGTGCTCTCAGGAAGACAAAATTGATACGTTACCACTAAATAAAGCACCGAGGAAAACACGCTGGGGGAGCACTGCCTGAACCTGCCACACATCAGCTCCCAGCGCTGCTTTTCCATCCCCTCCCAAAGCTGCTGCACTTTGCAGCACCAGACCCCCAACCTCCAGGGCCACTCCCCTGGGAGCTCCAGGCTCCCTCCCGTGCCTGCAGGCACCAGCCTTTCCAAAGAGCCAGCCCGGGGAAGCAGGGAGCAGCCACTCCTGCTGCTGCCAGAGCCTGGGCTGCCTGCGCAGGCAGAGGGAGAGACCCCCACAGTGCAGGGGCTCGCAGGGCGCTGTGCTCACCCCGGACTGCCATCTGTGGGAAAGCTGCTGTAGAAAAACTTTCACTGCCCATAAAAGTCAGCGTGACATCCTGGCGCAGGCAGCAAGCCATGCCTGGCAGGCTGGCCGGGCTCCTCTCCAGCAGGGTTCAAAGAGAGGAGCTCCTTGGCCAGCCCGAAGCCAGCAGCGCCGTGCTCCGGGACAGGACACGCGGCCCTCACCTCTCCCATGGGAAGGGCGGTCCGTGGGGCCCGCTGCCGCTCCCTGCGGAGCACGGCATCCCCGAAAGCTGCAGACACACAGAGACCCGCCCTGCACTCCCCTGCCCACCGCCCTCTCCAGCTCCCAGCCCAGCTGAGCGACGTGTGGGGCCGGGCTCCCACCTCCACGCCCTGGACCCCAGAGCCCCGAGTGGTCTCAAGCATCTCCGAGTCTCTCCTACCACCCCAGCGCCAGCTCAAGTGCTGGCACCCAAATCTTGCAGGGGGTCAGGTACTTACATGCTTTTTTGTGTCTCCAGCATCCTTTAACTTAAGAACTTTGCCCTCTAAAACGCCTCCCACGGGAGTGCCCCAGCAGCAAGCGCTGCACAGCCAGCCCTCGGTTCCAGGCTGACACGAGGATGACCCACGGGAGCAGGAGTGCAGCGGGTGCGTGAGGCTGATGCGGGTGGCTGGAGCCTGCCCCGGGTGTGCAGCGGGGAGGGGACGGCCGCCAGCCCCTCCCTGCACCCTGTGGCGGGGGATCTCGGGCATCCCTGGGCACAGGGGTGGGCGTCATGCTCCAAGCAGCGGCCCCGCAGCGCGGGTCGGTCCCCGCGCCGGGGACAAGCACATGCGAACGGTCGTTGTACCCGATGAACCGTAAGACAATGACCTGTCGGCGGGCGTGCTGGCGCTGAAGCAGTGCACGGCCTCCCCGCGGCCATCCCCCGGTGCCGGGCAGGCAGGCAGCGCGGTCCCCGCTGGCCGGGCAGCG
>WEIU01019048.1:139-29186 GCA_013389925.1 Aegithalos caudatus | reverse complement strand
TCCTCCGCCCGCCGTGCGAGGGGCTCCGCGCTCCGTGCCCGCCGGCCGGGATGCAGGGCGTTTTCGGGAGGAGATGCAGTGGCACCGTAGCCCCCACCCAGCCCGAAAGCAGGTCACCCTGGCTGCTGGCTCCCGCAGGGTGCACGCCAGACCACCTCCGTCCCCATCCCTGCGGCACGGCGCTCCCCGGGGCTGGCACACGGGCGGGCAGGGGGCTCCTGGCCGGGGACGCGGGTGTCTCCCCAGCTGGGCACATGCAAGGGGGCTCAAGCCGACACTTACCCAGCGAGAGGAGCAAGGTGAGGCCAGTGAGGAGCAAGGTGGGCTGCGGGAGCCAGGCTTCCGGGCTCATTTTGACGGACTTTTGTGTGTGGAGAGGACGTGGTGTTGGTGTGGATAGTGGAGGTGGTGGAGGTGCTTTTTCGAACGCCCGGGTTATTTGCAGGTGACATAGAACATTAGAGCCGCTTTCTCCCCACAGCCCAATATGGCTGGAGCGGTGCTGGGGCGAAAAAAAGCAGTAAATGCTGTGGTTGGTGGATTGCAGCCGCCGGAGTGGGAGGGCGGAAAAATTTTCCCCTGAACTGCAGGCGACAGCTCCTGGCACGGCCGGCTCCCTGCTCTGGGCACGGGCTGAGGCGCACGGAGCGCCCCTGCGGCCCCCGCAGCCCCCCGTGTTCGGTGGGGACACGCAGGTGTGTCCCCTGTGCCCCGCTGGAGTCTGGCGGCCAGCCCTGCTCACACCATCCACGGCAGCAGTTCCGGTTCTGGAGAGCCCAGAGGGGCCCGGAAGGGCTGGAAATGCCCTCCCGGAGGCAGGCAGAGAGCAGAGGGGATGCTCCAGGCTGGGAGCAGCAGAGGGGCCCCAGCAGCCCTGCCAGGATGGCCCAGGTAGGATGCAGCAGGTAGAGATGCTCCTGGTCACCTGCCCGCTCCTGAACAGCTCCATCACTTCCCAGGGCTGCCAAACTGCTGCAGGCTTCTTCCCCTTCTCCAGCAGCATCTTCTCCCGGGATAACAGCTCTCCTCAGACATCCTGGGGACGGGGAGGCTCTGCCCAGCAGTAACAGCGCTGGAGAAAGTTTTGGTCCCTCTTTGCACCCTCGGTCTGGGAAGGCTTTGGGCCTGGGCTCCAAACCTGGATTCCAGTCGCAGAGATGGGTGCAGGAAAGACAAGGCACGACCTCCTGGAGCCCAGAGGCAGTGACAGAGCTGCTCGGGCTCTGGGACACGGGGCGGCGGCGTTTGCTGGGACAGCATCACTGGGGAGAGGGGCGAGGGATGCCCCAGAGGCAGGGCACCCTTGGTTCCTGTGCAGCAGAGCCCGGGGAGGCGGGAGGGACTCAGAGGGGCTCTGCTGCCTGACCGCAGTCAGGAGGGGAAGCAGCACAGCCGGCAGAGAAGGCACGGGAGCGTCCCAGCAACTTTTCTCAGCAAACACTCAGCGCGCACAGCGCTTTCCCACCCGCAAATCTGGTTCTGCTCTGCTGCTGCTACGGCTGCCACGACCCTACAAAGGCCCCGTTCCACCCCCCGACCCCCCAAATCCAGCTCCGGGGGCTGGCTCCTCCTAACTCCGGTCCCACGGCTGCCTGCGGGAAAAGAGAGCAGGGTGGAAACGAGAACCAAGGAGCGCAGCGCGGCGCTGCAGTGTGCCGGCAGCGGTGGGAGGTGGAGGGTCCCGGCTCCCTCCGCACCTGGAGGTGTCAAACATCTATAGATAGCGCCTGGCACCAGCGACAGCGCCCAGCACCCAGGGATAGAGCGGGAGCAGCGCCAGCGCCCGTCCCGGCGCTTCCCCGGGGGCCCGGGAGGGGTGGCTGGGCTCCCCCCGGTCAGTGCTGCCCAGCGCCCGGCTGCTCACCCGCGGCCAGGGGACACACGTGGGGGTTCCCGCTGCCCACAGGGTCTGTCCTGCTCCCCTCAGTCCCCATCCTGCTGCCAAGGGACCCCTTTTTTGTCCCGTTTGGCTGGAGCCAGCGGGGCTGGCGGTTGCCCCGTGCCAGGCTGCACGTGGGTTCAGGGGCTCCCAGGCCCTGGGCCAGGCAGATTTTGGCATACTTGGACATCACATGCTTGGGCAGGAGGTAAAACGAAGACAGCAACAGGGAAGACTCCCTGAGTTTTATTATCTACAGAAAAATACCGTGACGTCTGCGGCTGCATCTCCCCCGTTGGAGATCCTTATCCTGAGCCATGATCAAAGCTGGAGCCTGAGGCTGTGCCCACTCTCTCCAGAGTCCGGGGGGCAAGAGCCGGAGGGACAGGTGTCCCCTGGTCCCCTGCAGACAGCTGGGAAGGGCTGTGCCCCAGCAGGGCCCTGGCACAGGGCACAAAGTGACGTGTCACCAGTTCTCAGTTCCCAGAGGGACAAAGGTGTTTGGACACACCTGGACAAGGGCTGCCATCCCACAGCACAGCTACTTCTGCCACTCTGGGGGCCGGGGAAGTGCCTCCTCTGGCCTGCTGTGGGGCTCCTGGCTCTGTCCAGCCCCCTGTGTCCCCTCTGCCATCCATTCCGACGGGATTGCCCTCTTGGCCAGCTCCACATAGACGCCGTTGTCCCGGCAGTGAGATGGATGCTGCAGGGAGCAAGGGACAGGTGTGAGCCTCACCTCGGCTGCCAGGTGTGTTTGGAGAGGGCAGGGGGCACGGGATGCTGGCCTGGCACAGAGAGGGAGGCCCTGGATGTCGTGACTCCAGAGAGGGGGCAGCATCACTGGGGAGAGAGGTGAGGGATGCCACACCTGCTGCAGCTCCTCACCATGGTTATGTACGTGTCCTCAGCTCTCCTCTTCTTCTTTGCTTCCTGCTCAGCCTTGGGTACCTCAGCTCCAGGGATTGAGGAGTAAATTGCTTCCTGCGAGGGGCATATTGGGGATTTGGAACCGAGCAGCCCCCAAACACACAGAGGCTGCCTGGCTCCTGTCACAGGGCAAGCAGCAAGAGCCACGGCTGGAGCTGGCCAGCAAAGGGCCCCTGGTGCCTGGGCAGTGTGGGATCCCCTCCCTCGGCCTCCCCAGCCCTGAGCCCACACCTCCAGCCCCAGGGACACCTCCAGCCCCAGCTCTCACCTCTGCTTTGGTCTTGCTGCTGCACTTCCCCATCCTTTCCAGGGCTGTGATGGTTGCAAACCTTGAGGAGAGGCAGCAGCAGTGTCATCTCTGGTGAGAAGCATCACCCGCAGCTTCTGTCCCTCCCTCCCTCTCCCGGGACACCGACATCCCTTTGCACGTGCCTGGGCCAGGCTGTCCCTGCTGCTGGCACAACCCAGGAGGTTTGGGAGCCGAGGGACACCGGCCGGGGCAGGGTGGCACTAGAGGGCGGCAGGAGGCTGCACCCCACACCTGGGGAGCTGAACCCTCGCACCTGAGAACGCCAGGGCAGAGCTTGGCCGGGGACAGCAGCGCAGGAGAGCTGCAGGGAGGTGCCTCCTCACCCCCATAAACCCAGACCCAGCGCTGGTACCTCTTCCTCACGCAGAGCCCGGCCAGGAACGCCACCACCACGGCCACGCAGCCACAGCCCACCACGGCCGGCCAGAACCCGGAGTCTCTCGCGGCATCCTCGGCACCCGCCGCTTCTCGTCCTGCCGGGGAGACACCGAGGCACGGGCTGGCACCGCGGGCACCCGCGGGGCAGCTGCGGGAGGCTGCGGGCTGCAGGGCGAGGCACGCACCTCTGGGTGCCGGGGGGCTGACGAGCAGCTCCGTCCGGCTCTTGAAGACGCTGCTGTTCTGCAGCAGCCGCAGCTCGCACTCGTAGGTGCCGCTGTCGTTGAGGCGCAGGTCCTGCAGCTGGATGGAGCCGTCCCAGCGGGAGATGTCCCCCTGCCACTGCACCCGGTTCTTGAAGCGCCCCGCGGGGACGCCGTGGTTGCTGTAGTAGAAAAACACCATCTCCTCCTGCCGGGGCACAGACGGCGTCAGGTGAGGGATGTCAGGTGCCTGTGCCTCCTCGAGAGCTCTCGGTTCACACTTTCTGCCTGTCCCGTGGGTTGTTCTGCTCGCACAGAGCCCGGCGGTCCCAGGGAAAGCCCCGGGATGCAGCGCCCAGAGCGGTGCTCCCCGCTGCTCCTGCCCCCACACCGGGACCTTTCTTCCTCTCACGGAAACTTCCCCTCCTCACGGCCTGGCCGCAGGCAGATGGGCTTCCTTCCCCACAGCCTCTCCGGGGCTGCCGCCTCCCTCAGCCTCCCTCCCTCCCCTGGCACCGTGTCCCGACCCACCTGAGCGCCAGCTCCTGCCTTGTGCAGCCAGTCCACTTTGTGCAGGGTCCATCCCTTGCTGTCGGGGTCTATGAAGATGCACTGCAGCAGCACGGAGTCCCCAGCCCTAGCTCGGAGCTGAGGCTGCATGAACACCCCGGCAGCTCCTCCGCAGCGCTCTGCCGGGGACAGGGACAACAGGATGAGCCCAGGGAGCACGGCCAGGGGCAGCCTGCCCTTCCCCATCGCTGTCTCCTCTCCAGGGAAGCCTGGGGCTCACGGCCCTGACCGGTGCAGAGGCCGAGCCTGACCCCTGCTCGTGGCGTGCCCGGGATGTGGGGCAGCACATCCTCCTGCCACACCACGGGCTGCTGCCGTGTGATCCAGCCGAAGGGGACTTGGGAAGCACAACCCCTGCCCTCCACGCCTCGGAGCCAGAGCCTGCAGCTCCTGCAGGGCTGTGCCTGTGAGTCACTGGCTGGGAGAACCTGTGCTGCTCTCATCTGTACCAGGCCAGGGGCAATTCGAGCGCTTGACACGAATTTCAGTTCTTCCCTCACTGCCCATTTGGCTTCCTTCCCCTTTGCTCATTCCCAGGCTCCAGACCTGGGCTTGTACTTGTCTGGCCACGTAACCACAGCTTGGGGTTACCAGAGAAGCTGGACAGTGAGGAGAAAAAAGCAAAGCAGGGGAACATCAAAGGGCACAGAGCTGACAACCCACAGGAGGCTCACGGTGTGGCAGGAAGGGGATTAAAGGTCTTCTCCGAACTGAAAGATTCTCTGAAATGAGTGGGGCAGAAAATGTCACTTATCAAGCCCACCTGGCTCAGGCTGCAGTGGCACTGCGAGGGGAGGCTGAGCTCTGGCTGTGTTTGTTGGAAGCTGGCTCAGCTGATTCAGAGGGGAGCTGCTCAGACAGGTAGGCTCATCCTCGTGGCCAAGCCTCTCTGCTCAGCCTGTCCACAACCACCGAGGGCTGGGCCCTGGCCGAGCACCAAGTGTTTGTTTGAAACCGTGTAAATAATGAATGCAAAGTGCTGCAGCTTCCCAAACAAGTTCTGTTGGTCTTGACCAGCCGAGGAGCTGAAAATGACAAATATTTGCCAGTGGAGAAGACCAAGGGAGCTGCCTGCCTCGAGCAGAGCCAAAATCAATACCTTGGAAACCTCTCCCTCTATTTAGAGTTGGTGAGGCAGTTCTGCTTCTTTGAAAGCCTTGGAGCCTCAATACAGGACACATCCAGGGATGCCAGTGCAGTTTGCAGCCTGTTCATGGGGGAGGTCTGCAGGAAGGGGAGATGCAGCACACGCACGGCCAGAGGAGGGGTTGGCACCCAGGAGAGGAGCAGCTCCAGGGGGTTCTCACCACAGGAGGAGATGGCTCTTAAAGCAAAGACAGAGGGGAATAAAACGTAGAGCTTACCCAACCATGTCAGCACCAAGGTCAGGCTCAGCAACACCTTCATCTCCCTCTGAAAAGAACAGCAGAGGTGACACATGCTCTGGTGCCCCCTGGGGCAGGACACCAAGGACTGGTGGCCAGCTCAAGGTCAGAGGACCACTCTGCTGTGCAGAGTCTGTGAGGCTGGAAGGCAGCACAGCACAGAGGGCAGGGAGCAGGGCTCTGGTTTGTGCCTGGAGAGAAAGAGTGAGCGTGGGGGACAGGGCTCAGCCTAAACCCCTTCGTGCTTTCTCCTCAGTCAATCTTTCCGGTGGTTTGGGGGTCGAGCCTCTGACATCTGTTTCCAGGTGTAGGCTCTGCTCTCAAAGCAATCAGATGTTTTTAATACAACAAAATCAGAGATTCTAAACACAGAATCCTTGAGTCCAGACCTAAACCTAAATCTAAACACCCTTGAGTCCAGACCTAAACCCTTGCCCCTGGGTGCTGCACACGGTGAGAGGTTCTGCTGGAGCAGTGCCACTTCTGGTGTCTGGATTCAGCTTGACCTGCTCCACATCTCTCAGAATAACCTGGCATCTCCTTTCTGCACACCACAGATTAGTCCTGCAGCCCGGGGAAGGACTGGCTTCACCACCAGGAGTGTCCCAGCAGTGTCCAAAGGAAGGCAAGAGTCAGCACCCTGCTGCCCTGTCCCTGCTCCATTATTCCATTATTCCATGATTCCCAGCTGTGGCCACTCATTTAAGGGTAAACAGCTCCTGAGAGCAGCTCTCCTGCCCAGAGAGCCCTCATGTGAAGCTGGAATTGAGGCTGCCATTACCAGCTTGCATTTCCCAATACTGCAGAAATGAAATAGAAAGAAGAGAGCTGAATCATCTCTGGCATTTTGGTAGTTTCTCTCTTTTTGCTCCACTGTGCACGTGAGAGACTCTCCAGGTCAGCCTCAGACAGGGATTCCAGGCCCAGAATCAGCTGCTGGAGACCCTTGGATCAGTTCTAGGCTGAGAAAATCACTACAGCTTTGTACCTTCATCACCCTGCCCTTTCCACAAACAAAAAATCCTGAGGAGTGGCAGCAAACCTTCTGGAATTCTCTCCCATCTGCCTCAGCACACAGGAGCCCTCTGGGGCTGGGTTTTTGCTGTGCTCTGTGCAGCTCTGCCGTGACACACATCGCTGCACACCCGACCTACAAACACAGCTCCTGCTCAGCCCCAGAGCCCTCAGCAGGGCCAGCACAGCTCAGGGCAGCAGGCACAGCATCCTGCTTGTCCAGAGGCACTGCCAAAACTTGCACCCTCCCAGGACCACCCCTGTGCAGCAGCCAAAACAGCAGCCAGCTCAAAACTCATCCCCTTTTGACTGCAGAAAAGTGAGATTTCTGTACCCAGAGCCCCCAAAAGCTCCAGAGCTGCTGGGGCTCTGGGCCTCATTTGCCACCAAGTCCTTGCTGGATTTTTTGCCCTGGTTTCAAGAAGGATTTCAGTTCCTGGCTGGGAGCACGTTTTTGCAGGGTGTCCCCCTGTGACACACAGCAGTGAGAGGGTGCAGGGAGGCACCAGCTGGAGCCAGCACCCACTCACCAGGCTGTTCAGTGTGTGCCAGTGCTGACACATCCAAATCACCTTTCCCAAACAGACTGAGGGGGGAAAGGGGCACAGACACAGCGTGGCCTTCACGTTTCCCTGCTTTTGCATGTGGCATCTGAGGCACCAGCATTTCTGCTCCCCGGCTCTCTTCTCAGGAAAAAACAAATGAAAAAAGTATCCAGAAATAAATATTACAGCAAAAAATACTCACCTAGCGTTGGCCTGGAGAAGTCAGCTGGTTTTGCATGAGGGGTTCTTCAGCAAAGATTCAGAGCCTGGGAATCCGTTGCTAAATCACCCGGAGGTTGCATATGCATGACCGTCCCTGCAGCCTTTGGTTTCCCCTCAGGCTGTCTGGGGGTCACTTTCACACGCGACAGAAAGCAGAACAACGCAGGATGTGCAACAGAGAGGGGAACCCCACTGCATCTGCACCACAGGGCTGCTGGGGCAGCTCACAGGGACGAGCTGGGGCTCAGGGCAGCGTGGGGGACTGGCCTGGCCCGTCACCATGGCCAGTCTGGGACACAGAGATCCCTGTGCTCCCTCCTGCTGTGCTTTTGGGGGTCAGAGCTGCCCAGAGAAGTGTCACTGCTGGATCTGCTCCCAGTGAGGCAGCAGCAGCACTGGTGACGTGGCTGTGCCTTCCTCCTGGTGCTGCCAGGGCCCCTGGGCCTGCCTGGCACAGCAGGGGCAGCTGCCTCCTGAAACACACACCAGCCACTGGCTCTCCTCTGCTGCAACCCCCTGGCCACCTGGAGAGTCCATTTTCATCCTTCCTCTTCCCTTGAAACCCCAGAGAAGCTCCTGTTCCCCATCCCAGTATCCCATTCTTTCCAATCCCAGGATCAGGTTTAATGGTCCACCAAGACACTTCCATAGGGGTGGCAGAGGGAGAGAAAGCCCAGCACCATCCACAGCTCCAAGGTGGAGGCTCAGCTTGGCACCAGGAATATTTGCCCAAGATCCAGCATACCCACAGCTGAAATCCAGCATTTTGAAGCAAAAAGAAAAAAAAAAGCCTTTGGTTTCCCAGCGGAGGCTGTGTGGTGTGGGAGTGCTGGGAGTGCAGGATCCCACCACCAGCCTTTCCCAGGAAAGTTTTGGCTGACAGAGCTGTTGTGTCACCAGGGAGCACAAACACTTTAAATATTGTTTTATAGTAGACAGGAGAAAAGTGTATTTATCTGGAGGCGCAGATCTACAGCTGACCTACTTCTCAATGAGAGCTCCACCACACCTAAAACTGCAGCCAGCAGAGATGCTGAGGGGGGACCTGGTACCTGTTCCCTTTTGGGTTAAATCTGCCCCCTAAAAACCTTTACCCATCATCACATTCAGTTTTTGCACCTCAGGATGGCATTTTTATGAGTTCAGCTGTATTTAGCCAAAGAAAGGGACCCACAGCCCAGAGTGGAAGAATGCAATTTATTGGTAATTGCACAGCAAAATCAACAGTAAACCTGGAGCACGTCTGTAAAAGGAGAATTTTTGGCTGATACAGAAAGAAAGCAGCTCTTTAGGGACTGAGTGAATGAATTCCACTGCTCTCTGCCATGCATTGCTGGATAAGGCTGGTGAAAGAGGGAATGCCCTACAGCGAGGGAAGTAATGCTGCACAATGAACCATTTCCCTAAAACGGGTCCTGGAAGAAAGGAGGAAGAAAACAACTACTGCAAACAGAACATTCCTTTGGGCAGTGCTTGAGTCCATGGCTGAGGTAGATGGGGTTGTGTGTCCCCAGAAACAGAGTCCCCATTTGCATTTCTGATTTAAAGAAAGGAGAAAAAAAAATCTTTTTCTATGAATTGTGCTTCCCTTCTACAAGTAGAAGGAGAGGTACCCAGTGATGCAGCTGAATAAAAAAATACTTCATAAGCAGTAGGTTCAGAAGCAGAAGAAGGTTCTCTTCACTCCCAGACAGAGGATGCCACTTCATCAAATGGGTGAGAGTCAGTTTGCTCCAAAAAAACCTGAGAAGAAACCTTGTCAGTGACCAGCCCAGAGCTGGAGCAGCCTTTACTTCAAAAAGCTGGATTTCCAGGGCTCAGGAAAAGAGGGATGTCACCAAAAAAACCAAACCAATTTGTAGGAGAACCAAGGCACATTGGCACTGTGGGCACTGAGGCTTCTGTAGCTCCTGCAGGCCTGAGGGCAAGAGGTTTTCTTTTCTCCAAAAAATTGGGAAGGTTTTTAGGCAATGGTTATTTTGTGCTTAAATAGAAGTGAATTATCCCATCAGCATTATTCTTCCAATCCACCGAGAGCAGAGCACGCCCTGCAATCCAGCAGCCTCTGGAAGGTTCTGACCATGATTTCAGTGCTGTAATTTGAGTCTTTTTCCACAGCTTCAGTCTTCTGTCAGTATGGATCTTCCTCATCCGTGTCCTAAATGGGGAACAGAGAGAAACTGAGATTATGTGGGAAGAAATGAATCAAGTGATGAGTTCAGCCAAATGCTGAGCCTGGCTGGGCTTCTGGGAAGAGCCTAGATGCTTCCCAAAAATGCTGCTGGGCTTGAACAAGCCAGGGGACTTGCAAAACCCTGATATAAATATAAATACAAATATCAATACAAATATAAATACAAATACAAACACAAGCACTGAAACTGTTTGACTTCTCCCAGACACAATCACCACGCTATAACCCACATGTGAAATGTGTTTGAAGAGGAGCAGCAGCTAAAGATGAACCAGACATTGCAGCACTAGCATGCAGACAGCCCTGAGCAGCACAAATTACTGTTTTTCAGCCTGGCAAACACCCACTTGCAGAACCCCACAGTTGCTGTAACCACAGCAGGCCTTTGATGGTGTCCCCACAAGCAGCTCTGCAGCTCTGAGCTGGGAGCTCACCCAAACACCTCAGCTCTGCAAGGGGAATCTCACTGGTGCTCCAGACATTTCGAGTCTGAAGAGGTTTTCCCTTGGCTTTGCAATTTTAATTGTTTGGTCACGTATGAAGCATGAAAAAGTACATTAGAGAAACCTCAGAAATGCAGAATTGGTAAAGTGCCCTCAGAGACCTGATCAGATAAATATTTCAGTGTCAGACAGCAAAGCACCAAAGCTGACAAAGCACTCTGCATGAAAGCAGCAGGATTTTATCATTCCAATCTGACTCCTCCCAAAGGATGAGAGGACATATTTCAACTTTTAAGATCTCCCATGTCCTGACAGCATTTCCTCACCAAACTGGGGCTCCATCCTTTCCACCTCTCCTCCTGGCACCTCCCTAATTCCCAGAGTCACCTGGAACAGCCCTTCCACCTCCCAAGGCAACTCTGCCTTTGGCAGAAGGCATTTCCTGCTTCCTGCCCCTCTCCAACCCCCACTGCAGCTCTGTGCCTGCCCTGTCTAATGCAGAACTGTAAATATTTTATGTACAACTTACGTAATTGCCTGCTTTTCATCCTGTATCTAATAGAAACCATCAGCACACGCCTGTCTGAAGGCTTGGGCATTTAGGACATTTTAAATCACTGGCATTAGGAGAGTGAATCAAGAAACACATATTTAAATCTTCCTTAACTCCTGTCCTGACTGCGTACCTGAGAGGCAAAGGTGCCCCTGAGGTAAATCTGCTCTGTAGGACACTGAAAGAATGAGAGCCCTCTCCAATCCTGCATTACTCTGGAATGTGGCAGCCGATTCCAGCACACAGGAATCACACAAAACAAGGGCAGCAGGTGGCAAAACCACTCAGGAGCATGAGGCACCTGATTAGCAGGAGCTGCTGCCGGGGTGGGAAGGGAAGCAGCAGGATTAGAAGGCAACCAGCACCTCAGAGTGCACAACAAACAAAAAGCAGAAACAAACAAACAAACCTCGAGGCTTTAGCAACGTTCTGCTGGGATGAGAAGGAGCTGAAAGGAGGAAGATCTCCAGCACCTCTGCCAAAGCACAGAGGGCTGGGGGGGTCACAGCCTGCCCTCCCCAGCACAGCACTGCCAGCCCCAAACTGCTCACAGAGCCCCTGAAGGAGCCCCCCAGCAGCTGGCACTTCAGCCCCAATTTGCCATCCTAAAATGACAGCTTTCATTCCAGTCAAATCCAATGAAAAATCAGTTTGATGGATCTCATGACAGCTTCCCCACCAGTACAACCAGCAGCTCTCACTCCCTACAGCTGGGGAGCTCCGAGGAGCCTTTGGGATACCCCCTGGACACCCAGAGGTGTTAGGATACTCTACCTGCTGCTCTTAGCACCTTCTTTGAGCACCCAAGTTGGCAAAACCACTGTGAAAGCACCGACTTTCACTTACCACACAGTTCAGGCACCACTCCTTGATTTTCCCCCCGCAGCAAGCTGTGTCTGTGTGCTCAGGCCTGCAGGAAAAGCACGGGATCAGGTTGGACTTTTCCCCCCAGACATTCCAGGACCTGCTCTGGACTGTGAATTCTGGTTATACCACATGGAGCTGAAGGTTTTTCATGGTGAGGAAAAGCCTTTAGGTGTGCACAGCAAAGCCAAAAGGACTGAAAGCTGCCAGGTGCCTCATTTTGAAGGTGGCACTTGAGTGCCGCAAAGATTAAAACAAAAGTTGCTTTTTGACTGGCAGATCTTACACCACCAATCAAAACATTAGAAGACTGCATTAAAAGAATAACAATTCTGTGAGGAATTTAGCAGAAGGGAGTTCAGTCTCCAAGGCTCCTTTCAATAGCTGGCCTCTCTGCTCAGGCCACCACAGGTAGCTTTATTGGATTTATTTTGCTTTTATGGGGACTTCACCCCAAAATGCAGCAAAGCTCACACATGCACAACATCCTGCTGACTCAGGCTCAAATAAACCTCATTACAGAAGTGAAATATGTCTGATCCTAAACTGCTTCAGTTCCACAGCATTCCTCACGCAAATGGCAGAAAAAAGGGGATATGCAGCACTTGGTTTGTGCTCCAGCACGGGGATTTCCCAAAGCTTTCTGCTTTGGCAGACACCAATGACTGAACTGCAGCCAGTTCGTGCTGCAGCACAGTGGGGAAATCATCCCTCGTGCCTGTGCCAACACCCCAAAGTGGAAATACAGGCTCCAGCCTGCAGCCAGGACTTACTCATCAGACACCTCGATGGAGGATTTCTTGTAGCCACCTTTTCCTTTCTCCTTCAGCACCCGGAATTTCCTCCCCATCCTCACCAGCAGCAGAATGACCACGAGGACGGAGGGGAGGAACACCAGGATGGAGAGCAGAGCTGCTGAGGTCAGCTGGAAGGCCAGGCCTGGAACACAGAGAGACACAGCTCAGCTGAGCCCCTGGGGCTGGGCACAGCCAGGGCACAGCTGGGTGAAACACAGGGCTGGCAGCTGCAAACTGCCTGTCCCCACACCTGTGGTCCCCAAATCTGCAGGGTCCTGTCCCCAAATCTGTGGGGCTCCTGTCCCCAAATCTACAGTGCCCAAATCTGCAGGGCTCCTGTTCCCAAACCTGCGATCCACAAATCTGCAGGGTCCTGTCCCCAAACCTGCAGTCCCCAAATCTGCAGAGTCCTGTCCCCAAACCTGCAGTCCCCAAATCTGCAGAGTCCTGTCCCCAAACCTGCAGGACTCCTTTTCCCAAACATGCAGGGCTCCTGTCCCCAAACCAGTGGGATTCCTGTCCCCAAACCTGTGGTCCCCCAATCTGTGGGGCTCCTGTCCCCAAATCTTCAGTCCCCAAACCTGTGGAGCTCCTGTCCCCAAACCTGCAGGGCTCTCCCGCCCCCACAGCCCGCCCAGGCAGGCTCAGATGGAGGGAGCTGCAGAGGAAGGCACACACGACACAGTTCTATCAGCAGGGCTGAGCTGGGAATTTGGGGCAGGGCTGGCACGCAGGGCAGATGAGGAAATTATTACTGACAATCAGCACTTGTGATGTGCAGATTATTTTTAGGCCAGCATTTCCTCAATGTTTAACTTGCTCCGCCGCAATTTGCGGAGGCTGAAACTTCTGAACAAAGGCAGAGCTGTTATCACCACAGCTCCCCCTGTCCCTTCCTGCCCCAAACCAATCCAGGAGTTCTCCAAGGACTGAGCTCAGAGGGCAGGGCTGAGGTAACCTCTGCTGGAACTCCAGCATGGAAGTCCAGGGAGCATTTCCCACGTGATGCTCAGAATTCCGCGATCCCACAAAGCAACTCTGTCACACGGCTGAGGTCAAAGCACGGGCAGGGAGCCTTACCCCGCTCTGTAACCACCAGCACAGTCTGGGGAATGTTGTGAAAAACATCTGGAGGGTTCTTCACGCTGCAGATGAAGGTCCCGTTGTCGCTGAGCTCTGGGCTTTGGATGGCGATGGAAGCGTCACCGTTAGCAACGTTCCCAACCCAGGATATCCTGTCTTTGAACCTCCCCGCTGTTGTGGGGTGTGGGATGGACTGATAATGAAAAATCTGCAAGGAGGGAAAGGTGATAACTGTGGCAATAAAACAGTCATCCGAGAAAGCAGAGTGAAGTGGATTTTTACATTGCAAATATAAAGGAATTTTGCATTGTGAAAGTAAAGGAATAATGACAAATTAAGAAGTCAGGAAGAATATTTCCCATATAAGAGAAATAAAGCTACCAACTGAGTCTTTACAGTCATTCTGTGCAGCGCACAATGCAGCACTTGTGACAAACCCCCAGATTTATCTACTTCATCATTATTATCCCATTTTGTATTTACCTAGAATATATTTTCACCCAGAGAACACCAAAGGAGTTTTACAGGGGAAAGGAGACAGAACCACGAGACTCCCAAACCACAAAATGAGGCAGCAGCTTGGCAAAGCAAAGAGAAAATTGAGATTTTCAGCGGGCCCCGAGGCCTGGCCCTGTTCCACCTACTGTCTCCATCCGGCCCCCAGAGAGGGGACGGTAGGTCCAGTCCACCAGCAGGCTCTCTGTGATGGGGGAGCTGGATCTGAAGGAGCATTTCAGCAGCACTTCCTCACCCACAAAAGCTCGGACTTTAGGACTGGCTTTAATTTCCAGGGAAAGAGCATTGCAGACACCTGATGGGACAGGCACAAAAGGCAGGGATTCATTTCTTGTTAACTGCGAGGTGAAACATTGTCCCAAAAACACCGAGAGGTGCGCAGGTCAGGCAGAATTCAAAGACTAAAGCACAGCAGTGACTCCCTCCCCAACACTGAAATGTGCAGGAAAGTAGAAAACTTCCCTGACCTATTTCCCGTGGGACTGGAACCCGCTCCAAATCAGGTACATGGGCAGTACCACCGCGGATGTTTAGATGTGGAGGCAAAGAGTTGGGAAATGGAATCAGCAACTCTGAGGAGTTGCAAAACACCAGCTTAAGGTTCTTCAGAGCAACTCTGCTCGGCGTTTCTGGCCACAGCGCCTGAATTTCACGCGCACCGGGTGAAAAGTCTCCCCGGAGCTCCGAGCGCTCCCGGTTCCCGTTCCCAGCGTGTGCAGCCACCCCTGCCCCGTTCAGCTGCCGCGATGCTCCGGCCCTTCCCGACTCTCCGAGACCTTTGTCCGAGCCTCCCAGCGCTCCGGGACGGCTCTTCCCGAGCTTCCCTCCTCCCCCAGAGCACCGAGCACCGCGGGACCGCCTTTCCCGAGCCTCCCAGTGCCCCGGGACCATCCGCGGCCCCCGCAGCCGCATCCCGAGCGCTCCCGGGCCGGTTCCCACGCGGGCACGGCCGCTCCCGTCCCCTCCATCCCATCGCATCCCGCATCCCCCCGTTACCGAGCAGCAGCAGCAGANCGGGCACGCACGCAGGCTCCGGGGCCAGCGAAAGGTCCGGCGCGGCCACCGCGGTTGTCCCCAAGCCCCCGAGCGGCTCCCGTCCCCGCCAGCCCGCTCCATGCGCGTTTTGTTTTCGGGTGCTGCCGCAAAAGGAGGAATGTGTCGGGATTATGTTGTCAGGGTGTTCCTCGCGGTGGGATCTCTGTATATTTTCAGGCGTAATCAGCAAATAAAAAGGAGAGCTAATCAGGGGAACAGCCAGCAGCTGCATCCCTTAGCCAAGGACACCCTGGAACTGATAAGTTTTAGGGATGTAATAAATCAAGATGTCGATGTGTGTCTCTGTGTACACTGCTAACTGGGCAAAACACCGGAGGTTTATATATCCCAGAGCTGAACTATCTTGGTTATAGTACCAAAAAATCACACTTACAGGTCCAAGAGGTGAAGAGCCTGTCCCTGAGCAGGAGAAGAAGTTGGCTGGGGTGACATAACTTGTATGGGAATTATTAACCCATCGTAAGAGAGGGGCTGTACTTGGAAAGTTACTAACTCTGAATTCTGTGCATAAATAATGGTGGAAAAGTCCAGTGGGATGTGCTGGATTTGTGGGACACCACCGAGCACCCAGGCTTGGGCTCCTCTGAAATCAATAATCAATCTCTCTGAAGTATTTAATTATTAATTTGTTGCATACCTGGTAATGGATCTGACTTTGGGGACAAACAGTGCAAATCTGCCCATTTGAGGTGTCAGGAACCCCAGGTCACATCCCCCTGCCACACCAGCACAGCTCTCAGCAAGGGCCTTTATTTACAACACAGGTGAGTGAAGATGAAAACAGACACAGCAGGTAACAGCCAGGCAGCGTGGCTGGCACATCACAGGTTATACAGCCATAAAGACACTCTACAAACAAACAGGGCAAGGCTTCGATTTGGGGCTGGGTAAATTCTGTAACAGGACTGGTTTGGGGCTGCCTGGACACTGTTAGTGCTCCGTGGGTTCCAGTTTTGGGGAACAGAGGGGAGCACTGGGATAGCAAGAGTGGGAATGGGAGCAGCTGCTGTACCCAGGCAGAAAACTCTCCTCAACCCCCAAATCCTCCCAAAGCTGCCAGAAATGGATGTGCAAACCACCCTGGCTGGTGAATGTTGTCCCTGATAACAAACAGCACACCTTGCCCAGCTCTAACACAGTCCATCTAAGGTAGAAAAGGGATTCCAAGTTTCCAAAGGGGTTTGTTGTTCCAGCTGAGACCTCACTGCTCAGTCTTCCTTCTCAGGACGTCAGGGAGGATTCTCAGGGAATAAAAACAGGGCAACACGAAGGCACGTGGTGGTTCCTAAGGTGCAAGAGTGCATCTGCTCAAACACCTCCCAGCCCTCTGTTCAGTCAGTCTTGGCACTTTCACCTCCCAGAGAAGCTGTGCTCACATTCCAGAGGTGAGAAGATGAAGGAAAGTTCTTTGTTCATGGGGCAAGATCCTCCTGCTCTGCTTCACAGCAGGGAATTCACAGCTCATGTAAAGTCACCCTCTTTCCATGCAGGACTTTCAGGTTGAGCAGAGCTACCGGCAGCGTGGGGCGTCTGTAATCCAGCTTTGTTCTAACACCCCAAATTACAAGCTTTCACCAGCTGCTTTGGAAGCACCTGAGAAGAAAGATTGTAAGAAAAACAAGCATCCATTACTCAGGGTCATTGTCAAAAACCAAAATAATAGAGGCAACTGCTGACCTCAGAAACTGCGGGTAAAATTTATGCTGACACGTTTAAGTAAAGGAATAATAATAACAGTGAATATGGAAACAGTGCCAGTCTTCCTGTTGCAATTTTAAAACAATAGAGGTTAATCAAAACGCAGATTCAAAACTGTCAAAAGGGAAGTAATTCATTCCTCTTCATCTACAAAGCAGGAATGCCATGGAAAGCAGCAACAATGGCTTTCCTGCTAATGCTCCTCAACACCAGGGTGGAGAAATCTCCTGTACATTTAAGAGGCTGTGATTGTTCAGCTGTCTCTGAAGGATCCTCAACAGCAAAGTGTGACTGTGGCCTCAGATCTGACTGAATAGCAGGGAAATACCCGAGGGAATCTGTCTTGGAGAGTCCACAGGAGCACTGAGACATTAATTAGAGAAGGTTTGGATGGGTACCTACATTGTGCACACCAGCAAGGACCTTTAATCTTCCAATGGAATGGGTTCCTTTTCTTCCCCCATCTTCAGGCTCTCCTTTTCTTTACTGTTATAAAAGTGGGAGGAAAAGAAAGAGAAAATAACCCTGAAGTCAGTGTCACACTGAGCAGCAGGACATCCTGAGTCACACACAGCACACCCAGGGTGAGATGGTGAGGGTGCCACACGTGTGGTGACCACAGCCCAGGGGACAAGGGTGGTCACCTGCCCCCCACCCCCACGGCAGCTGTGTCCTTCTCTGAGTGAGGAGCCTTGAGAAGGGCATGGGGCAGATGAGGACTCCAGAGCTTGTCCATCCTGGGGCTCTGCTCTGCCTGCACGCAGCCAATTATCACTAATAGTTCTGTGTTTTGCATCACAGATGCTCCGTGCAGGGTCCCAGCCAATAGTTCAGGAAGGCAGTGGAGATAAGGAGCTCCCCCAGGAGCCTGCCCCTCCCTGCAGAGCCCTCACCCAGTGTCTGCCACCTCCAGCCTCTTGTCTCTCGCTCTCCTGCGGTGCTGCCGGCAGATAATCACAGCTATCACCACGATGATCATCAGGACAGAGGCAGATCCGATGGCCACGGCCAGGAAATGGATTTCTGAGAAGTTCACTGCATGGGGAGAGACAGGAATGAAGCAGGACACACACAGGAGGAACGAGGCTGTGAATAAAACCTTTCCTCAGGCTCCTCTCCTTCCCTCCTGCTCCCTACTCACAACCCCTCTTCTCCCATAATTTCCCAGACGTGGGAGAAGGTCACAGTGGTAAATCCACACAACCTCTGGGGGGTTTCTTGGCCTCTCACCTTTCTGCACCACCCGGAGCCGCACCTCCCCGATGGTGCCGTAGACATCTGGCCAGTTTGTCACCTGGCAGGTGAAGGTGCCGTTGTCACTGGGCTGCAGGTTCCAGATGATGATGGAAACGTCGTTCCGCTCGATGTTCCCATCCCAGGTGACTCGCTCTTTAAACCTTCCCGAGGGGGGCTTGTAGGGCTCCTTCAGGTAGTAAAATACCTACAGAAATCACAGAAACATCGAGTGGCCTGGCTCAGAAGGGAGCTGGAAGATTCCAGGTGTGGGATGTCACCTAAGACAGGCTAGGCTGTGGTGCCAGCAAATCCAGCTTCATAAAACCACAAATATTTTAACCCTGGTCACCCACAACTAAACATGAGAGTGTTTTGTAGGCAGGGTCTATAAACAGAGCTCAGATTAATCACTACAAGTGACAAAGGCCCAAATGTACTCGTGGGTTTTGGGTGTGTCTGTACCCACTCACTGGGTGCTGGGGCAGGGGGGGAACCCTGAAAGGGAGCACAAAGACCTCACTCACCGGCTCATGAGAGCTCAGGTCCTCGGGCTGGAAGTTCCAGCTCACTGACAGCTGCTGGCTCACGGGGCTGCTGCTGGAAAAGGTGCATTTCAGGCGCTGGTTGGTCCCGTTCACGGCCACCACCTCCTTGGCAGTGTGAACTTCCACCGCTGCCGCCAGCCACAGCGCTGCGGGGCAAGCACAGGGGCAGAGGGAAATCACTGCAGGGAGCTCAGGGAAAACATGGACAGAGGGAAATCACTGCAGGGAACTCAGGGAAAACATGGACAGAGGGAAATCACTGCAGTGAGCTCAGGACAAACACAGGGGCAGAGGGAAATCACTGCAGTGAGCTCCTCAGTGCTCCTTATTGGCTTTTGCTCCCTGGGAGCCTTATCTGCGCTCTTTGGAATAACCCGATAACCCGAGTGTCTCACCCGCACTCCAAGGGGGGTGGTCCTGCGGATTTATTCAGTAAAACCCTCTCAAACTGGACTGTAACCCACCCGAAAATTGCTATTTCCCATGCCAGAACCTCCCTTTATACACTTTCTGCTCAGCCTCATGCACACCACGGTGTGACTGCTCTTACTGATATATCCAGAGGCAGCCTTATAGCCCAGCTGGGCAACTGCAGGTAAATTCAGTCAGGATGAAGAATTCTAGAGGAAATCCTCAAGGTAAATATAGATTTGTTTTTTCAAGAAACATCCCCACAACCTCCATGGCTGCCGCTTTAAAAATAAGTGAGCATTGGATGCTCCCCTGGAAGAGGGACAACCAGCAGGAGGGAGAGCAAGGAAAAAAAGAGAAGGAAAATGAGATATAAGAAAAATTAATGGTTTGCTGGTGAAGGAAGTAGAAAATATCAATATCCCATCACATTTGGAAGTTAACTCACCCCAGTACGACTCAAGTAAAAAAAACAAAACAAAACAAAACAAAACAAAACAAAACAAAACAAAACAAAACAAAACAAAACAAAACAAAACAAAACTAACGCTTATCTAGGGTTGTAAAATATAACTTCACAATGAAGATGTATTTGGAAGTAATTTATGACTAAATGCTTACTTCCAAATAATTCCTTATCTCAAGGGAGTGCCAAAACATTGACGGTATTCACACGGGAAAAACCTCATTGGCAGAGAACACGTTGCTCATACATGGATCCGGTGCCAAATATTTTCATTTTAAACTCCTTGCAAAGCACTAAGCGAGAAATAAGAGCAAAAATTTTTTTTTCAAGATAGATTACATCCGTGCGCTGATGCATTTGGGAAAAGGGGTTGTGTAATTCTTAAATTCCAGGTATTTTGATATAAATCACCAAAAACTCAAGTGAGTTTTGTGTCAGTCTGGAACCTTTGCTGTGTAAAGGATCTGAAGCCGCGGCTCCTGGACAATCCCCGATTGTTTAGGAACAAAGGTAGCAAAATGAAAAAAAAAAAAAAAAATCCCTTGCATCTTTCTGTAANAAAAAAAAAAAAAAGGCTGAGAGTAAAGTTCAGATTCCTGGCAGGAGAGCAAAAGACGTTGAAACCCGAGCTGAGGAGATCAGCGGACGGGATCCGTGTTCTTCCTCTCCAATACGCCCAAACCTGTTGGGGAAGAAACTCAAGCACTCCGCGCCCCTTCCAGCGAACCCCGCTCAGACAGAACCGCAGCAAGGACGGGGGGAAAGCCCCTTCCTTCGGGAGAACCGAAGGGATGAGGAGAGGGAAGGGAGCACGGCCGGCTTTCCTTACCTCGGAGCTGCGCCCCGAGGACGAGCGCGGCGCCCAGCCAGGTGCGGCCGCGCATCGGGGACACAAAGCCGGGGCTGCGCAGGCAAATCCCTTCGGCTCCTCCGTGACAGGGTGAAAGATGAGTTCCTCAAAGCCTTCCCAGCGGATTCCTTGCCCCCAGCTCGGCCTGCGAGGGAAGGTGAGCGCTGGCCCTGCGCTCCTTGCCCAGGTGTGCCCAGCCCCGCTCAGTTCGGCGCTAAATCAGCGAGATTCCCAAGGTAAGATTAATTTCTTCGCCCTCCCATATTCCCCTGCTCTTTTGTGTTGCAATCATTCCTCCTCCCAGCCGCCACCCGAAACCACTCCCCTCTTGTGGGAGGTAAAGGAACATTTGCCTGGAGGTGTTCATAGGTGGCTCGAAGGAATGAGGGCCATTTGTTCGTCAGGAAAACCTGCGAAGAATCCTAAAAAAAAGAGCCCCAAATCTGCCGGTCCGTGGCCGCAGTGCGAGCCCTCATCCAGAGGATGGAAACGTCCCACCAAACACAGATACCTGCCCTAAAAATATTTGAATGCTCCTTGGCTGCAGGGGGGTGTTTGAGCCAAGGATTGAGAGCCTGGTCCTTGGGGAGTTCTTGGAAAAATCGAGTGGAAAATGGGTCCAGCCCGGCTGTATTCCAGGCACAGCTGGGGAAAGGCCGCGGTGAGAAATTCCGTGGGACACAAAATCTTCTTCAGGAGGCAGGTGGCAGTGGTGAGAGCGTGAGACCGACCCGAGGTCTGGCAGAATGAGGATGTTTGCATTTGGGGCCATAAATCTCCGGCCCTGACAGTGTTGGTGTCTGGGTCACGATCCCGTCCCCAGGAGTCATCCCAGGTCACCGGGATCGGTCCTGCCTGGCGCCGATTTCCTTTGCAGGGTGCAAGGGGGGGTCCCCGAGCCTCCGGGTGTTTGGGGGGGCCTCCCTTCAGGGATTTGGCGATGGAAAAACAGCACCGAGGCTGTCAGCTCCCTGGATTGTCCCCAAAACAGAGCAGGGAATCCTGTGTGTGCTAACACATCCCTGCTGACGCCTCCGGGACACCAGGGATCTCCATTTTTCCGGGAATGATTTGATCCCGTGTTAGCCCTTCATTAGCGCATCTCCCCAGATTTCCAGCAGCTACTATTCCATCATATCACCCCCTTTTGTTTCCTTGCCATCATAAGTATTTGTCACTCCGGGGCTTTGTTCAGGTTGCGATTCAAGTTTAGCAGCCAATTTGCTGCCACTTCCTCATCCTGCTTCTGCACTGGGCTGGGAACGGCCCTGTTCCCACCTTTGCCTGCAAACTTTCGCCAATCTTCATTTTCAAAACACCTGGGCTCCAACTTTTCAGGGAAGACCACATCCCAGGAAAACCCAGAAGTAACCTCAATTCTCTGATGCTCCACTTGGAAACACAAATAAGGAAAGGCCCTGACGGCCAAAGGGAGCACCGCAATAAGGGACGTGGGGCACGGCAGCATTCCCTCTCTGTCCGTGCCAGCATCCCTGCGGGCAGCAGAGCCTGGGATGCCCTGGCGCGGTCCCACGGGCTCCGTGCGTGTCCCCAGCCCCGCGGGGAGGGACCGTGCCCTGCTGGCCGCGGCTGGAGCCCCCTCTAGTGGGGCCAGGCCACCTCCAGGGCAGCGCCCGAGAGGGAAAACCTCCCCAAAATAATGCGGGGATAACTCCGGGACGGCCCGTGGAGAGGGGCTGGGCGCAGGGGATGGCAGGGAGCGATGCCTCGGCTCTGTGCCCGAGCAGAGCTGGGTGATGAGCTTGGGCTGCTGCTTCTGCTTCCTTCGATCCGACCTGCCCTGAAAGGGACCTGAAGGGATGATGGAGAGGGGCTCTTGGTCAGCAGCTGGAGAATAGAACGAGGGGGAATGGGTTCAAACCGCCGGAGGGCAGGGATGGGTGGGATATTGGGCAGGAATTGTTCCCTGGGAGAGTGGGCAGGCCCTGGCACAGGGTGCCCAGAGCCGCTGTGGCTGTCCCTGGATCCCTGGCAGTGCCCAAGGCCAGGCTGGACATTGGGGCTGGAGCAGCCTGGGACAGTGGAAGATGTCTCTGCCATGGCAGGGGTGGCACTGGATTTATGGTCCCTTCCCACCCAAACCATCTTGTGATTCCACGTGAAGTCGTTTGCCACAATTGGAACTTCCCAAACGCTCACTTTGAGAAGCTTTTAGGAAGGTCCTGATGGCAAATCTGATTCCAGCTCGTTCCTGTCTCCCGCTGCTCCCAGGGCAGCTCCAGGAGCTGTCCCGAGCCTGCAGAGCTGGTGCAGAGCAGAGCAGCCACCCCTCGCTGGCGGTGACGTCCCATAAAGACATTTTGAGCCTCCACACTTCCTGACCTGGGCTTATTTCACGTGTCTGGGTCTGCCTTGGCTGCTCTGGAAAGAGTGAGTCCCCCAGCCCTGCTCAGCTCGGTAGCAATTCTGGGAAAAACAATCCTGGGCCTCTTTCTAGAAATCCAGCGTGTTTTTTCCTGCCACAGCCATGCCTGTCTGATGTGGTGGAGAGGAGCAGCAGGAGCAGGAACACGAGGATGAGGCTGGAGAGGTCCCTGCCCCTCCTGGGGCTCCTGCTGTGTGCAGGTGAGTCCCCAAAATTCAGGCAGCTGGGCCGGAGCAGCTTGGGGCAGCCTGAGCTGTAAGGTTCCACGCCGTTAATTTTGGCTTTGTCCTTTATCACTTTTCTAAAAGCATCTCGTGATCCTGGGTAAGCAACTTCAGGCACGGAGGGATATCGGATATCGGGGGTGTGGTGGCAGCTCCCTGCTGAGCAGCTGGAATTCAGGGTGAGGAGCAGAGCCCCCCTAAAGGCTCTGAAGGAGCCGGTGATGAGCAGAGAGAGGCGTGCAAGGCAATTGAGAGGTGTTACAATGGGACTACAGCTGCTCTGCCAAAGCGCTGCAAACAACAACCCTTGTCAAGATAAGAAACTTGGTTTATCAGTGGCCCGTTCTTTTTTTTCAGATTTAAATTTGTCTGTGTAAAATAAAAAAGCCTCAGGTCACCTTCTGTCCAGCCAAGTCCTCTGTGGAATTCAAACTGCAACCGCTTATTGACGTTACTTTTTGCAAAAGGACAAATGTCTTTAAGGGAAATCGCAAATCTGATTCACACCTCCTAAAACCCCTTTCTTTAATATTCCAGCTCCGGAGCCTTCCATGGAGCGAGTTGTTTCCTACAAGGCAGAAAACCCCCACAGATAAAGAGTTTTACAGCCTTAAATCAACGCCAGGGTCCCACTCTCCAGTGAGTTCTCTTGCAGAGGACAGAGGCTCTTACCAGGATTTCCCAGCAGTGTTTGCTCTATGATAATTAACCAGAATGTTGGGGTTTGCATCTTGCAATAATAACCCTTTTTTCCTGAGCTGGGTTGGAAAATGATTCAAATTTCCATCCTGTGTTAAAAATGGCTCCCAAGTTCAGAACAACATCCTGTCTCACCACCAGAACATTTCTGATGCCTTCAGCATGAATGTGGGATTATAAACATCTCCTTCGAGCTGCTGAGTTCAGAAAGGAGGTCCTGGGAGTAGCAAAGCTGTGTAATATCTGAAGCTAAAATAATTAACATTTCTTATTCATTTTTTTGCAGTTGGTACCACAGCACAGCAGGGTAAGTGCATTTTACTGCCATCCTCAACTATTTGTCATGCTAAAACCCCCAAATGCACCATAAAAGTGTGGAGTAAGAGTCAAATAGATTTGAATTCTGTAAATATTGCAGGATAGGAAAAATTCACTCTTCATTAATTGACAGTGATCGTACTGATTGGAGAAATTGGTCCTTAATTATTACCAGTGCTGGGAATTTCCAACAGCACCAAGCAGTGAGGCAATGATGAGATGACTTTTTAACACCTTTTTTTTTTTTTTTTTTTTTTTCTGTTTTGCAGATGACGAACTGGAGGGTAAGTGAATTTTACAAAGCAAAATATTAATATCGTTAATACTAATCTTTAATACTAATCTTTAATACTAATCCTTAAATATCTCTAGTACTTAGGGGGATATAAAGGCTGTAGCTGACTGAACCCAGGTGGAAATATTTGAGTTTTGCCCATGGTTTCCTTTCTCACTGGTGTGTCCTCCCAAGGGGAGTTCCTGGTGGAGATTTCGGGCACCACAGTGACCATCACGTGTCCCTTTGAGGACGAGGGCATCCGGTGGGCCCTGTCTGGGAGAACAGAGGCCACCACGGAGAGGAGGTTCATCATCAGGGACCATGACAGCACTCCTGCCAACCTGAGCTGTTCCTTGGGTGCCAAGAGCCGCCAGCTGTACCTGAATGCCCGAGGTGAGCTCAGACCCCTCACCCTGCACATTCCAGGGGCAGGTCTGGGGAGCTGACACTCGGTTTTTGGTGCTGGGGTGGGTGAATGTGGTGCTGCGGAGGTCATTCCCGCTCTGTGTGGGCAGTGAGAGCTCCAGAACCCATTTTTGGCAGAAGGAATCTCCCTTTTCCCCCTCGAGCTGCCTGCAGCCCTGTGCCAGCCCTCAGGTGGGCCAGGCTGGGCTCTGGCTCTGAGCATCCCCTGCCCTCCTCCCCTGCAGTGTGTGCCAACTGCGAGGAGCTGGATGCCCTGATGGTGGCAGGGATCATCACTGCAGACCTGCTCATCACCCTGGGGGTGCTGATCCTGGTCTATTACTGCAGCAAAGGCAGGAAGGGACGGGCCAGCGCTGCTGGGGACAGTCGGCCACGAGGTGAGAGCCACTGCAGACATCCCTGTGCCACCCTCTGAGCTCCTGGTGAAACCCTCACCCCACTGTGTGATGGGGCAGCCTCTGCTCCCCACGAGCCTCCAGCCAGTGCTGCTGCTTCCCACGGGTGCTCTCCAGGCTGCCTTTGTGCAGGGATGGGAGTGCCAAAGCTTCCTGCACACAGGAACCCATCTCCCAGGCAGCAGATGCCTCTGAGAGCTCAGAATAAATCCGTGGGAGCTGATCCATGGTGTGGCTGGCCCTGGGATCAGCCTGGAGGTGCCTCGTGGCAGGAATCCCCAAGGATCACCCCTCTCTGTGCCTCTGTTTCAGGTCAGAAGATGCAGCGTCCTCCCCCTGTCCCAAACCCGGACTATGAGGTGAGGACAGTCCCTGAGAATTCCATCCCTGCCTGCATGGGGAGGGAGTGCCTGGGCTGGGGCTGGGGCTGATAGCCAGGACATTTATCCTTGAGGAAGCACCCAGTCAAGCTCCAATTTCTCCTGGCAGTGGAGGAAAAAGGTGGTGAGGGTGCAGCCCCTTTTCCTGGTGCTGCCACAGGGATTTACCCGGGGGCAGAGCTGCAGCTCCCGTGCTGTGCCCTGCCCTGTTGTGCTTCTCTCCCTGTACTGTGTGGGCTGAGGTAAGCTGTGCTGAAGCCAGCTCTGTGCTCTTCCCACAGCCCATCCGCAAAGGCCAGCGGGAGGTGTACGCAGGCCTGGCACCCAGGGGCCTCTGAGATCCCCAGGGATCACGGCTGGAGGCCGGCAGCACTGCGGCCAAACGCTTCTGCCAGGCTTGTTCCCAGCTCCCTGCAGCTCTGCTGAGGCTCTGGCATTCTGGGATAAGCCAGGTGGCCACAGGACAGGGACAGGCTGTCCCACCCCGGGGTGTGCTTGGGTTTGCCATCAGGGAACAGAAATGAGCACATTGGCAACAGATTTCCTTCTCATTAAAGGACTGCAGCCTCGCTGGTGCTTCCTGGTCTCCTTTTCCCTTCACCCTTCTCTCTGCTCCTGTTGGTTTTCCCTCCAGTTTAATTCCTGCCCTGAGTGCCTGCACTTGCTCTGGTGTTCTCTGGGCTGAGAGCAGATCCTCCTCAGGGGGATTTACCTCTGAGCTCATCCTGCTCTCACCTTCACAGCCTGAGCTCCATTTGCAGCCAGAGCAGCAGAGGCAGGCAGTAAAATCCCCCAAAACAGCCAGGCAGCAATGGAACTGCACATCCCACGGGTTAGCAGGGCCTGTGGGTTGTTCTGATGCCTGTTTCAGTCACAGCCTGGCTGAGCCAGCCCCGTTGCTGCCCCCGAGCAGAGGAAGCAGCAGCAGAGCAGGGCTGGGGTGGCTGAGCTGCAGGAGGGGAGGTGAGCCCCAGCAGCCAGCAGGATGTGGTTTGGAGGCACAGCTGGGCTCCCTCACCACAGCAGCCCCACACCCCAGCAGGGAGATGGTGAGATACACACAGCACCAACCCCCAGCAGCTCCAGAACACTCAGGGCCACGTTCTCACCTTCTGCAGCCAGCGCTGCTGCAGGGACAGCTGCTCAGCCCACTGGGGCTGGGAGAAGCTTGGACCCCTCTGGGTGTACAGGGCCTAAATTTTGCTTTAAAAACCCCTAAATTTTGCTACACCCCAGTGCTTCTATCACCATTTTTGGGGTACAACTGGTTTGCCCCAGTGTTTGTCCCAGCCTGTGCCATCCCCACATTCCTTGTCTTAGCAGGATCAGCACCCACCCCGTGGCAACAGCTCTGCCTCTGTGTTTACCTGCACCAGGGGAATATTTCTCTTTCCTTCCAAGGCTGAGGTGATGCTGGCTGGCCCTGTCTGGTGTCTGTGTCCCATTTTGGGGACTCAGACCACGTGAGCTGTTTCTGTTTGGGACCAGTGACCAAATCCCATCCCATGTGCACCTTCCAAAACACCAGACCCCATCCCGTGTGCACCTTCCCCAGGACCTGGACACAACAGAGGGAGCAGGGAGGCTGTGGGACAGGCTCATCTTTAATGGCAGGAATACAGAAGTGCAAGAGGTCGTGGAATGAGCACAGGGCTGCAAGCAGCCCATCCTGGAGGGATCCCCAAGCCAAACCAGTGCTGATGGAGGCAGTCTCAGAGTCCTCCCGCTTCACTTGCGGGCACGGGTGGGAGCCAGCCGGCTGTACTGCTCATCCTCCCGCTCTCCAAGGGGCTGGGAGGGGGAAAAACAGGGGACATGAGCCAAAACTGCACCTGCCCAGCCCTGGGAGGGCGAGCTGGGTCTGCCTCTGGCAAGATTCTCTCCACACTGAGATGAGAGTGGGCTGAAGGTGCCCCCACACACACAGGGGTGTCCCCACACTCACCTGGTAGAGCTCATTGGCGATCAGGTTCTGCCTGTCAGAAGCTGAAGGAAGAAAAGTCAAGGTCAAGGATCAGGGGAGCCGTGGGTAATGTGGGGAACATTTCCAAACAAACCCAAGAGCTGGCTGCACCCCTGGGCGCCACACACAGCCCCCAGAGGTGCCAGGCACAGCCCTCAGGACTCTCCTGTCCCTCACCTCGTGACGTGTGTCCCCTGTCGTGGCCAGTGATGCAGTACACGGCCACTGCCAGCAGCACCGTGGCCACCACGTCGGCCACGACGATGCCGGAGATGGTGGGAGCGTCCACCTCGATGCAGTTCTGGCACACTGCAAACCCAAAAGGACATGGGCTCTGAGGGCAGAGGGCTCAGCCAGCTCTGCCAGGCCAACAGAGAGCAGCTGGGTTTGCTGTGTGGGCCAGGGCAGTGGCACAAGCTGCCACGTGTCCCCACGCCCAGTGTGGGGCCAGAGAAGCTTTTTTTGGCACTAAATAAGGCTCCAGAGCTGTCACAGTGACACCACACGCAGAGGAACCTGCAGCAAACACTCCCAGATGGGGGGAAATTCCCTCAGGACTTGGCTTGGGTGAAAACTCCAAGCAGTCCTGGCTCTGGAAAAGCAGGTGTGCAGCACTTACTGCGATAGTGCACCTGGAGGCTCCTCCTTTGGTTTCCCGTTTCACACATGTAGAGGCCTCTGGGGTCGTCATAAACCCCGCTCAGGTCCAGCTGTGCTTCGTGCCCAACAATGCTCCCATCCTTCCACCATGTGATGTTTTTGTTGCCTTGGCCTCGCACACATTCCAGGAACACCTTCCCACTGAATTCCTTCACGTATATCTGCCCTGTGGAAGGAGAGGAGAGCAGAGAGCTCCAGCTCCGAGTTATCCACAGCAGCGCAGAGCTCGGAGCTCCTTCACGGGGATGAAGCATCACATCAGGCTGTCCCAAAGAAAACCGGGCAAAGCGGGCTCCTCCGTCCCTGCTCCACTGATTCCTCTTTCCCCATCGACATTCCAAACCTTCCCCGGTGGAAAACCTCACCGAGCCCTGGGGTTCCTTCCCAGCACCCTCCCAGGGACCACGGCCAGTGTCCGGCCGCTGACCACTCACCTCGGACCCCCCAGCTGGCCACGGCCAGGCTGGCCAGCAGTGCCCAGGTACTCAGAACCTTTCCCCTGGCCATGGCAGGGCGCTGGCGGCTCTGTCCCCGCTCGCAGGACGGGGGGAGGCAGAGCTGCTCCGCACAAGGCACCACCCGCCCGGGGCTGCGTCAGGTACCGGATGCCGGGGGCTGCTGCTCCCTCCCCCGGCAGCCGGGGAAGGATGGAGGAGCCTGCCCGCTCACCCCGGCACAGCCTGACACCCGTGGGAGGGCAGGGAGGACGCGGGGGGCTGAGCCTGGCGTCCTCCAGCATCCACGGATCCCCAGGAGTCAAGGATCTGCACAGCCACAGAACGCAGCAGCATCCACAGGTCCGCCAGCATCCAGGGAACCCCCGGCATCCAGGGAGCTCCCCGACATCCATGGAGCACCCCCGGCATCCAGAGACCCCTGCAGCAGCTGGGGACCCCCCAGAATTTCCACGGCCCCCCGAAGTCACTGGTCCCCCATAGCCACGGACCCCGGCATCCACTGGTGTCCGCTGCTGGCCGCAGACCTTGAGCATCCACTGGTGTCCTGCAGCAGCCACAGGTCACGGCATCTCCGTGTCCCCAGAACCGCGGTTCCCGCTCCCCCCCGGCATCTCCGTGTCCCCAGAACCGCGGTCCCCGGTGCCCGGCCCGTCCCCGCTGTCCCCGCGCGGTCTCGAACCCGCGGCCCCCGGTGGAGCTCCGCGCCGCGGTCCCGT
>WEIU01019047.1:34383-76674 GCA_013389925.1 Aegithalos caudatus | reverse complement strand
TTATTATTATTATTATTATTATTATTACTATTATTATTATCCTTAATGTTGTTTAGGTTTACTACAAGACAAAGTGAAAAACTCCTGCCAAACCTTGAGAGTGACCCATTTTCAGATAAAGAAGTTAATTGTACTTATTTTAGATATTGTACTCTGACTTTTCCATTACCTTATTAATGTTTTCTCTCTTTAAAACACCTCATTGAGTTGAAGTTCCAAACCTTGTGAAAATTGGACCAAAGTTCAGGTCATGGTTGTGAGTGAAAAAGTTTTTGTTATTTTTCTCATGTTTGGATGTAAAGTTGGGCCAGTGTTTTAAAACTGGATGCTGGTGTTATCTGTCAATTTTTGGCAGAATGGTCACATAATCAAGACCTACAGCCACAAATCTGAACTACAAAGTCTTGGAAATAGTCCAGTGAGATGATTAACTCATACTAAGTGCACAGCTAAATTGATGGATTGTGGGCCTGATATTTTTGAGTCTGAAAGGTTTTCAGCCTGTCAGTGGCTGATTTTTCTTCCCAAAGGAAAATCTCTTGGGAGAATTTTCTTTCAAGGGTAATTTCTGTAAATAACTCATAACATTTCTAAATAAACAATATTTTTCACACAATTTCACACAATAATCTGGTGTGGATTCCAGTACAATACCAATGTACATGTTGAAGGCAGTCAAAGGTGCCTCATGCTAAAAAAAGGAAAAGTGTTATCTTAGGTTCTACCAATGACAAGTCCATACTCCATAAGCTACCTCACTACTCAAAATAAACCTGAGCTTGATTTAACTCATATACCCAGAGCAAACCTGAGCTTGATCTATACTTCCCCACAGAAGAAAAAATACTTCTCAGCTAAAATCACAACTTGTTTGTGACATTAAATCTTTTTCTGTCATTTGAAGATGCTGTGCAACACTTCTGTTTTAAAGAACATTTTGTAAGTATATTTTAATGTGGAGGACATTTTCATCCAGAATTAAATGTAATTTGTGAAAAAATTATGTTTTCCTGGTAACCAAATTATCTCTAAATAAAACATGTCAAATTAATTTTAATTTCTATTTTTGTTTTATTTGAATAGTCCCCATATTGCTTAAAAACAAATAATACCTACTGAGAACAACGTAATGTAGAGAGCATGAGACAGACTTCAAGGGAAATATAATTCAGATCTTGTTTTAGTCAAATTATTAGTACAGTCATCTATTAAGGAAAGGCACCATAGGACACCAAGAATAGATTTACATCTGGTTTTGCATAATCAAAGTAAAATTTCAAAGTTGCTTTAGTGAATGCTTCTTCTCCATTTTGGATAGTTAGGGATTTTTTTTTCTCACTTCTTTATTATTTTGTACTTAACCCTCTCACATCTTTAGGTCCCCCTTAGACTTCTTTTAATTTGGAATTATATTTTGCAACTACCATAACAACACATTCTTTAGCATCCAAATACTTTGTTGAACCTGCCATTTTAATTTAATTGAAAAAAGACATTTCTTTTAAGCACCTAACTTGATGATACTTAAGTGATACTATGCTTGAACATGTGAAGATTATATAGTGGNTTTAATATGTCTTTGAGTACTTCACATTGGTTCCGGCAAAATAATGATAGACACAATATGCGTCAGTTTTGTACCAAGGTGAGAACATGGTTTGTTACCACCGCTTGCCCTTCTCTTCTAAACTCCTGACTGGGTAGTTGTGAAGATAAATTGTTTGTGAAGTGCTGACATACATTAGTGGGGATTGCTATAAGAAAGTCTGTAACAAAATCAATAACTCTGCCTTCAGAGTAGCACTTTAAAAGTGTGCAATAATTTGGCTTGAGGCCATACCTTGAGCAATGAGAATCAAACAAAAATATTTAGTGGTTGTACATTAAGTGAGAACCATCTACTCTGTGCAGTGAATGAGAAAGGGCAAAGAACAGAAAAACCCAATCTTCTGTTTTGAAATGACACTGTCTTTAATTTTGAAAAGAGCGTACTTGTTAACATATAAGGTAAGGATTATAGACAGAGAAAAGAAAGCCAAATTCTCCAAATATATACATACATATGCAAGTAAGGTTATCAGCCATGTTACTTCTTACTTCTACATAGCTTTTTATTAATTTATTTTTTATATTACTTTTTCTAAGATGACCTGAAGCAATGATTATCTTTTTGTTTACATTGAACTTAAGTCTAACTGTAGAAACTGCGATAACCAAAGATTCTCTACACTGGGTATCTAGGGAATCAGAACTGCATGACTTGCCATGACAATTGTGTAATTCTCCTTACAGGCAGTTCTATAGAATGCTAAGATACCATAAGCCAAGAGCTCACCAGCTTCATGCAGGCTTTAACCTGTCTTCTGGACCATGTTCCACTCAGCAGTACAGAATTTCTTATGATGACAAATTAGGTATCTGAAGTCAATTCCTTCCTAAATTCTTCCTCTAGGGAAAACTATGTATGGTTATTTGTACTGTTATTGTTAAATATTATTTGTTTTGTTATTGTTAAGGGAAGTATTGCTATATGTATTGTTGTATACAGTTTTTTAGTACTGTGTTCTATTTATTTTCAAGTGTCCTTTCAGAGAGTATTTGAACAAAAATAAGTATGAAACTTTGCAGGAGGATTGGTGAATTTTATTATAATTCTTGGATTACCAGTTTGTTCCATAGCCTTATCTAAAGCACTGTTGTCTAGTTCTAGACATTTAGTTCTGAATTAGATAATCAACTAATTCCTTCTATAGTCAATAGAGGAAATAGAGTAGCTTTAGAGGATAATTACGCTCATCCTCAAGTCTGCCAGATAAATCACTGGATGCTTACTGTTTTATTGTTCCAGTTGCTTTGAAACACACTGTGATGACCAAGTCAGAGCTAGATCTCTATCTGTAGAAAGTACTGAATATCTTGAGATGATTCCCACCTTGGTGTCCATGAACTGACTCCACATGTTTTTTTGACAAAGGCTCTACATTATCAAGCTGCCTGGTTCAGATTTTACAGTAACATGGCTTTGTATTAACAAAGTATATATTTTAAATGAAAACACTGGTTCTTTTCTTTTGAATATTAAAATCCTACACTGTTTTCTGTTGATGTAATTTTTTGGTTTCTACTCTAAAATATATTCTCTATTATGATTAGTTAGGGAATAGGCAAATGGTTTCATTTTTAGTCCAACAGTATTAAATCATGTACCTTTTAATGCATATGGAATGTCTACCTTAGTTTTTCAGAAGACAAAAAATGTTAGGTGTGTTCTTGAATTTATGGCAATCAAACATTTCTTTTAATTCCTTACATTGAATATCTGTAAAACAAATAAAAAGTTATTATTAGAGACTTTTCTAGCAAAGCACAAACTGACATTTCTAAGTAAGATCAGGAGCTTTTCTCAGGAAAGTGAAAATAAATGAGGACTGTGAGTATATGTTAATCATATTCTATTAATTTTACCCTTTTTTACAGCAGAAAGTAAAGGCCAGGAAAAAAAAAATGCCCAAAATCCACACCACTTTGCATATATATTACTTCACTTGTCTATAAGCCTTCCACTGAAAAGGAAAATGAACAAGTTGCTGTCCTTCATATATTTAAATTATATAAAAGGTAATCCTTTAGAAATGTAGATAATCACTACTATAATAAATTAATGCTTCAAGAGAGAATGAAGGTTTCAAGTGGAATGAGATTTTTTGTATCACTTTAGAAATTGAAGGACTTTCAACTTAGTCTTAGGCTTAGAGGACTTATATATGAAAGATAAAAAGAGCAAAATATGCAGATCACAATGAAAAAAATGGATAGGAAGTGCTATGGCAATTGTCAAAATTGTAGCCAACTAAACTATTTATTATAAATAATATTAATTACATTTTTTCATTTTTTTCTGTCTATGAATTGCTTGCAAACTATTGCTGAGTCTGTGAATGTATTTGTTGTTCATAAGTATTTGCCTATGGCCCATTCACAGCTGCATACACTTATTAGTCATTATTTGCTATTTTTAGTGTATGATTGCTTGTCATATACATATTGTTTTCGCTCTCGGATTGGTTCACAGTGCACTATATTAAATATTATAATAAAGAATAAGAGATAATCGTGAATTATGATTGACATCAACAAATTTTAGGCAAACAATTATTCATACTAACATCAAAAAATATCCAGAATTCACAGACTTTTTTGGATTGCTAGTTTCAATCTGTGTAATCAGGAACAATAGACAATAATGGTTCACACAGCACAATTAACTCCCTGCTGTGTATTAGTAGGATATTTGTATATTATGATCTATATTATTTGACCAGCTGTTCCTACTCTGTTCATATGTGATCACAATGGCTCCCATAATCACCTATGAAGTGTTAGTTACTTGGTTTTTAAAAGCTGCATTTTGCAGACAAAGGAGCTTGGCATAATAATAGGAAGTGCTCATTGTAATATGCTGACAGCTGGAGCTGCATGATAAATAAAGGAAAGATATTCTGAGTTAAGAAAATGTTCCGAACATTAGCAGTTCTTCCGGAAATGATTATCATAAAACTGCCATGAACTCATACTCTAGTCACACCAGAAAAATGAGGAAACAGACTGAATGGGTGAGGAAAAAAACTGAATGGGCAAGGAAAAACAGTAATTCTTTCAACTCAGGGATGGGATATACCCGTTACAACAAACTGCAGAAACTTTTGTCATTACCAACTTTATTGCGCTTAACCTCTGAGTGAGTTAAGAAATGTGTCATGTCTGTAGAACTGCAGGCTAGCATTTCAGCTGTGCTACCTCTATACGTCTTAAAAGGAGATAGAAAATGTATGTCAGTCACTCCATAATGAAGGGCAAGACAGATAAGTATCTCATTCAGACAATTTACTCTAAGCCAAGATAATTGTTTTATACTGTCCTCTGAAGATGCTTACCACTCTTCACTAGCTACTGCAATATATTTGAACTTATTGGATAGTTTTTTGTATAGTTAAAATTAGTTTGGATTAATTATAACACAGACATCAAAACTTCAGAGAACAAGAAGATTCTTCTTTCTCCCAGGTTATATACTGAGTTTCCTGGGTGAAGTAGGAGTGGAAACCAATTTTCTCAGGTTTAATAACAAGATTTTTTCTTCTATCATATGCATAAATTATATAGCAAGCCTTTAGCAATAGGAGCAGCTTGATTCTGAAATCTCAGAAATGTTAGAAAGAGGTTTCTTGAATTGTTCTCCTTAATGTAGGTTTCAAAAATACACCTAAACAGACTTGAGAATTCTAAATGTATTGCTTAATAGTATTGTGTGGGTTTTTTTTTTTACATTAGTGATGGCAACAACAGGCAAGTTAGTTCCTTAAATATTCTTATTTATATAATTTTCTTTTTCTAGCCATTGTCTATATTCACCTTGCAACAAATATTCTTTCCCTGAGTGACCCTGCGAGCTGGTTTTATATTATTATTTTTGAAATTAAGCTGAAATTCTCATCTCAGAGGTTGGAATGAGAATTACAGACAAGTGCTGATGGGATGCAGGGGACAAAAATCAGCTAGAAAATCTCATTGTTCAAGATAAGAGACAGGAAGGTCAGTTCCCAGCTACCACCCTAGACACAACAGACTCAACTAGAAGAATAATTTAATTTAAAGTGGATTAGGATGGTGAAAAAGAAATTCTAAAAAAATTTAAACAACTTCTTTCACCTCAGCTCCTCAGTCTGAACATCACTGCTTCATTTCCCTCTTCTCTACCTCTTCCTCTAACCTTCCAAGTGGCACCACAAAATGGGGAATGCGGATTACTTTAAATTTGTAACGGTTCCTCTTTTTCACTCCTTTCTCTTCATGCCTTTCCTCTGCTTTACCTTGAGTGCTCTTCATGAGCTGCAGTTCTTGTCAGAAGTCTCCTCCAGTTTAGCCTTGTCATGCATAGTTCCATAGACCAGATCTCAGTGCCATAGGAAACACATCTCTACAGCCTGTAGGGAAGAACCTGCCTCAGTGGGGCCTCACCGCAGGCTGGAGGGGAATCTCTGGTCCAGCTCCTGGTGCACCTCTTCCTCCTCCTTAACTAACCTTGGTCCGTAGGGCTGATTCTCACAGGTTTCCCCCCGCCTTATTCCACGCTTAAGGAGGAGTATGTTTCTCCCATTAAGTAATGGAACTCCTAAGAAAAAGCTGCTGTTTGTGGGTGGAATTTTTGCTTGCTAACGTTAAAATAAAAGCACATATTTATGTATNTTTTTAATTTATTTCTAGAGATGAATTTTAGTCTTCTCCAAAGTAAATAACAAATAACTTCTTGCCTAATCTATAAAGTGATCAAAACCAGGTTGGATGAGGCTATGAGCAACTTGACCTAGTAAAGGACATCCCTGTCCATAGCATGGGGGATGGAACTGGATGATCTTTAAGATCCTATCCAACTCAAACCGTTCTGTGATTCTATAGTTTTATAACAAACTGCACAATACAAACTAGACAAAATTCCCTACTTATACACAGAAACAAGACAACTTATGTAATAGTCAGTAAAATACCACACCTCTCTATTTTAAAAAATATAATTGAATAATAGGCATAATAAAAAAAAGGATTTTTTAATTGGCACTCGTTGTACAGAGCCAACTTCTGATTTATGACAAATAATCAATAATGCTCCTAAGCAATTAATTCACTGCTACTAAACTGAGGCCTCCATTGGCTGCCTAATTATTAAATTATATTATTACATAGTTTCCCTGATTTAAAGTAATATACATTCATATAGAAGAGTTTCTTTAATGCATTTTTCATCATTTTCACAGGAATAAATGGTATTTCTAGGTGGCAAATTCTTCTTAAAATAATGAGGTGAGATAGAAGTGGTTTTCTCTAGAGATCTCTACTTCTCTCCACTGATTGCACTGAAAACCTACAATAGCTGTCTTGTACTGTAAAAATTTAATTTCTAAAATTTAAAAAAATTATTCAACATTAAAGAGTACACAACTTAAATGGTTTTAAAAGTAAAGATTTAATGACAAACTTAAAGGAATACCATTCAAATGAGAAATAGAAATTTTCAAAAATTGAAATAAGATCAGTTCAGGTATAAACATGTTCCCAGTAAGGGTAATTAACATATTATTCTTAGAAACTGTGAATAATCCATTCCTAAGGTGATCTGGTGGGACAAAGGTCTGATAATTCTAGATGAATGAAAAACACTATGCATAAAGGCAATCATATCCATAGTTACTGCTAAATGCCAAAAACTTCATTTCATGGACTTAAAACACCTACAAACACAGTGAGATCATATTCAGAATTCTCTCACTTTAGCTATTGTCAATGTCTGCATTTTAATGGCTGAAGATCCTGGTGACCTTTTAGATGTATAATGTGTTTTCTATCTCCCCCCAAATTTCTGAAAAGATTGGAAACATCTCCATTAAGCAAGTGATGTAGTTTAACTGCTTTTCCATTCAAATATAGTAAAAGTTTTAATAAGAACATTATAATGAAGCAGTGATGAAATTGTACCTTAGCTGAAGGAAACATGAAGCAATTCTGCCAGGGTTATATGGTGAGTAAGCAGCAACAATTCAATTTGACCAAGTGAAAACCTCTGTCTCTAAGTTATTTACTCTACATGTTCATTATGGTCAGTAGAGAAAAAAAAAGACATTTCCAATAAGCAGTCAATTTAATTTTATATTAGATGTATAAAATAGATAAATAAGTTACACTCTTTCAATTGATTACAAAGAAGCCTAAATGTAAATGAATCACGTCAATTCTTGACTCCCACTTAACATCCATTAGACTAGATCTGAAAAGATTTTGGAATGATAGTTTCAAAGGGAATTTCAAGTGCTAATTAGGCTTTTATTCCAAACTTGAAAATGTATTTTATTTTCTTCTCTTCTCAAAAAATCAACTTGATTTACTAATTGGGATTTTTACTAATTTGGATTTAGAATAATAATTCTTAAAAGTATTTAATATCTAAATAAACAATATTGAAACCTGTTCTTGGTTTATTTTAAAATTATATTTGGTATTTTCATATTATTTCATGCGTCTCCATGAGAGCAGTGAAAAGTATTAAACAATAGAGTTTCCGAAATAAGAAGATTTTAGAAGATATAATTTAATTTAATAAAATACATCAAAAGGAGGAAATAATCAAATATGTATTTGGTTTAGAAGAAATGCATTTTGCAATAGAAAGCATTTTGAAGAACACCTTTTTAACCAATTCCAGAGAATATTACTGTAGTGTCTTCCTTAGTTTTAACCATATCCTTATTCTTGTAGTTAATCATGAAAACTGACACATATATTCTGCAAAGGAAAATCAGCTGCTGTGTATGAAGACAAGCCTATTATGTAGGTCACTGAATGATTCACAGTAAATTACTTATCAAGGGAATAGCCTCATACTGAGTTGTTTCAGGGCAAATAACCTATTTAATTTTGAATAAATTTATTAAAAACTGTATAAATAGTCTTGTTCTCTGGATTGTTCATATTTATGATGACATTTTTTGTATGACATTGAACTTCTAGCTGGGGAAGAAGTATCAATATTTCGAAGCTGTACCAGGAATGACACTCCTAAGAAACATGAAGGTCAGGAGGTAACCTATACAGATTGGGGAGTCAACAATAATACGGACACAGCTGTTTTTCAGGATCAAATTATGCACAACATTCACAAAGGGAAAGTAAAATGTCTCAAAGCTGATGCATTTAAGAAAAAATAATTGATCTTTTAAAGTTAGGAGTTCATGTAAGATATAGAACACTATAAAGAGCAATTTCTAATTCTGTGTTCTTTAACTTTTATTTGACACCCACCTTTATATTTGCTTAAATAACTTTAAAGAACACTTCTATTGTATAATTTTAAAGAACACTTATTTCCAGGGAATGAACTCTAGTATTTCTGTGCTACTCTTTTTGTTTCCTCAAACTGCATAAATGAAACTTACAGTTTGGTTCTTGTTAACCAGCCCCATGAACAACATGGAGAGCCCAGACTCTTAAATGTCTGCTTGCAAAAGCATCACAGAATCAAAATTATAGTGTTGGGACAAACCATTCTGCAGTTTAACATAGAGTACAGATTTTATGAAGACAAATCAATCTTTGATGAGATAGTTTTTTCTTTCCCTACATCATTATTTTACTACGCACCCCTTTTCTTCAGGCTCTGAAGAAAAGGCATTCCAGAATTTCTGAAAATGCTGACTAGCCACACAGTACTTCCAGTAAAAATTTATTTGCTTTCATGGCTGCAAGACTGAAGTGGACGTTCAGCCTAATTTTTTTAATCCTTACCTACCAGACAATTCTGCTGTCACCAGACACCCTTTCCAAGCCTAAATAGAATTTAAAAAAAAAAATCAAAAGAGTAAAAAGGGGGCTACAGCCTTTCATCCTACATCCCTCTCACTCCTACTTGCATTATTCTCTTGTGAGTTAGCTGTACAACATGTTCAAGGCTTTCTAGTTCCAGACTGATACAAGTCTGTAAATGCTTGCAGTTGTTAAGTACTGCTTTCACAGAATCATGGGAACATAAATAATTCAGTCTAGAAGGAAGTTAAAATGTCTCTACTGAAAACTTCTTCTCAAATTAGGGTCAGCTTTTCAGTAAGATCACATAGCTCAGGGCTTAATAAAGTACTTGAAAACCTGCAAGGATGGAGAGTACACATGACTTAACAAAAGTGTTTTTTTTCCTTATCTCAAGCACAAATGAACCTCTTGCATCTCAGTTTATGCCTACTGTTTTTCACCCTTCCTCTTGCACTATTGTAATGGTTTTACCCCAGCCAGCAACCAAGTACTGCCTTGAGACTAGGGAGGGAGTCAAAATGGTAAAAGCTAAAATCTCATGGATTGAGATAAAGACAATCTAATCTGGAAAGCAAAACATGCACACAGACAAAGCAAAACAAGGAGTTAATTCACTGCTCCCCATGGACAGGTAGGTATTCAGGAAAGCAGGGCCTCATCATGTGTAATGATGACTTTGTATGACAAACACCATAATTTCAAATGTCCCCTCCTTTTTCCTTCTTTCCTCCAGCTTTACATATTGAGTGCTCTGCCATATGATACAGAATATCCCTTTGGTCAGTTTGAGACAGTTGTCACAGCTGTGTCTCCTCCCAACTCTGTATGCATCTCCTGCCTTCTTGCCATTATGTCAAAAAGCAGAAAGCAGAAAATACTTTGGCTCTATGCAAGCCCTGCTCAGCCATAACAAAAAACCTTTCTCCTGTCATCACTGTGTTCAGCATATATCCAAAACACAGCCCCATACCAGCCACTGTGAAGAAAATAGCTGTACCCCATCCAAAACCAGCACAGATACTCTTCAGGTTTTTCACCCTGCGAGTGCCCAGGAGCTGTTGTTAGACTCCTGCAACTGTCTCTTCTGCAGGCTGAACCGGTCTCAGTTCCTTAGCCACTCAAACAGCAAGTTCTTCAGTCTTGGCTGGTCTGGTGGCTGTACCCAGCACTTACTGAGTTTATCAGTATTTTTCTTGTTTTGAAAGGAGGAGGGAGAACAAAACTAGATGCAATATGTATAAATATAAAAGGATCACACTCTTGACCTGAAAGCAATGGTATTCCTAAGGAAGCACAGGATGCTGTCAATTTACTTTGACACAAGTTTCATAGTCAACTTGCTGTCTACCAGGACACATATTCTTATTTGAAGAGCCGCTTTTAAACACATTTGTCCTTCAGCATAAATTGCTGCATGGGGTCATTCCTGCCCAGGGGTAGGAAGGACCCTTCATTCCCCTTTGTTGAATTTCCTGAGATTCCTGTTGGTCCATTTCTCTAGGCTGTCAAATGTCTTCTGAATTGCAATGTATCGAATTTGCTGTACTGATCAATCCTTCCAGTGTTTTATCACTATAAAGTTCCTGAGGATGCCTTCTACCTCATCATCCAGCTTATTAAGAAAGATTTTAAAGATTAATGACCCCTTTACACCACTAGTAACTGGCCTTCAGTTGGACTTTGTTGCTTTGATCACAATCCTCTGAAGCAGCTATTTTAGAGAGTTTTCAATCCACCTGACTGTGGGGGTATTTTTATTCATACTCAGTAAATTCATGCTGTCAGAATTGTTTTCATCTCCTTTGTGTGTCCAAAATAGTTTCCTGAAAGAGGTTGCTCCATGATTTTCCCAGGCACTGAACTATGACTGATGATCCAGTAGTTCCCAGATGGCCTTCTGGCCTCTTCTGAAAGTGGGTGCAACACTTTCCTTTCTCCATTCATGCAGGACTTCCCTAGTCTTCATGATTTTTCAAAAATGGTAGAGAATGGCCTCACAAAGACATTACCCACCTCTCTCAGCAATTGTTAAGTGGCAGCCTGTCACATCCCAAAGATATGTAGCTGTCCACTTCTCTCAAGCAGTTCCTGTGTCAATCATTATCCACTGTTGGTACTTGTCTTCTATCTTCAAACCTTCCTTTGTATGTGGACGACTGGCAGATTTTGTTGGTGAAGAAGAACACAAAGATATGAAGCATTTCAGCCCTAACTGTGTCTACTGTCACAAAATCACTCACCCCATTCAGCAAAGGGTCCACATTTTCCTTGTTTCTTTTTTACTACAAACTCAGCTTTTCATCTTTCCCTTCATATTTCTTACAAATCTCAGCTCCAGCTGAACTATTTTTCCTGGCATCATCCTACAATTTTCAACTGTTTTCAGCTTGTCTGGGGAGTATATTTTAAAATTCCTCCTTTGAATCTCCTTTGAACTCCTTCCATCTTCTCTGTACTGCCCTTTTACTTCAAAGCTGTCATGAACTTCCTGCTTAGTCTCTGTCTCTGCTGATCTCCAGATATATTGTTTGCCAAGTATTGTGATGGATATTTCTTGCACTTGGAAGATTCTGTCCTTAAAGACCTGACACTTCTCTTGAACTCCCTTGCCTTTCAGAGCAAGCCTCTAGGAACCCACATGTAAATTCCTGAATAAACTAAAATGTCTTTATCTGGAGTCCGGGGTCTTTGCTATGCTTCTTCTTTGCTCTTGTGAGAAGATCAAATTCCACTGTTTCATGGCAACTGAAAAGGTTGCCATTGACTGTCAGATCCCCAACCAGTTCTTCCTTGTTAGTGAGTAGCAGATCCAGCTTTGCATCCTCTCACTTGTTCCATTTGGCAACTGAAGCAGATCTCACTTCTTTCATCCTCCCATACCACCTTCATATGTTCAGCAGCTGTCAGGGAGTTTAATGTTCCAAATAAGACCCTAGGTGTGCAATACAGAGACTTCCTTGAGATATTTATGAACATTTTCTGCTTTCTCATGCCGATTGAATGGTCTGGAACAAACTTCTATCACAACGTCACTCATACTGCCCCTACTCTGACACTGACCCACAAGCTCTAAACCTTCAGGTCATACATCTCACAGTGGAGCTACCTAGATCTGAGCCGCTCCTTCACAGAGAGGGAAATATCATCATTATCATCTTTCTTAATATCTACCTTGAAGAGCCTCGATCCTTCTATCACAGAATTTGAGTCATGTAAGCTATTCCACCTAAATTATTCTATTCTTCTGACCACACATAGTGTCAGGGTTCTCCTGGGCTTTTTTCTAGTCTGCAAGCATTTCTGTGTGTTGTGATCATTTGACAATGGCTGGACACAAGGTTCCCACCAAAGTTGCTCTATCACTCACCTTTTTAGTTAGACACGGGAGAGACTAATGAACAAAAGATTTATGCATCTAGATAAGCACTGGAAGAGGTCATTCACCAGTTACTCTCATGGGCAAAAAAGGTGCAGCTTAAGGAACTTTAGTTAATTTATTAGAAATCAAATCAGAATACAGTCATAAGCCAGAAATATTAGAACACCTTCCTCCTCCCCCTTCCTTCTTCCCAGTCTCCCATTCTATCCTGATGACCTCCTCCCTCTGAGCAGTGCATGGGAAGAGGAGAAGGGGTGTTACAGTCAGTTGATCACACATTGTCTCTGCTGCTCCTTCTTCACACTCTTCCATGCTTCACCATGGAGCCTTCCATAAGTGGGAGACCTCAATGAAATTCTCCATTGTGAGTCCTTTCAGTAGGCTGTACACCTTCAGGAATGGACTGCTCCAGTATGGGTTCTCCACAAGGTCACAGATCCTTCCAGGACCCTGTTCCAGAATGGGCTCCTGTCAATGGTCCTGACTGGGGCCTGCTTCAGCACAGCCTCTCCATGGACTCACTGCCTCCTTCAGGCACATCCACTTGCTGTGTAGTGGGGTCTTCTGTGGGCTGCAGGTAGATATCTGTTCTACCATAGATCTCCAGGCTCTGCAGGACAGCTTGCCTCACTATAGTCTTCACCCTGGGCTGCAGGGTAACCTCTGCTCCTGCAGCTGGAGCAGCTCTTGACCCTCCTCCTTCTCTGACCTTGAGGTTTGCAGATTCTTACTCTTCTACCAGCTGCTGTTTTGCAGCAATTTTTCCCACTTCTTAACTATGTTATCACAAAGACACTGTCCCCATTGCTGGTGGGTTCAGCTTTGGCCAGCTGGAGGTCTGTTTCCATTACCCCTGTGGTCTTCCTGATATGAAAAGCTTGCTACACAAGCCTAATATATATGTTCACTTGAAGAACATGCATATTTTGCCCTGAAGTAATCCTTTTTCTTTCAGCCTGCATTATTTTTTGTCTACCTGTCCTCCATGTATGTTGGAGTCAGTTTGCATATGCTTAGAAATAATTAAATTATTATGTGTATTATTTTAATGCAGGAAATATTTCTTCTTTCAATAAAAATCAAATAAATGCAATAAATTTTTTGGTTTTTTTTTTTTTTTTTTCCTTAATATTTTACAGAGGATTTCTGTATCTATAACCCATAAAGCATGTTCCCGTGAATAGCTGTAAAGTCACATTGTGCTGATTTGAGTGGGGTTATTTCTAAATTTCCAGCTGCTAAACTTACATTAGAAGATAACTTCAATATTTTAAGTACTTAATCCTTTTGTGTGAAAAATCAGTGTTTTAGTGCAGTGATGTTATGCTTCAGTGAATCACAATCCATATTCTTAAAAATTGAGATGTCATACTGCAGTACTATAGTTCCATAAGAAAGGATACCTGTAAATGAGGACATATTAGGACCATAATATAAAATCGTAAATGAAAGCCTGTAGCCATAATTAAATTATTCCTCAAATTTCACCAACTAGCTTCCACTTCCCATATAAATGCTTTTCTTTTTTGCTCCATATATTGCAACTCAATTTGTTTCAATTACAAAAAGTTTCAAAAACAAACTTTTTTTGATTACTTTATCTCAGATTGGCAATAGGTAGCTGAAAGAAAGAGTGGGAGTTTTTCAATACTAAAAAAATCAGCTCCTGACTTCCTGCAGGCAAACACAAGAACTAAATAGAAAAAAAAAAATATAAATAAAACAAAAGTGTTACAGAATAGCAGATATATTTGATTTCCAAAGTCCTGATTTTTCAGGCCAGATGAATAACATAGCATCATGAATAAGGTCAGAAATACAAATTGTGAATAAAGGGAAAGTGAAGGTAGAATAAAGGTTATGGAGGACCTCATTCTCTCTCTGCTTGCCATAATGGAGTGACATAAGGGATATGGCAACAAGTTCCAGACTGGCACATCAGTCATATCTCCTCTGTGGCTACCTCACTTTCCAAAATGTTCTTGCCTAATTATAGTCTCATAGATTTCTTTGTGTTAAAAGAGACTTTAAACATCATTTAGTACCACTCATCCTGCTCTAAGAAGGGACGCCTCTAGGTGTATTAGAGCAAGTTTCTCAAAGTGCCATTCAATTGTCCTTGAACACTTCTGGTGATGGGTCAGCCACAGCTTTGGGCAACATGATCCACTTATAATGCCTTGCACTTCATGAGATTTGCACAGGCCCACTTCTCAAGCTTGTCAAAATCCCTCTGGAGGACATCCTTTCCATCCAGTGTGTCAATTGCACCACACATCTTGGTGTCATCAGCAAACATGCTGAGGGTGCTCTCACTCCCATTGTCCACATCACCAACAAAGACATTAAATAGTGCTATTTGCAGTACTGACCCCTGAGGAAAACCACCCATCACTAGTGTCTACTTGGAAATCAAACCATTGACTGTAGCTTTTTGTGTGCAACCATGTAGCAAATGCCTTATCCATGGAAAGTTCCATATGTCACATCTGTGTCTCTCCAGTTTAGAGATAAGGATGTCATGCAGGACAGCATAGGTATGAAGTTCTTCAAGTGGAACCAATTTAGATGTGCTACCAAGGTTAAGTCACCCTATGCCTTGAGAGCCAAAAACCACTTCCATAAAGGAGAAAAAAGACATGGTATTGTCATAGGAGATTCTCTTCTGAGGGGAACACAAGGTCCAATATGCAGACCAGATGAACTAGTGCCAGATCCTGCACTTGTGTCAAATAACCTCATGCAGCACTCCAGGTTTGTGGAAAAGTAGCTGGAAAGCTGCCCAGTGGAAAGGGATCTGGGGGATGCCTGTTGACAACCAGCTAAGAGTCAGCAGTGTGCCCATGTGGCCAAGAAGGCCAGTGGCATTCTCGCTTGTATCGGAAATACTGTGGCCAGCAGAACTAGAATGAGAGCAGGGATCATCCCCATTTTACTCTGCACTGGTCAGGCTGTACCTTGAATCCTCTGTTCAGTTTTTGGTCCCTCACTACAAGAAAGACATTGAGTTGTTGGAATATATCGAGACAAGGGCAATGGAGTTGGTGATTGGTCTGGAACACAAGTTCTGGAAGGAATGTCTGAGGAAGCTGAGGTGGTTTAACCTGGAGAAAGAGAGGCTTGAGTGGAAGTTATTACTCTTTAGAACTACCTGAAAGGAGATAGAATGAGAGTCAGTCTCCTGTCACAAGTAACAAACGAGCAGGATGAGAGGAAATGGTCTCATGTTGTCTCAAGGAAGGTTTAGACTGGATATTTAAACAGGTTATATGCAGAAAGGGCTGTCAAGCACTGGAAGTGGCTGCCCAGGGAAGTGGTTGGATCCACATCCCTAGAGGTGTTTAAAAATTGTGTAGATGTGGCACTTGAGGACATTGTTTAGTGGTTCACATGTCAGTGTAACATTAATGGCTGTATTTGATGATCTTAGGTGACTTTTTCAAAGATAATGATTTTATCATTCTATGGTTCTATGATTCTAGGGGCAAACTACAAATACCAAATATTTACCTTACATATGTGATGTAGAACAATGATGTTAATAAATTTATTTGGATCAGAATGAAATTACTGGGTTAATTGTACAAAGAGACAAAGTCACAAGGGTGTTTCTTATTGTAACAATAGCAAACGAGCTATTAATTACTTCAGATTATTACTTCATTTAGTCATTCTATATTGTGTAAGATTAGTATAAATTTTCTGAAAGTAAACTATTGTGGTGGCATAAAATAATTATAATAAATGAATATTCATTTAAATAAATTTAATTTAATAAAATTTTAAAATGATAGCAATTTGATATACACTATCTCAGATAAATTCCTGTAGTGTCTAAATGTGCTTCTTAAAAATCTCTATAATTTTTGTTTCTCCTATAATGTACTATTTATTTCATTACTTAATTTATTTAATTTCAAGCACGGACTCTTGAAAGACTAGAAATGAAGACAGCAATAGGCATATAAAATTTGTTGTATTAATTAAAATTAAATGAATGGGAAATAGCTGATGAATATGAAAAAATGTCTAAGAGATTGCTTTGAAAATTTACATGATAATTTCTGAAAGATGGCGAGCTTTATTTGACAATAGAAAAAAATATGGTTGTTTGCAATGGAGTGGTGTCTCAAAAGAGGAAATAACTGATGAAAACCAGGGGACTGTGGGGGAATGTGTCAGAAAAAGAAAAGAAGCCAGATGTAAATACAAGCAATGATACCGCTGCAAATTTTATCTGCCCAAGATTTCAGAGTAGGTCAATATTGCTGTTTTAGTTTTATCAAGAGTGCACTTCTGAAGCAAATTTCCCAGTTGGCACCAGCTATGTGTCTTTGTTGTGCTGTGGCTAACATAATGTTTTCTTACTATGTACTTCAGATTCCTTCAAAATTTAACTATTCTGAGAAATGCACTTTTGTAGGGAATCTGTGAACTTTACCATTACTGTGAATACACCACAAGCCCTCCTAAGAAAATGGTTGTGAATGCATATAAGGTATAGGTTAAGTTTCTAATACTCTTCTCTGTAGTTCTCCCAGTGAACCACACTATTTGCTAATGTAATCACTGCCTGAATTGTAAAACAATTTTGACAATGAATGAGAGAGGCTACCTCAAATAAGCATTTACTAAAGCATTTCATCAGTCTTTGTAGATGCATTCATCTTCTAATAGATTGTTATCCCAGGAAGTTATAATCAGCAACACAGCACCCAGTTGCAGGCCAGTCACTAGTGGTGTCCCCCAAGGCTGAGTACTGGGCCCAGTACTCTTTAACCTACGCATCAATGACTTGGGTGAAGGAACAGAGGCCTCCTCAGCAAGTCACAGATGACACAAAGATGGGATGAGTGGCCAATAGTCCAGAGGGACGTGTAGCCCTTTAGAAGGACCTGGACAAGTTGGAGAGATGGGCAGAGAAGAACTGTTTGAAATTCAACAAAGGCAAATACAGAATCCTGTGCCTGGGGAAGAATAACCCCATACAACAGCACAGGCTGGGAGTCAACCTGGAAAGCATGTCTGCAGAGAAGAGCCTGGGGGTCCTGGTGGACAACAAGCTGTCCATGACCCAGCAATGAGCACTTATGTCCAAGAAAACCACTGGTACCCTGGCGTGCATTAGGAAGAACATTGTCAGCAGGTCAAGGGAGATGACCGTGACCCTCCACTCAGCCCTGCTGAGGCCACATCTGGAGTGCTTTGTCCTGTTCTGGGTTCCTCAGTACAAGAGAGACATGGAACTCCAGGAGCAGGTCCAGCAGAGAGCAACAAAGATGAATGATTAAGGGACATTGAAGACAAATGAGATTTCAACCATGAGACCCAGGAGAACAAGCGTGACATCACAGGTATTGAAAATACATGCATGAGGTTATACTGGACATCTGAGACCTCTTTGAGACTAACTGATCAGACTCTGCTCGTTATTGAGTACATCTTTTTGAGCCTGACAAAACCTCTTTCAAAAACAGCAAGATATTTGTATTAAAAATATTAAAATATTCTGAATGAATGCAAGAGAACATCCTCTGCTCAGACTTCTTTCATCAAAGACCTCAAGGTAGTGGTGACTTCCTGCAGTCTCCAACCCATCCTTTTCAAAGAAGTCTAGCGCCACTGACTATAGAATACATAAGAGACTGGAAAGAGTGGAAAAATGAGAGAAAGAAAGAGTGAAGAAAGAAAGAAACACAGAAGAAAGAAATCTGTTCATATCAATTCTATTACTTTTGAAGAAACTGTATTAATTGCATCATTTGGATTTAATTTAACCTACTTCATCTGAATTGCTTCAAATTTGAATAATTATCTGTTAGTTCTTGGCTCCACATATAAAGCATGTTTGTTTAGCACACATGAAATGAACATGATATTTGGTCTTCTGCCTTGCTTTTGAGGGTTTGTTGAAATTTGGATGCAATTAAGTGTCTATCCTAAATTAGTCCTCAGGCTGCATTTTAAGCTCATGATTCTGTTCGTCCTAAAAGAATTAAGATGAGCTTCCCTAAAGCTCTTCATATTCTTCCACAGTCATTTATATGACAAGCTCAGGTTAAATTTCTGTCGCTTTGCTGGTTTAAAATAGATAAGAAGGCTTTATTTGCAGTATCAAAACCACCTCCCTTTCAAATCTGAATATCCACATTATTTTGGTTCTTTTGCTACTAGCCCAGCAAAATAATAGGTTTTTCATTAGCATGTAAATCACAGTAGTTTGAAAAATTTCAGAACTGTAAAAGATCTGGAATGAGAATACCGGATTAGGAAAGGATGCTCTCTGTTACTTGTGTCTGGCACTATATAGCATTTACCTTAATGAGTCAAAAATTACATGACCTGAAAGTATACCTTTTCAGTAATGTTTTTTGTCCTGATACTCTTACTACTTGATATCTCTTTAGAATGCTAAAGCATTGTTTCTTTTGTAACATGATACAGTGCCAAGGAAGAACAGTCTGAATCTTGATGTAATTTAACTGCTGCATCAGATCACAAATTTTATGATGATCTTCCGTCCCACTGTGCACAAAAAGATGCACATTTAAGGATGTGTTGTATTTTAAGGGATGAGTTATGGTTTTTTAAATATTGGAGGTGACAACTTAAGAGTGATGTTGCAATGCAAAAATTAGTGGAATCACTTCTTTAATTTGAATAAATATATGTATGTATATATATATTTTTAAAAAAAAATGTTGTGATTTATGATTTTAAAGTAATTTTGGTCTAGCGGACATTTATCAATTGTGAATGCAAACATTGCTAAAGGTCTATATTCTAATACAAACCAAATACCACTAAAGACTGGAAAACTGACACTTTGTTTCATTGTTCGATCGACCTGGAAAACCTGGAGCACCTTCAGTAGTGATGATATTGGTTAATTGAAAGTGCAGTGGAGTGGACATGTCTCCGAGATGTGAGACTGTGTTCTCAGTTCTCTCATACTGTACCCCAGTCTCCTTACCTGTCCTTTCTCTCCCAGAGTTGACTTCTCCTTAACTGAATTACAGGGTACCGTGAGATTGTTTTGATATTTATGATGCCTGGAAAAGGATGACAAATCTTTAAAATGTCATTATATTATGGATATTTGAAGAAAAAGAGATAGCAATCAAACTCACCTAATACATTTCCAACAAGCACGTGACCATGCTGGATGAGTCAGCTCAAGAACCTAGATAGTGCATGTAACTTCTCATCCTTCTCTAATTTTACCCGTTATTCCCTTTAAATCTCCCTTTTTGCTCTTCTGCTCTTTGATAAAACTGGGCAACCTGATTCAGAAAATGCTATATCCTTGTGCTCATACTGATGTTCTGAAGAGGCTTTGAAAACAACTTATAAAACCTAAAATTACTCACCACATTAAAAAGGCAAATCATTACTTTTTGTGCTTTGTGGTATTAAAAGTCGTGGAATCTGCAGATTCACAATACCGTTCTTGCAAAAAAACCCAATCCATAATCTCAGAATGGGAAAATGGTTTTCAACACGGCACTAAGCAAGAATTTGATATATTTTTCCATTAGTTTTTTTGACAGTTTTTAACTCTTTAAAACTGGGCATCTGTGTAAGAAAATTATCCTACCAGTTCTTTCTGTAGTCATCATGTACTAATTTTGCTCTCCAGCTTCTGGAATGAGCAAAATTTGAGTTATTGAAATACCCTTAGGGAATAACTACAGAAATCTGATGAAAATCCTTGACTTTATAATTTTTTTTCACCTCTATACCTGGAACATAAACTTCTGTTACAGTAGTATGAATTTCATTTTCAAGCTGGAATTAGAGTATTCCATAATTGTCATGCCTCAATTCTGCTCACAGAGTTCTGTAAATGTTTGTATTTTTGTCATGTTCATTTTGGCTAGCAAGTGGAAGCATGAATTATTACAGGCTAAATCCTGGAGTCTAAGCTGTTCAAAATTTCCTTTGACGTCCTTGCTGAGGACAAAGCTCATTACAAATTTCATCATGAATAATCAAAACTTGTTTCATCAGTACCATTTGACTGAAACATATTTGATTTCTTTTAGAACTGAAAAGATTTGTATTTCTTGCTGATAACTGAGGGAGTTTCTTTCTTTGTGTGTTTTCGCTTGAGTTGTTCTTTTCATTACAACTTTACATAACAAGTTTTACTTCAGGAAATAGTTATAGAAAGACAAGTTTTATTCATATTTTATTTTAATTAAATAACTATAAATAAAAAATATTCCAAATATTCACTGGCCTTATTTATCTCAGTTCATACACCACTGATAATATGTTGTTTTTGACAACCTTTAATTAAGAAACTTAGCTCTTCCTCTTACTTTGCATCTTATTGGAGCAACAACTTTTCCTTCCCACCAACCATCCTGAAGCTGGAAAAACAAATTATTTTTCCCCCTGCTGACACTGAATAACACAAACTTCAGTGGATTTCTGATTATATGATCAAGCTCAAGCAGTTTTCTTCCATTTTCAATATTTTAGGACCTGTTTCTGTATTGCACATACACCTTTCCATCTACGAATTCAAATCACTTATGTCCAATAGTATTTGATGCCTGGGTCCTGCTATGCCTCCTGTGGTTCAGCACAAAATTGTTTTTTTGTCTTCAAAATAGAATGAGAGCATGAGCTCTTTCTTTTTAGTAGCCTAAATGCTAAAAAGAAAAGATTGCAGAGCTGGAGGAGATTTTATTTTGAGCTAGTATATGTCAAAATGAACTTTCATGGTCTACTGATTCAAGAAAATCAAAATGTCATCAAAGGGAAGTGATATTTCAGTGTATGCAACCCATCACTTTATTTTAATGTATCTACCTCTGCATTTGACTCTGTTAGACTAAACACTAAAGTGTTTGGACTTAGTGCAGAAAAAATGAAATGTAGTTACATGAAAAAGACTGGAAAATGATGAAAGTTTAAATAAATGCATGAGAAAATAAACATACAATTCTAATGGAAGTGTCTTTTACAAAGAAGTGTTAAATATTACTGGAACTGATTTTTCAGTTGTACCATTTTGTCTTATTAAGACAATATACTGCTGCTAAAAGATTTTCTCTTATGATTAATGAGTTCATTTAAATAGTTTCAGAATCCCAAATACTTAAGATGTGGAGTATAATATTCAACTTTATATAACTGCTTTGAACAAATATTAGTTAACTAGTCAGATTTTACAGTTTTTCATATAATAAAAGAAAATGCTATTGTGTTCTTAATATTCCAATTCCTATGAATTCTACTTTCATTTACATACTGAAATTTTAGGTACAATAATATTAAATTATGTTGGTGGGGTGGCTGACTGCACTATTATAAGAATGTCTGTAAAGAAGATAAACAAATATGAAGAGCATGTGAATAGACAAAAAACAGGAAGAGAAAGAGAAATACGTGAAGTCAAATAATAATTTATTCTGAATGTCTTATTAACAATTGAAAGTCAAAAAGAAAAAACAAAACCCAACCAACTAACCAACCAACTAACTAACCAACCAACTAATTTCAATTAATTAGTTATATGGCTTGACTTTTAGAGTAATTAAGACACTCCTATTGGATTCAGTGGAAGTTATATCTGATTAAAGTTTGATGCCCTTTAGTCTAACAGAATATTTTTATGGGCTTAATTTTTTTTTTCTGGCCTAGATTCTTAGTTAAGTACATAATAAGGATACAGGGACGTAAATGTAAACATGCAAATTTTAAAATACTGATATATTTTCTTGCATTTATTTAATTATTTTCTGTGGGTTTTGATCTATTAAATTATTCATATCCTTAAGTGCTTTGAATATTTGATAAATTTATGGAGTTTACCCCATCAGATTTTGCTATATAAAATATACAGAATTGAAGAACTTGTCAGGATTTAGTCATTTTCTAGTACATAAGATGTTATTCTATACTTTATTTTGTTTTTTATAACTTTCCCTAAGTTCTTCCATAGGCATATCTGGAAGCTACAACTTGACTAGAGCTCCTCTTTCTCACTTTTCGATCTCATCTACTCACTAGTCTATCTAGATAGCCCTTTTTTTGTGTGTGTGTCTCCAGAAATAAGTACAATTTGGTTGATTTATAAAGGAAAAAAATAATTAATATTTTATCTCTTTTCAATTATTTCAGGAATTCTAAAAGACTGCAGCTTCATAAATTGTTTGGAGCAAATCTCTATACATCTGAAAATGCACAGAGACACAACCCACTGATAAGAGATTATGATCTTCAGAGTAGGTAAACATAATGGACTGCATCTTCTTAAAATGTATTTGTCTATCAGTCTATAATATCCTGAACTAAATATAGAGAGATGCTCAACATTATATTCTAAATATATTTTACCTTTTCTTCTTACATGGAAGTCTTATAACAGCCATTGCCTCACTGAAGGTCAGTAAGCCACCTTTATGAAAAACATGTTCATATTCTAGATTAAATAATTGCATGTAAAAAATAAAAGAAATAAATACGAGATTTTAAGTGATTAAAAATATTATGTTAATTTCTTCCCAAAATTTAATAGTTCTATTTCTTTCAAAACAGAAACAAGTATTTGAAACTTCAAAATTATCTTTCCCAATGTCTAGAAATACTGTATATGTCTTTTAAAGAATAATCATATTGGATATCATACAGATTATTTATATTTAGTTCTAAAAAGGTAAAATTATCTAGATCTTAAAATTTTTTATATTTATAGGAAGATATTTAATTTTTAGCACAATTCTATTTCTTTCCCTTTATATGTATTCTTAGATATATCTATACACATAAAGGCATAAAATATTTAAAAATATTAAAGTAAAATTAAAACATTGTTTAAGCAGAGTTAATTATATTTGACTCAAATCCAATTAATAAGTCACTGAAAATCTAAGAAAATAGAGGTAACTATTTGCTGTTTCTTGACCACTGTAACTAAAGACAATAAACAATCAAAAGCAAGAAAAAAAACGAATGCCAACTCCCCCATTTCTTTTTTAAAACTTTTTTATATATTATGTGTAGTACTGTATTGGACATGGATCAGGAGTCATTAATTAATCCCTTTTGTAATATTCCCATCTAGGCTGTCTGATGGGAAGGAATTTATTTAGTAAGATTTCACATTTCTAGGTGTCTGAGTTTATAGCACAGAAGAGATTAGAGTAATTTGTATCTGTTACTGAAAATATACTTGCAGGGCATTCATTTGTTCATTGGGAATGAAATTATTTTCCCTGTGTTGCATGCATATGTCCTATCTAGTTGTGCAGAACATATCCTAAACAATGGCAGTGTGGACGATTTTTTTCTTCTATATTCAATCATTGTTTTCAGAATAAGATGAAAGCTTATCTTCCACTGAGGAAGTGTATTTGGAACCAGTGCACGTCTTCTGCAGAGCTATCGCTTTCCAGATCACCTTGGAATGAGAAGCAGAGATTGTGAGAATTGAGTTGGCAGTAAAGCAACTTCAGCAGTTTTAGTAGTGGCATAAGGGTAAGGGTCCTGTTAGACAAGCCTGCTAAATAAAAGGTCGTGAATTGATCTCTGTTCCTTAATCAAGAAGCTTTATACCACATTGCTGAGGGCAAGATCAGTTTTAAAATATTTTTGGAAATAAGCTACTTCATATGTTCTAAAACAAGATAGGAGAGAAAGCTAATAAGTAGGATAAACAACTTGGTTTTTTTGCTCATGATGTTTTTCTTTTTTTTTTCTGTTCTTTTTGACATGAAGGGTTTTAAAGGCATTCATTTGCAACAGAAGTGTGCAGATAGTTCCAGTATTTTTTACCAAAAAACCCCCCAAACAACCAAAAAAACCCACCAAAAAACAAAAAACCAAAAGAAACCAACAAACAAACAAAATCACCAAAAAACCCACACAAAAACCCACCTTCAAACACAAACTAAACAGAAAAGAAAGTGCAGACTGACATAGGATTTCTTATTGTCATGGTAACCTTCAGTGGGAAATGATATTCCCAAACTCTCAGAGAAGGGGGTGTGGCGCCTGGGGGTGAGGGCAGAAAACATGTTGTATGATGAAGCAGAAAGGTCCTATAAAGCATAAAGTCTTTTTTTTTTTTTTTTTTCTTTTGTATTTTGTAATTGAATAGTCCTTTCCTCTTAGTATTATCTTACTAAGTAAGAGCACATTCTTTGTTTTTCACGTGTTTTTTAAAACTTCTTTTGTAATATATACCTGTGAGCCTATGTAAAAAAGCAGAGACCCACCTAGTAGAAATGTAAAGATATATGCTTACCTTCAGTTACTAAAGGATGGTAACAGTTTCCAAAGCAAACTAAACACAAATAGCCTCATTGAACACCCGATGGCATAAATGAAGGCAGATATTCTTTAAAGTTTAAAAAATCACTTGACAAATTTCAAACATTATTGAGAGAGTCAGTGGGAAACATCAGATAGCATTTAATATTTTCTTCATCACAAAAGTAAAAAATATACATCTGGACAGATAATTTGACAAGGCTGGACTGTAAATATATGACTCTATATCAAAAGGTATATTATTTATATTGAGATTAATTTATTCATGACAAACGAGACTGAGACAGTTCTGACACCATATTAAGTAGGAAAGAATGTGAAGTCAAAGTCCACCAATCATGTTAAAATTGATGTTTCATACAAGAAACAGATTCTTACATTCTATAAAGAAGTTATAGAATCCAATACTTTATAAAGAAATACTAATGAGGTAAAAGAGTGACTAGAAGAAACCATAAAAGAAGGTTTCTTACCTGACATTATCAAGGAACAAGAACAAGGCATAGAACAACTCCCAGAGCAGCAGTGGACTGCAGTGGCATGGAAGAGTTTACGAATACTTGTCCACTTTATTTTCACTACATGCACTATAATTCAATTGGCATATTTTGTATTTACCAATACAGAAGTCAAAATATAAGTGAGAGAGAAAGTGTTATTCAAATAGCTCTCTGAAGTGGTACTGCTAAATTAGGATATCCATTCAATTTCACTATTGGGATCCATTTTAGCTGTGGAGTGGATGAAAATATTTCCCTTAATCAGCTGAACTGATTGGTATGTGGCAGGATTCTTTGGTGTGCAAAAGATATAAAACCCATTTTCAGTGGAAGACTTCTGTTCAAATAACTATTTGCTAATTTTTATTGGATACATTTATATTTTATATGAGTTATAATTAAGAGTTTAGGTGGTCGCAATTTTACTTTAATTATTGTCACCTAGTGAAATTATTTTTTAGAAATCAATATTGATCCTAAATTCTCCTCTATCCTGAATATCATTAAAGTCAGGCTTAATTTATTGTTGTTTAAAAATGCTATTCTGTCTCCAGTTTTAAACATTCCTGTCGAGTTCCACTTAATTTTTTTTTTTTTTCCAATGACAACATTAAGTAATTTAATTCTGATCTGCACAAATGTATCACAAACAATAACAGAAAGCAATGAATGGTGAACAAAACTGGCTCTTCTGCTTATTCTTAAAAATTTAGGCTTCATATCAATCTTTTGAAATCCCTTTGTGGTTTGTCTTGGGTGTGGGATTTAATGCAGGCTTTTTCCTCCCTGTGCCATTAACACAATAGCTACATTCTATAAATATTTGTAAAGAAAACTTTGCATAAAAATGATTTGGATCTGCAAGTTAAAGTGAGAATTACAGATATTGTTACCAAGGAAATAATTTTCCAACATTTTAGGAAGATATTTAGCTTCCTAGACTGTTTTTTGTCTGCTGTATGGTATTTCCAGAAGAAGTCACCTATAAGAAGAAGAGCTATAGCACCACACTCTAACCCATGACAGGATACTGAGCATGTGCACATAACAGGAATTAACTAAACTGTTAATTTTTAATCAACATTTGGCTATTCATAGAAATAGAATTTTTTTAAAAAAATTATTTGTTTTATTATATGAATTTTAGAAGTTGTATTATAGAAACAAAGAAACAAGTATTGGTAATTGGGAAGTATGATAGTTACTTTTTCAAGATTAAATTCAATTCAGAATCACTTAATAAGTTAGTTCTTTCCTTATACTCCCATAATATTTCAAACACCAATAACATTTTGCAAACTTTTAAGTGGGAAGTGCAATATTCTTAATAGTGAGACTTCAGTTTTATAGTCTCTCCTTTCACCACCTGTGATGAAAGTAGCTTCTATAAAGAGGTCATCACTTTCCACTGTCTCTTTATTCCATTTTCAGCCCTTGAATTTTTTTTTTTTTTTTTTTTTTTTTTTTTTTTTTTTTTTTTTTTTTTTTTTTTTTTTTTTTAATATGTGAAGTCTGGAATAACATCCATTTAGCAGTATCTTCTGATCATGTTCCAGGAATGAATAAAGCAGCAAGTTGTAGTTAAAAGATAGAGAGGAAATTGGATAGAAATGGATGACCATTTTAATAATAGAGGTTTTGTAATTCACAATAGAATGCAACTTGATGCTCTTTCTTTGGCAACTTACACTAAAATATGACAAAATAATCATATAAAAAAATAATCATATGACAAATACAAATGAAAATATAAATGTAATGGTATCTTATGAGATCTCAGATATTTGGGAATTTATGATAATTATGAAAAAATATTGAAGGAAACTGCTTAGGAATCTTTCATCAAGTAAAAAATACAATTTTTAGAATTCCAGCTTAATTTGCCTCTATCTCTATTCACACACACACACATATGCATGTAACTGTATCAAAGTCAAGATTAGAACTGAATACCTTTTGTTTTTAATTACTGAACTAGCAATTCAAAATAGGATAACTTCACAGAAGATAGAGAATTTATGTTAAGGAGCTGCCAATTCCCAGTGAAATTCAGAACCCAGGGTTTTTTTTCTTACTAGTCTATTTACATCAAATCCAGTCCACTCTAGCACTGAGGAGGAAGTGGCTGTTGATGAGTTCTTTTCTAAGTCTGACAAGCAGCAAATTGGAGCCCACACTGCAGAGGCAGATACTCAAAAACGTGCACATGCACACACACACATACACAGAACATCCACTTGGTTCATCACAGAGCACTGGGTTAACAGCACCCAAATAAACACCAATTGCTTTCACATAAAATGCCTGGTCATTTGTTAGCAAATTACACATATATACAGCAGCTGGCTGTATCAGTCAGTATTTCTAGTTGCTAGCACCTAAAACTCTTTTCACACATGCATATTATGACTCAGATTACAGTTTGCAACATGAATTAATAAGAATATAAAACAGATTACAGTGATCAGGGCCAGGGTTCAAACAAAAAAATATGCTTGCTTGCAGTTTACCAGCCATTTTTACTCTCTCTACTCTCTGTTTTCCAATGTTTTTTTTTTCCCATATGCCTTGGTCCCTCCCTTTCCTATCCTTGCTACCTCATAATAAACAGTATGTCAAAACCTAAATTTTTTCACAGGTCTCAGTTTTCTTATATTTATTTCTGATATCCATACCCAGATTTAGTGTTTCCAATACTGTTACCAGGGCAATTTCAGTCTTCCATCATATCACCAATGGGATTACTTGAAATTCTTCTTCCCAAAAGCTGTGTGCCTCCCTGTCTTGGGTCTGGCTGGGATGGAGCTCATTTTGGCTAAGCAGCCCTCACAGTGCTGTGCCTTGCATCAGTAACACCCCAAAGCTTTGGCTACTGCTGAGCAGGGCTGACACAGCACCAGTCCTCTCTCCCCAACATTCCTCCCCAACAAGGGGCTGGGGTGGGCAAGATCCTGGGAGGAAAACAACCAGGCCAGCTGACCCAAATTAAGCAAAAGTTCTTCCTATACCATATGATGTCAGCTCAGATATAACAGCTAAGGGAAAGATGAGAGGGGGAAACTCATTATTTATAAGTGTTTGCCTTTCTGAGCTAACACTACACATGCTGAAACCCTGCTTCCTGGAAAGTGGCTGGAGTTTGCTTGCTGAAGGGAAGCAGAAATTTTTTTTTCCTCCTATTCATACAGGCACACACTTTCATTTTTACTTTAGTAGACTGCTTTATCAAAACCTATAAATCCTTTTCTATCTTATTTTTTCTCCTCCATCCAGCTGGGAAGGGGGAGTGATAGATCTGAATTTCCATCCTGAATGTTTCACAACGACAGAATTTTAAGTGTGTTTAGAAACTTCTTGATATAGTTGTGCAGTATACCCTGTACTTGGATTTATTTCTCTCTAAAATCATATTCAAAAATAAGAATATTTCAATTAAAATATAATTATATTGCAATTTCAGACAGGTTACCTGGTGATTTTTAGAAACCATTCATTAGTAACTAATTTTTTTTCCTGCTCCATAATTTATGACATAGCCAGGGAGTTAGAATCAATTATACTAACCTTTCTTAACTGAACATTATACAACCAGTTAAAGCTAATAACAGAAGCACCTGAGATAATGTAGTGTTAATAGATGTCTTTAATTCCTTCAAGTATACACATTTCTTATTGTGCTATGATAGTAAATACAAATAACCAAAAATTCCAAAATAACATGATAAACAAAAGGATAAAAACCCACAGATGTAGTGGGATATTTTTTTTTTCTATTGTGCTGTTGTTTCCTGAAAATTAATGAATTTTAGTAATCATTATTAAAGAAAAGACATTTTTGTGTGTGTTGGTGGTGGTATTTGGTTTGTGGTTTTTTGTCAATATTGTTGGAGTTTTTTATTATTTGAAATGTTCCTCTTAAATGTGAATACTTGCAAACAAAAGGAAAATTATAAGACTCTCTTTCTCCTATATGCAGGCTAGAAGTAGTAAGTACATGAAACAGATTTTTTCATTTCTGTACACTAATGAGATGATTTCATAAACAAGAGTTTGTCAATGATAGCTCTTATGTGTTACTGTAATAAGTTGCCTGTGGAAATATATTTTAACAGGAAACAGAAGAGTATCCAAGAAAAAAACAAAGGACCAATGAAAAGTTTACATAATAAAAATGTAAGAGCAGAAATAAAATATTTTTGTTTTCCATCAAGAATTTGAATCACACAATTCATCATCCACAGATCATTAATTTAAAAAGAGATTACTGAACTATATGTCAATCAGTCTTACTTTTCTAATCACATTTTTTTTAAGATTAAGTTCATTCTGATTAGCTGAGACTTTGTAGTGTTATAATGAAATTAATACAAACTGAATTATGAGAATCATAAACACATAATCCATTCCCAGAGAATCAAAACAAAACTGAATTAATTAGAAACCCTGTACATTTAGATATCTTAAGGAGGGATATAAAAAAAAATCACCCACAAAACAAAACCCAAATTTTTCTTCCCCTGTGTTTGAACAGCTTTGTGGTTTATAGTTTCAGAAACAGAACACTTTCAACTGTCATGATGAGTATCACAGGAAAATTGCCAACACTTAATTATAGTATTAGTGCTTCTGACTAAGATAAAAAAAAATCTCTAACATTAGTTAAAAATAATGATTTTTTTAATACTTCTTCCAACATGGTTAAATGCATTACATATGCTACATATTAAATAAATTTGCTTCCTAAGTTACCAATGGATCAATATTATGTCTGTATTGACATTTTATGCCATGGTAAAATAAGCTGGCTTACTGAGCCTCTTCTTCCGAAAACAAGAAAATCATTATTACATTTTAGTAGCCAAATAGAAAAATTACCTGAGAGCTCAGCGCCTTATATACAGATAGAACGAACTGTGCTGTTTTTATGTGGCAAGTTTTTGAAAGTGCGGCAGATTACAGGAGTGGCAGTCTGTGAGAACAGGAGCTGTTACCACATCACACTGAGACAGCTCAAATTGCTTCAAGAGGGATCCACTGCTGGCCAGAGACAAACAACAGTGGTTTACCTTCTTCTGTCATAACATATTTAAGAAAGCCTAAAAAACACTGTGCAGCAGGTGTGAGAGAGGGAGAGATGTTAGAGGAACAGCTCTGCAGACACCAAGATCAGTAAAGAAGGAGGGGGAGGAGGTGCTCTGGTCATGGAAGCAGAGATTCCCAAAAGTCTGTTGAGAAGAAAATGGCAGAGAAGGTTGTGCCCCTGCCACAGCTAGAGGACCATAGAGGTGCACCAATCCATCCTGGAGCCCACCAAGGATCCCACACTAGAGCGGAATCCTGCCAAGGCAGGAGAGGAGGACATGCTGGGGTAATTTTTCTGGCCAGAACTGCAGCCCTGCACTGTGAGGCACCCACACTGGAGAAGACTGATCCTGATGGACTGCATTCTCTGTCAAGGACCCTGTGCTGGAGCATGACAAGACTGTGAGAAGAAAGGAGAGGCAGAGGAAAAGTGTTAACAAAATAACCACAACTTTATCCTAATCTGTATCTTATTTTTAAGAAGCAATTAATTAATTCATCTTACCTGAGTTTTCTGTTTGTGATGATGAGAAATAGGTCAGCATCTCCCTGTCCTTATCATCACCCATGAGCTTTTCCCTCTTATTTTCTCCCTGCCTTTTTAAAGATGGAGAGGAAGAGAGTAACTGGGCAGGAGGGAGAGGGTCTGAATGCCATTTAAGGTTAACCATCACAATGGAATTTCACATGGTAACATGTCTGTATTGTGTGCCACGTAATTATTTTCTCCAAAATCATGCTTTAAGTTGATTTTAATTGTGAACTGAGACAGTCATCTTGTTAACAAACACTGTGTGTAGACTGTTTAGATTTATTCTCAGACTAATGACAATAATTACTTTGTGAATGTAATGATTAATTATTAAGGCTTATGGATTTATAGAAAATTGAAACATTTAATAAGTTGAACTATTCAATAGTGTTCTAAAAATATTAATTAATACTTGTCTATTCTTTTACGTACATTCACAGTCATAATTGTCTTCTGTGGTGAGGCAGGAATAAAATTAAAATTATTGACTGCACATCTTGAACTATTGCTACATTATAAGACACATAACATAGCCATCATTCTCATTAAACAAAACAAACTCAAAATTAAGTTTTTTTACAAAAAGAATTAGTTATTTCAGGCTGCAGTTTGAAATTTAAAACAAAACCCCCCATAAGCTTTTAACTAAATTGTCATTTACAGATTTCTAGATTTTGTGTAAAATATGTTGAGTAATAAATATTTAATTAACTGTAAAGACTTTAAAATTTTCATAGTAACATAGTTTTATTGTTGAATGCATGAAAACAAGTCTTCAGACAGTGAAATATATGGCAATCATAGTTACATATACTAAAATGAATAAAATTATTACTATTTCAAATGAGATTTTTTAGTTAAATGGTTCGTGTAAGAAAAAATTAACTACACAAATTAATCTTTAATAAGCTGAGTAGAGAATTCAAAACATGCAGTAGAACATTTTATTTGCTTCTGTCACTATGGGTTAAGGGGTTCTTGACTGATACGTGACATATGAGAAGTCTCTCATAAGAGGCTTCTAAGTGTTCATAACTTCAATATGCCTGCATTTCACTCAGTAAATTTACTTAGTATGCATTACTTATTTTACAGTACTTTTCCCCTCTGATAACATGAACTTCTAGGTGATTAAGTCAATCTTATTTTAGATACTCTTTCCAAGGCTAATCCTAAGGAAGTGGGTGAATCTATTGCCTGCCATTACAGAAGCACTGGGGCATGGACATGCTTCTCTGTCCAATCTAAAGAAATCTGCTGTGGATATTTGTTCCTCATTACACTTCCTTTTTCAAACATGTGGAAAGTTACAGCTAGATGAAAAAGGGCTGTCTCATTATGCATTTCAAACTGGAAGCAATTGCTTTGATCAACAAAACCCCAAAGCTCTCTGTGTGATTTTGGCCTTCACTTAATGAGTCACAACAGTATATAGAAAATGATATATGGCATTTATAAGCTAACTCTGAAATCTAAATGAGAAGTCTGGATTTTGCCACCCTGTTTTGTCATCTGTAATGTTTAATCTTAATTATGTGCTTCAAACGTATAACAGCTTGTTTCAAAGATTCTTTGGCTTTCTGTCTAAACAAAAGTGACAAATTTTGCTGAAAAAGCGCCTGATAAAAGAGTGGTATAATAATACTAATAAAAATAATGCTTTTAATTTACATGCTACTTTGCATTTCAGTAGCAGTATGGGGACATTGCCTAATTAACTTTCCTAATGGAGCATTTGAAAAAAAATAGTGTTCTCTTTTTACATAACATATCCAAGGGTATAAGTAGTTTATCACAGATATATCTACAGAAAGTTTTATCTTCTAGTTTGGGCCTCTCTTTTTAGAAAAAAAAAGAAATCATATAACCCCTGTCATCACTTGAATCCATATTTTATACAATTTCCTGAAATAATATTTCAATTCTGCACATGCTTCTTAAAAATTTTGAACTTCCCTATGATTTTGTGGGGATTTAATGAGCATACAAAAGTCTAAGTTCACAATTTGTGCAAGTGGAATTTTATGAATGAAGGTTAAAAGCTTCCCTTCTAAAATGCATGTTTTCTCTAGCCAGGTGAAATGAAATCCATGGCAAGAAGTATTTAATTTAAGTATTTTTGACATTATGTTGACATATTTAAGAGTGGGGACATCTCTGATTGGACTCCAGAGAAAATAGCACCTCTGAGGTACTGGGAAGTTTACACTGTTAAAGATATGGTTTTGGGACTAACTTAGACTTTTCTGTTGGAGGTAGAGCTTGTGTGTTTGACTGGCTGACAGATGGAGAGAGACTTCTTTTGAAGGCCCATAGTGATAGAACAAGGACAATGGCATTAAACTGAAAGAGAGTAGGTTCAGCCTGGACATAAGGAAGTTGTTACTGTGAGGGTAGTGAGACACTGGAACAGCTTGCCAAGAGAAGTCGTGGGTGCCCCATCCCATTCAGTTTGGATGGGGCTGTGAACAATCTGGTTGAGTAGGAGGTGTCCCTATCCATGATCAGGAGGTTGAACTAGATGATTGTTAAACATCACTTTCAATACAATTTTCTAATCCCATGAGTCTATTTCTAGCTAAGAAATATTTGACTTCTATTATATCTTATTTGTTTACTTAATTGACCAAATGACAACTAAGTAGCACACAACAAGGTGGAGAATTGGAAAGAAAAGATAAACTTTGTGGGTTGAGGTAAGAATGGCTAAAAAAATGAACCAAAAACAGTTATAATATTAATTATAATAATGATAAAATTACTAATAAAATATTGTTAATACTAAATATTTTATTATTAATAATAATAGTCATGATAAGGAGATGGGAGATAGTAACAAAACCCAAAAGAAATGGGTGATGAACAATACCATAGTATGGAACATACATTTTGCCAGTTTGCATCATCTGTCCCTGCCTGTGCTCCCTCCCAGCTTTTTGTGTAGGTCCTCACTAGCAGAGACACTGAAAAATCCTTGACTGAGGGTAAGCACTGCTTAGCAACAACCAAAACATCAGGGTGTTATCAACATTATTCTCATAATAAAGCCAAGAAACACAACATTGTACCAAGCTACTAAGAAGAAAATGAACTCTGTCCCAAATGAAAACAGGACATTAATAAAGTGAAATGTCTCCCGCCTTGTGTGAGCTACTAAATAACACAAAACCAGTATATGACTACATAAATATTTATAGAAATAGGGGTATGTAAGTAAGCTTTTTGCCTTAGGTGGTCCCTGTGGCAGACAGCACCAGTATCCAATTTAAGAGAATGTGGTATTAATATTCTCTGTCTATCTGTGGTAGCTCCAGGCACTGATGATAACACTCATCAAGATTTAGTAGCATCTGGTTCCTGTTATTAGGATATGAATTACAAGACACTAATTTGGTTAGTCGTTTCTTAATTAGAATTACTTGACTTTTTTTCTGAAATTTACAGAATTATGCCATGATTGTTGATGGGACATTTTGTTATTTCCTTTATCCAATGAATTCTGGAAGTTCTATAAAGAGTTTTTCAAATTTACCTCCTAACTACTGCAAACAAATGCTTCACATTGTCAGTGTAATGACTGAGAGGATGCTCTCCATCCATGGGTGGAATACCATAAATCATGTTAGTGCTCACACACTTTTGTGAACTCTACATATCTGATGCTTGAAAAAATGGAAAAGTAAGGCTTTTTTCTGTTTGATATTGATTTAGTCTGCTCTTTAAGCTTATCCCTGTGTCTTATTGTTCCTTTTTCCTATGTATCTTGATTATTAAACAGAAATTTAGAGATTTAGAAGCATGATAACTGACTCCTACTCTTGCAAAAAGTAGAATGCTCGTCCAGCCCCAGTGTCTGGCACTTGGTTTAAGTTATCCTGGTCTGACCAGTCTCTATCCAGGGCCCATGGTACACAGACTCACTCTAATTTGTGTTGCAGAACCATGAAACCTTGTGACTGAAGGTCCCCAGCCAGTGACTGCACTCAGGCCTACACACACACACACACACACACGCACACACGCACACACACACACACACAGAATGGAATTTCTCCTCACCCAGGATAGGAGTCAGAAATGCAGAAGTATACAGTCCACTGATGAACAAGAACAGGGAAAACAAGTGTACTGGTTGCTTGTGACAAGCCCTTCTTATTACAGTATTACTCCATTTTCCCATCTTTGTTCCTCTCCAAATTACCTAAATTATTTCCTTTTCACTTTTGTTTCCTTCCCCAAGAATCTCACAAGAATTCCTTGGAATTTCAGTCCTTATTTGGTCCTCCTTTGCATCCCATATCCACAGACACCACACCACACCGCACCACAAGACACCACAGCTCCCCCCTGCCCTGCCCCCCACCCCCAGTCAGTTTTACAGGAGCTTTAGTGTTGAATAACTTTGATAGGTTTCATTCTTGGACTGAATTGTCTGAGACAGCCCTGAGAAGAGACAGTAGATGGTGTTCAGACAGTATATGGTGTTCCTTCCTCTGAAATTTTAATTTGAGGTTCTCCCTGATATTGCACCCCTGTCCTCCTCTGGGCTTGTGAGGCTGATTGTTCTCCTGTGGTGGGCCTATCCTAGCCAGGACAAGATATTGTTTGGTCTTCCCCATCTGCCATTGTCTCTTTGGATTCATGTGCTGGTGTACAGACACGCTTTTATCATATAACCTGTAAACAGGTTAAAATGTAAACATATGCAAATGAGCTAATGGATAGCTAATGGGAATCTAGTCTTTATGGTCAGTGAAGACAGCAGAGCTATTCAACTTACCAACTGAAGTGTCAGCTAACTAAACCTTCTTAATCTTATTTACTCTGAGCAAAGACTTGACCAATTTCCTTAAAATCTGAATTTACTTATTTTTGAGAGACTGTAAGATATCAGTCATTCACAATGACGGGCAGAAGTGACATGGGACTTCTGGAACACCAGTGCTGTTCAAAAGCAGCAGCTGTCGGACAGGCAGGGTACCTCTCATATTTTCAAGTGAAATTTTAACTTGTTCATATATGGAAGTAGTGCTATTATTTTAATTTCTATTACATGAGTAACACTTCTAATAGAAAACAGAAAAAATCTTGATTGTCTTTTGTATTTATTTTTTGTTGGTGGTTGTTAAAAATAGGCTTCTCTGAAGAATTACATGGGTAGACAAGTGTAGTGAATCAGCAGTGCATTAAACTAGGGCAATGAAGCACAAGGATTGCTTTCTTCAAATAAGCTTCCAAATGTAATTTAGATTTTGTTAGCTAGTAAATAGGTTCCGGCAGAACTGATACAGCTGAACCAATATCTAACATCAGTTCACTGAAGTGTGGCTATCCTCCGGGGTTCCAAATGTCAACATAGCAAAGCATTTTATGAGCAGAATGAAGCAAAGAGAATTCATCTATATTCTGGACAGCTGTATCAGGCATGACAATTTTGTCTACCTGAATCCTTAATAGATGTATTCCCTTTACATCTGCACATCATGGTACTTTTCCAAGGTAAGAAGCCTGGGACCTATTTCAATTTGCACACACCATCCTTGTAATTGTTAATCAACAGCACAGTTTCCAAATAGTTGGACTCCATCTTTTCCTAAGATTCTATTTCCTAGTGCTTGCACTGCTACATATTTAGCAGAACACAAGAATTCAAAAGGATGTTAGCAAAAAATGATAAAATGTAAAAAAAAAAAAAGCTTTTAATGAAAACATTAGCAAAAATGTTCTAAATGTTTTGTTCATAGTTTGGTCTTTTTGATCAACAGAAGTTTAATGTTTCACCTTCCTAAAAGGGCAGAGTCCATAAGTCTTTCTTAANTATTTCTAATATAAGAAAAAATTAAGTTAAACGGCCCATCTTAGATCTTATTTAAAAAATAAATAATTCAAAATATTTGGTACTGGATCCTGGCCACAATAAAGCAAATTTCTGGCATATTAAATTAGAGGTCTTTTCATGGGAGAAAAGACAAAAGAAATTAAAAGAAAATATCTTACCAAAATATGTTGAGTTATGAATAACAGAAATATTTGCAAAGAGGTGAATGTTTGGGGTTTTTTTCACTGTGGAATAGTAAATAAGTCAAGTAATATGAACATTCTATTTCTTAGACTTTATTTATAAAGAAAAGGGTGAAAGAACTTAATATATTCTATTTAAATCAATTAAAACAAATTTTGAATATTTTGAAAAAAACAAGAATCAAAAGCACAGAGAAACAGACCAAAGTGCCAAACAGTCTGCTCTCATAACTTTAACTTTCTTTGAGATTTTCCTCAATGCAGAGCAAGGATAGGAGAGAGGGATGGGAGAACGGAATGGAGGGAAGAAAGAAAAAAGTCAAATAAAGGTTTAATAATACCTATTTACTCATAGAAGAGGTGCTTGATCCTTCTAATCATCATTAGTAAGGACCAAGAACCTGATGTTTATTCATCTAAACATAGACATCTGTTAGCAGAAAGTGACATGAAATTAGATAAATGATGACTTTTTCAGCCAAAACCTGCATTTCATTTCATTTCATTATTTCATTATTTCATTTCATTTCATTTCATTTCATTTCATTTCATTTCATTTCATTTCATTTCATTTCATTAATTTCATATTTCATTTCATTTCATTCCTCTTGATCCTTTGCTCCTTCATTTTCTATTACTTGTCACTGACCATCTTGTATCTAAGACTTTAGCTACAATGCCAAAAAGCTCCGCTTTTGTGTCTTACAAGAGGAAGGCAGTGAGTTAAAAGTGGGCTTGATTTTGTGTAGTGTTACTTGGTTGTGTCCCGGCTCTGCCTCTGCTATCAACTGCCTGGACAAATGCCTGCAATTGCTGAGCATTTCCTTCACTTCACTTTTGATTGGTTTGCATGGCTCACTATATGAATTGGAAGAGACTAGGGAGTGTAGTGAAAATGTTTATTGCCTGGGGAAGAAAAATAATTGGGACTTGTACTGGCTGGATGCCTTGGCACATCAACAGCAGTGACCATAGTTAAGAGAATGTTTGGCAAGGTTTTTATTGTTAGGTTTTTGAAATACATGAAAAAAGCCTCCCTGGCTGATGAGCCAAAAACACTATAAGCTATGAACATGAAAAAAACCCCAAACCAACAAACAAACAGATTTTCCACAAAATAATACAAGAAAAAGATTCAATTTAGGCTATTTTATTTCAAGCTAAAGGATTCTATTACTCTAAAATTAATTTTGCAGAAAAAATATTCTTAGAGAAAAAATTCTAATGTCTCCACAGAGACAGGTTACATATATACATTCTTTAGTAGATAGATGTGGCTTTACTTTCATTTCATTGATGTGTTTAAATTTAAATATATCTAAAATACTTTACCTAAATTTACATAGATTTGTACATTTAATCTAAACTAGTTATCTACAGTACTTCTACAGTCAATGAAGAAAGAGCAGCATCTTTGGTACATCAATAATTCCACTTGGTTTAGACACCTAGATGCCTTTAGACATTACTCTTTCCTCCAGCAAATGAGAAAGTCCTGATGAATCATACTATGCTACCATGTCAGACCCATGACTCAGTACTGTAGTGTAAAAAGAATATAAAAATTAGTGTCATCACTACCAGAATAGCAACAGAAATATTTTTTTGCCATGCCATACTGAATTTTTCCCAAGAATGGTTTTCTTGTGTTCATATCCTTTCACTTACCAGGATCAGAGTCTTTGTTTCAACAGCATGAATGAGATAGAAATAAGCTTTTCTTCCCTTAGTGTCATTCTTTTGTCAAAAACCTCAGGAAGACACATTGTCATATATTCAGTCAGTAGTAGTCTGCTGAGGCATTGGTGACTAGTGAATGCATACAGTGAATGTTTCAAACCCCAGAAACTCAAGAGAAACCTTCACTGAAACATCACTGACATCACAGCAATTTGGTCATATAGAATTCCTTTATCTGGCACTGCTGTCATTATTAATACAATATTGTCCACTTGAAGACTGTAAAGAAAGTACTCTGATGTGTTTAAACTATGCCCTTACAGGTAGCTAAAAATAGTTGCAGAACACCTGCTGTGGTCAACAGCACAGAATTTATTAGGAACCAAAGTACTTCTGAATCTTCACCCATAATATCTAGTAAGAAGATCCAATAGCCAATAACTGTTCCAATAAAGCTTTAAAAGCTCCTGATGAAATTGAAGACATCCTAGTAGGTATTTTTTTTATCATTCTCACACACCACCTATGTCATATTTCACTAAGACCCAAATGAAGGTGAAATTATACTTTTCCCAGTACCCTTTGGTATATATTTTGAAGTTGTAGAAATACCTACAGGTCAAGTTTTAAGGGAAAGCTAAAATCAGCTCTGTGAAAAGATGACTTCACAAAGCAATTATTCCTGTCACATAGTATGTATACTGAAAACTCTTTTTCTGGTTTTATGATTCTCCCACTGAAATTCTATCCTCTCTAGAAACTTCTGTATTTCATTTCCCAAAATAGACAAATAAAATATATTTTTAAATTAATTTTCCTAATTTTTATAGTTTTTTTCAGAAGCTAGATTCTTATTTGTTTTATTTTCTTTTGTAACATGTAGTCTTAAGAGACCCTCTTCATCTCCAGACACTCAAAAGGTTAAAGAACCAACAAGATGGTACAGTCATTTTTATTTCCTTTCAGCAATGCTTCATGCTTCATGCTTCATAGTGTGTATCTGTAACCAGGGTCGATGTGTAGATCACTGTTTTATATATGTTATTAAAAGGCCAAAATGTTCTCAGAAATAACAGCGTTCAGAATAATACCTAAAAATAATTGAAGCTGTTAGAAGAAATCCGAAGGGAAAACAAATTCTGGATTTAAATTAAAATGTTTTCCATGTCTTCTGAGCATGTAACTGCATCACAGGAAAAACACAGTCATGTTAAGCCACCAACCCTCTAATTAGCGCAAGGAGAGGTCAGTTTTCAGTGGACACAGAAAAGCACAGCTTTGTGAAGAAGGCTTGAAACTATTAAGAGTTCATTGTATTTTCAGGGTCAGATTGATCTCTGACAGTTGCATTGTATACCAGTCTAACAGTCTCATAAATAAATAACTAACTTGTGTCAAATTAATTAACAATGAACATTATGTGATGCTTTAGTATTTCCTTTTTTATTTTTTTCTTTTTTGGCAAGGGAGAAGTGGTTTTAATTTATATGCTAATTTCAATGTAAAAATAAATACATTTTAAGAACTAAGCTCCTCTCTGATACTTTTCGTTTTAAATAATACTTATATACATTCCTTCAAGTCATCACCAGAATAAATTTTTCTCATATTCAGATATCTAGTAGAACCCCCCTGCCATGAGCAGGGACATTTTCTACTAGATCAGGTTACTCAGAGCCCCATCCAACCTTACCTTGAATAGATTTAGGGACCTCAGAGCCAGCTATAGAACCTCAGAAACTTTTGTTACCTGGGCTATCAGTGCAGTCCTGAATCAAGCTCCTGCTACAGGTCAAATGCTGGTGCTGCCTGTTGCATTTTGGATAAGCAGCACAAAATGAATGAGTTCCCTCCAACCCTTGGCAATGACATGGCTCTTGGTACATTTGCTGACAGTTTCTGGGCACAGTGAATGAGTTTTTTAATTTTCAGTCCTTCCCCGGGTGGAGCTGAGGTCATTGTTTGATCTGCCTCTGTTTGTGGAAGAATGAGTTTAGGTCTCTTGGGCTCTGAATTCTACCTAAATTTCTTCATAACTTTCCCACAGTTTGACTGGATACTTTTCTAGTTCATATGCCATTGTCTGAGAGACGTTACTTTCAAGGTGCTTGTTGCTATTCAACTACTAAATTATCTTTAAGGTAGACTGCCTTTACAGTTACAGCTGTCTTGACAGGCTGGGTTTTGATGCTAACCTGAAGATATACTTCCCACATCATCCTTATCTTCTTGCTCTCATGTGACTTGACGGAGGAGAAAATGACATGCAAAACAGGTCCTGCAGTGACTAACACATGTAACAGATTTACCTAAATGAAACTACAAATTTCAGAGAACATGTATTTTGGGTCACAAATTGCCAGGGGATTACCTCGGGCTGGTAACTTACTGAATAAGGACATACCTGACCTGTTGTAGTCAGATCAGCAGACAACCCCTATCAGAGTAGCAAAGGACAGCATAGTTTTTCATGTCTGTGTAGAATGATAAATTTGTGCAGAGGGGAAGAGCATCCATCCTTTGAGGACTCTGCTGTTTAAAAATGGGGAATTTGCAGGAATAAACCAGGGTTCCACAACAATATTTGTGCTGGGAAGCACATTAACAGTAAGCAGTAAGGTTTATAGGTTTAGAGGAAAAAAAGAAATCGGAGCAAAATTTTGGTAGCTGAGACATTGAAGTAATGTAAATGAATGAGTTTCCATAGAGAAGGGGTCAAATATGGTTCAGTAAACTTCCTCCACTGTGAAGTGATATTTGTTTTTTCATATAGATTATAAGAGTTTATATAAAGGAATGACTTGGATAATTAATAAAAAGGACATTAAATGGGATTCTATTCAGTTTTGAAACTGCTGAAAAGAAAGATTGAAGTGATTTAATTTTGTTTAGTTTGATTTATGTTTTGTTTACTGGAACATTTTTCATTATCTTACTCTTTCATCTAAGATTTTTTTCTTTGTTTGTTTGTTTGTTTAGACAAAATAGGAGGGCACTATATTTAGGTCAGAGAGAAATCCATTGCACTCACAATTTAAATTATTACATCGTAGGTCATGAACTTTGGTTAGCTATGCTCAAGCAGTATTCAATACACTGTGATTATCTCCTCCTTAGCAGTGTAAAGAATAAGAATGATATGAATAATAATAAGCTTGCCATGACCAAGTTCTTTACTTCCAAGAAACAGTAAAATTGGGTCTAAGATTCTCTTCTTACATACAGTTACTCTAATGCAGCTAATACATATCTTCAAGCACTTAAGCATAACCTTGAGAGCTTTACTCATCTGTAGTGTCCTTAAGCATTTATTGGATGTTTACTCCATTAAAAAGCAAACTAGAGCATAATTTTATGCTTGTTCTTAAATATGACTTCATGCAACAATAGAGCAATAAAGCTTAGAGCTGAACATAATCATAAGTTGCTGCAGTTTTGGTGTCACTGCAGGCTATGAT
>WEIU01019047.1:4200-34281 GCA_013389925.1 Aegithalos caudatus | reverse complement strand
CCTGTGTCCTTCACCGTAACAATCGCGAGATCTTCCGAGCGCCTATCCCTGCCTAACCACAATAAGTAAATGGGTTAAGAGCATGCAGTTTTCAAATGGTGAAAGTATGTTTCACATACTTCCTCTTCAAGCTCTATGGCCATATGATAACCTAGGCTCTGGTTATCATCTGAACATCTGAATTTACATCCATTGAAGATATTTGGGTCAATCTCTACAAGGTTTTATGGTGCGTACTTAGGTTGTCTACTTATCAGTCTTTCCTTTTTGTCTTCTCAGAGAAAGAGAATGAGTGGAAAGGTATCTTTTCAGAAATACTCAACTGACTTTATTTTTCTTTACTTCCTTCATCTGTTAAGCAGGTGGTCAATTCTATTACTGTCTGGAGATTGAAGTTGATAATCTCAGTGAAAAGAAAATGTTCTGATTAAGTATGAAACCCTCAATAGCTCCTCTCCTTAAATATCTATGGCCCTGAAGGTGTAAGGAAAGGGATATTTGGGTGAAAACTGCAGTTTCAACATTCTTTGAGAAGAATAAAACATTTCCAGAGAGAGATGTTTTAACATAAAGGAAACAGAACACACCATTCTAATGTTGAAATAAACAGCAGATCTTTTCTTCCTAAATGAAACTGAAATTCCAGGCAGAGAAAATGTGTCTATTTCAGACTGAAAATGCTGATCCTAGATTCTGTTATTGATAATTTTTTAAAAACCTTGCTGCATGATAAACTACCTGAGAAAAAAGATCTCAATTAGGTGCAGTCTTGTCTATTAAGTAGCAGTTGTACCTTGTAACAAATGGTTGAGTGTGTTTGTGCAGTACAATTGAAAATGAACCCAAAATAAGTTAAAGCCAGGAAAAGGATAATATTTTTCCTGAAGACAACAGCTGTAATTCCTTCTTTCCTACAGATCTTACTATAAAATCTTCAGTTAAAATCAATGATTAGAAGAACAGTGGGGAGCTAAGATCATGAAAAAGAAGAGGAAGCAAAGAATCTTCACTGAAAGGATAGAACTAGATAATGGGATCACAAGGAACACAAAATAAATTCAAATGAGCATCAGAGATTTACTAGGAGGGAGACAAGTTCATGCTACTTTGACTTTCCCAGCCAACAATAACATACAGAATAGAAAGACTCCGAAAAACAATATTTCGAATTTAAATTGGCATCATATGTTTCATGCAGTCAGAAGCTGAGTAGAAATAAACCCACAAAACCTGTCCGTTTGTGACTGCATGCGTGACTTAATGTTGTCTTAGGATATGTACAAAACATATTCTGTTGTAACTGCATTAAAAAAGCTGACTTACACGACAATGCTGTACCTTCAGGAGCACCTTCTACTGAATATTTAAAATTATATTTGTATAATTTTGCCAATTGTACAACAGAAACTACTGTGGAAGTCTCCTGGATGACCAGGTTTTCTACAGATTTTCTGAGGTATTAAAGAACAGAGTTAAGCAGTAATAATTACCTGTTGATCCATGTACAGCAGGAAGGAAGGAATATGGGGGTGTGCAAAGATACATCTGGAAAGCTCATGCAGCTACTAGCCAAACAGTTTATTGTGAAGTCTGCAAGGATTTTAGTCAAAAAATAGTTCTTAAACCTGTCCATTTTCTCATCTAGGCAGAAAGTAGCTGGGGAGTTCTTGGATTACTCAGGGAATTGGTGAGTAAATGTCCTGGCTATAAAAATACATACATCCCTATATCCAGCTACATCACAACTGTAATTCTAGGACAAACAAGTTTTGTCTTTATCAAGTTTTGTCCTTATATAACAAAGAAGTGTTTTCACACATATAACACAAAAGTTATATTTTGCAAAATGTTATAGATTTTGAGTTTACTAGATGCTAAATAATAGAATCCATAGAACATGTGGATTATTTGTCACAAAATAAAAACACAAGTAACTCTAAAATCTGGATGGAGATTCTTGAAACAGAGAAATTGGTCCTTCACTGACTTGCACCTCTACACTTCAAAGTAAAAGTTCACTTTCAATTTTTTGTTTGTTTGTTTTTCGGAAAATAATGAGTACAATACTAAATCCGAAAAAGTGTCCTTATATTTTCGTCTTCTGTTTATGAAAGTTGCCAGTAGTGGATGTACTAAAAAAAATGTAAGACAATTTACACAGCAGTTCTTGCCTAGTATATCTTCTTGGTTTCATGGAAATCTCTACCAGCAATTGTAAAGAAGTTTGCATCTAGATCATTCAAACAGCTGATGTATCCATCATGTTTTAGTTTGTATTTTTTAGTGTTTGTCATTCTGAGGCAAAGACATTTATGACTGCAAAGTGGGTGTGGATGTGGGTGGGAAAGCAAGCTAACTGCAGCAGAAATTTTCTAGAAATTTCTGCTGGTAAATTTCATTGTGGACAGTAGTTCTGCCTTAAAAATAAAATGAATAGCAAAAAGAAAGCAAACACAAGTTCAATAAGTATTCCAAATTTGTCATCCTTAATCTGTCACTGATATTAATCTAATTCACTATCCTTCACTCTCAGCAATCATTTTTTTTCACAGTGAGAGGTAAAATTATATATTCAGTGTTTTTCTCAAGAACTTTCAATATTCATGGCAATTCCTGAAATTACGGTCAGTTGTTGGTGGGTTTTAATTTTTAAAAATTCTAATCTGATCTATATATACTATGTATCAAAACTGGTAAAGGAGACCATGCTGTCATGAACTTATGTAGTGATTTATTCAGTTCTGTTGTTTGTTTTCTTTTTTTAATTTTCATATAGCTAAGACCTGCTGTCTACTTTTCAAAGAAATATGTTTGATGCATTTTTATTGAGCACTAAAATATAATTTGTAATCATTATTGTTAAGACACTCAAAATATTTTCATAATGAATATTAATTTGAATTTTCCATGTTAAAATTTATAAACTGTGAAGTCCTATACAATGTAAAACAACTGAAATCCTACACAATATAAAGCAACTGCATGCAAAAATCATCCAAATAGATTTCAGCATCTATAGCAGAAGCATGTGTGCTGTAGTTCTATTCATAGGAGATGGAAAAAACAGGAATTTTTATATAAATGGTTCGCTTGTTTTCTTTTCCTGCAAAGAAGAATGAATTGTGCAGTAGAAACTCTTATAACTCTTCACAGAACACAATAGCATTCTAGATGACTGTGTCAGATGTAGCCGTAGATATTGTTAGATGAAGAGTTAGATGAACTGAACTTCATCTCTTGTCCAAGGGCTTTCTAAGACATCTACAATGGAAAGATATGCCAAGTCTTTGCTTTTCATGCTTTTTAATAAGATATCCATCCACTCTGAAAATTTGCTTATTCTGTTTTATGACATATAAAGTGATCTGGAATAAATTTAGCCTTCATTCACAGACAAAGCACATTCTTGGTCCTTAATACTGGAATGGCGGTTGTTGTTTGTTTTTTTCCGTTGGTTGGGTTTTTAATTCATATATATAATTATCAAGAAGAAACATAAAACAGTGTAAGTTTAACCCATGAAACAGGATTAATTTGTGAGTAGTCACTGGTAATATTCTAGAGATAAATACTGCTTTCTGTGTACTTCTAACTGCAATCCAGAAAATAGTTTTTGAATTGTACAATGGGCATTTCAAACCTTCTGAGATTAATCCCTACATCAATTAGGCAAAATAATTTTTCTTTTAATGGACCATAATCTTTTCTGTTAGCAAGAAAAATAAATTTGAAATCTAATGTAAGGATCGTACCTAATCCCCCTGTAAGAAACTTTAATGTCTATCTGACAAATCGACAATGTTTACAAAATTCCCATTCAGAAAATAGATTACAGCTTATGTAAGCAAGACTTTCTGAAGCAGAAAAGAGTTTATGATCTCATTAAGGGAAGGGAAGCCTGTGAGTGTGGTAGCTGACACACTCTGCAGGGGATTCATCTTTATAAACACTTGTTTTCCGCTGGGGTTTATGGAGTGTATAAGGAGAACTAAAAAGAAAGAAAAAAATGTTTCATAAAATCTTAGCAACTTAATTAAAGCTTACTGTGTACACATTTTTTGCTGGGAAGAGGAAAATGGGTGGATTTTGTTTTACATTAATACCTCAATAAGCTTCTTGGGAAGGTAGCACAGATACTCAACACAAATCCACAAAGAAATTAATTTCATGCTTTCTATCTATCTATCTCAGTCTCAGCTGATACTGTGACTGCTACAGAAGCATTTCATGTAGATGTGCTCCTTTTCACAGTTGACATTTTCACTGGTTCAGTTGGTCAAATTATTAACAAAAAAATAGTTAAATGCTATCTTCTTTCTCAAACTATTTCTAAAAGAGTCATTGCATACTAATGTATCATAACTAAAAATATAATAACATTACAATAACAAGTGATTAATCAAATAACAAAAATATTATATTCCTAGTTTAAAAATATGCATTATTCAGATATATCAGGTATATGATTCTGAGAGATACATATAATTTTCAGTATTGAACTAGAATATTAATGAAAAAAACTATAGTAAGTACTACTGATATAATTTTTGAAAATTATTAGGGTGATTATACTAAGGTCTTCTAGTACCCAAAACACTGTTCCAGTCACAGCTTTATCTAGTATTAAAGAAATTTCAAAAATTTAACTGTATAAGTGAAAAAAACCCCTTGTACCTACAATAAGCCCCAAAATAAAAACAAAGTTGAAATGACTAGCGTGTAAAAGCCAGATGTTGTGGGTTGACTTTGGCTGAATGCTTGCTGACCACCAAGCCTCTTTCTCATTCCCCTCCACAGTAAGATGAGAGAGAAGAAAAGAAGATGAGAAAAAAAAACCTTGTTGTTCAAGATAATGGCAGTTTAAAAATGTTAAAGAAAAGGCTGCACATAGAAACAAAGAAAAACAGACGATTTTATACTCTCTTATTAGGAGGTGATGTTTTTCCACTTCCTGGAAGCAGGGCTGCAGAAGTCACAGTGGTTGCTCTGGAAGACAAACACCAAAATGATGTTTCCCTACTGCTTTCTCTTAGCCTTTGCTGCTGAGAAATGTCCTTATGCTATGGAATTTCCCTTTGGTTAATTTAGATCAGCTGTCCCAGTTGTGTCCCCTCCCAAGGTTTAGCCCATCTCCAAACTACTGCTGATGGGCCAATGCTGTAGAGACAGCCCTGATGCTGTGCCAGAGCTGCACAGCAGTAGCCAAAGCACTGGTGTGTTTATGGACACCTTTCCATCTACCAGTGCAAAGCACAGCACTGTGAGAGCTGCTGTGTGAAAAGGAACTCCGTCCCAGCAAGACCCAATACACCAGTGCCATGTAAAGTGCAGTCTGGCACAGGTGAATATAGACACAGTCCAATAAAATATTTTAGAAAATGCTTTTCTAAACTTAGATTATTTAGACTTTGATATTCCTCCATTACTTAAAATTATATCACATGAAGTCTTATTAGAACAATTACTTTTGAAGAGGTACCTACTTGAGTATCTATATCTACCCAGAAGTAATTTCAGACCTGGAAATTTTTTAAGTCTCCTGAAGGACATTGTGTATTAGGTCTTTTCAAACCAATATTAACTGACTACCATCACAGAATTCAATTAGAAACACAGACAGAACATGAGTTGCCAATCTCTTATCGTCCCAATCAAAGAAGCCTTCAGAACACGACTCCTGCAACCCAAAGTGAAAGACTGATTACTCAGGTTCACAAATTCATAAGTAGATTAAAGGAGATAGTATTTTGTGTTGATTTTGCCTGGTAGTGCCCAAAAAAGCCATTCTCTCACTTCACACATTGCTCCAGAAGTCACAAAACTAAGTGGAAAAGATTGTGGGTCAAGGGAAAGACATTGAGTTAATCTATTTGAAAAATCATTGGAGAAAGTTAATGATCTCTTTTTTGTCTTCATAGAGAGCAAATATTGAGCAAATATTTGAGTGAAACTATTTATATGGGTACCAGTCTCTTACAGATCTCAGTGATTTCAACAAAGTTAATCCATTTTCTCACATATTTGGTTATTCTTACAGCTAAAACTCTTCAGACATTTTCTATGATTGATGTTACAGTTTTGCTATTATTATTATTGTTAGTGAAACTAAGTAACTAATGTATCCCCATGCAAAATCTGTTTTTCAGAATCAATACATACAATTAAAAATTTGGTACATAGGGATTTCTATTAATAACTTGAGATGATTTTATTTCCAGCCTTGGTCATGAAAGCTAAATAGAGGTATCATTCTACTGCTGCCTGGTATCAGGCAACCTTACGCTTTGCATTATTATGAACTCAAAACTCTTAATTATTCCTATAATCATTGCTACTATGACAAGAACCCATTGCAGATGAATCATCTTAAAATGGCACAATTCCAAATTGGTCCTGATCAAACAGCACTTTTTGGAACTTCTACACTTTTTTATGACTTGAAATAAAATTACAGCAAGATATATATGATTGAGTACTATTAATACTGACAATTCCTGTGCTTATGTCCTAAACTGGCAATGACATACTGTGAGGGAGATGAATGTGAAGCAGTTATATATTCCACATAATATATGTCTAACAAATATAATGTTTTCATTAATCATTCTGCATAGATTTTCCACTTCATTTTCACATATGTACAGTTTTTAATTAAAGTTGTAAGAACTATAATGACTTTAAAATAGTAAACTTTATTCTGCACCAATCACTAGTTATGCCATCATTAGTTATGTCTAATTCATAGGAAATTTGAGCTCTGGCAGATTTATGGTGGGTCCTCATAATTTTCAATACAAATTGAGAATTGAGGGATCTATTTAAACACTAGGCAATAGCCATAATGTGTTGTCCTAGGTTACAATGTAAGGTGTGCCCAAAGTATGTATTCTGTCACCATCTTCAGGAGCTGTTGAAACCAGGTGGGGCAGTGTTTTCCCTTGCCCCCTCCATCTAGGCTATCTTCTGTTAATGGACCAGCAATGCCTTCCCACATGACTCACAGGTAACTCCCTCTGGGAGCTATCTCTGTTTAATGGGTAATCAAGGACCCATTGTATCACTCATAGAATGATAACAGCCCATTGTGAGATGCTCCACCCAGGGGGAGGAGCCAAGCATTCCCAACTGGATATAATCTGGGATTTGGGATAGCACAGGGAGTCCTACCTATTGTATTCCAAGAGGACAAGAGCTACCAGACCTTTCTATGGGAGAACTGCTTTAACAAGACCACTTCATCTGGACTGCTACCACCACCCTAACAAGGTGTCAGGTTGTATTATTTGCATTTATTTTATTTCACTTTTATTCCTCCTACTAAATTGTATTTCCTGACTTGGAGTCTCTCACTGGTTTTGCTTTCAAACCAGCACATGTGTGTTTTCAGAGAAAGACAGTTGTTTATCTGTAAGCAGGAGGAACAATGGGAAATGTAGTACATGAACTTGAAAGAGAAGGCAGTCTATTCAAAGGAAATATCTACAAGGGGGTGAAAGAAATATGGTTTAAATTTTTAATAGTGAAATCTGCTCAATTTATGATAATTGTGGCTTTATTAGACTTTGGTTATGACGTGGGTTTTTTTAATTTTAAGATATCACATTAATTAAGATAAGAAATTCTCAGAGAAATACCATATGCATTAAAATATGTGACTGTTGATATTCAGGTGAATTTTTAATTGCTATATTCTATATGCTGGTTTTATTATACAATTACTATATAAGTATGTAAAATTATTATTTACTCATATTTCCTCATAATTAATCTATTTCAGGGTGTCACCAATTTAGACATATATGTAATGTGCCTCTATTATTTACTCTCTTTTAATAAATTGAAAACTGAGTAAGATATAGGGAAAATATAAACACTTTCTGAATAGGCAAAAGAAAAGCTTTTTTTTTTTTTTTTTTTTTTCCTTTCCCCCACTTTCACTGAATCACATATTTTTAACAGCTTTTATCTTCCTTGGTATAAAATTAGTCAATACCCTACACGTGCTAATATGTTTATATCTACATTTTTTTCCGTTCTAAAATGTTATTTTCTTCAAGTTGCTTTTTTTCTTTCCACTTTCCCCTTGAAAATGGGAAGACATTAATTTATAATTAAGGTGATTTACTGTAAATCTCAAGAAATATATTGTTTCTTGATTTACTCAAGGCAGAAAAAAGGTTCACTTTTGATTATGACATAAATTAACTAGAAATTTACTATTTACCATACTTTAGCACTGCCACAACTACCACTGATACTACCACAACTCAGAACTGATTTTTTTTTATTTTTGTACCCAAGTTACTCTTCAGACAGCCAGGCAGATGTCACAGGTTTTTCATAAATATCTGTCCTTCAATGTTTACAAGACCCAAAAAAAATCAGGGCAGCATGGTGTGATCTCTAAGTTGACTTTAATTTAGGCAGAAACCAGACATTCACAAGGCATTTCAAATCTGAACTACGCTATGCTTATGTGATTTGAAGCTTAGATGCCTCCATTTTTTAGTCAGTACAACCAAGGGAAAAAAAGCTCTAAAAATGTCATCAAATATTTTGAGATTTACTGGTGGTGATGAGACAATGCAGCAAGTTGTGGTTTGGTTGTTTCTTTTTGGTCGGGGTAATTTTTTTTTTTTTTTTAAATTTTTCTGCTTGCCTTTCTAAATAATTGTTTTTCAATAGACCCCTTATGTTGTCCAACCCATTTTCATTATAGTAGAGGCAGAATTAATTTCCCATAAATTTGGTCTTCTGAAATGCCTTACAGAGTCTAATATAATATACTTTTCTAATATTTTCTAATCTATTTTTTTCTAATTATTTATTCTTTCAGTAGTTAACAGAAACAAAATAGCATCTCTAGATGATGGCTATTATAATAATAATATAGATATCTTAAATGGTAAGAATTCGTTATCTTTGAAACCTCCTGTCTTCTTTACTGGAAAAACCAGACAATTAGCAAGGAATTCATGCAACTTTACACAGTCAAAACCAGGATAAAATTGTAACATGTAGTAAGATTGTTTTGGTTAACAGTTTCCCTGTGGCTTTGTTCCCATTGTTTCTGCATAATTATTCTGAGATATTTTCAAAGATTTGTGTTCTTTTGGTCACTTTGCACTGGCTGATCAGGACTTATCATTGATATACCCTGTAAGTTTATAAACTGAGGTGTTTTCCACACTTTAAGATGGCTCACTCAGATTTGTCCACAAATTAGTTGACGTGGGATTTTGATTTAAATGTACATTAGTCAAAATACTTACTAGACAGTTATCTTTGGCTGGTACTCTTGCCTGATGTGAAATCTTCACATTTCTCAACTCATTCTTTCCAACACCTTTAAATCTATCTCTAGAGTCAAAAATTTAAGAATCTTGAATGCAAAGAATCCAATATATAATTAAGCTTCTGATTATGTTCTACAAACTTTTCCTGCAATTGTCATGCACAGAATAAACTATGTGTTCTTTTTAAAATAATGCTAGGTAGGAAGTGCTATATTATGCAAGCATGAGGAGACAAGGGTTAGTAATTCTTTGGTCAAGATTCACAAATAAGATATTAATTCATTATGTAAATGAGGTTCACATCTGGAATAATCCTTTTGGTAACTATGAATCATCATATACAAACTCATAAACAGGAAATATTTTTGTTAGGAAAGCAAAAAGGACTAATTTCCACTGCTGAGTTAGTGAACATCCATAAATGTGGTGATTTATTATTGCAGAAGTAGAAAGATTTGCTCCTGACTGGGAGAAATGAGACTAAATGAGACTACTAAATCCTCAGGGATACATCAATTCTCTGGTATTTGCTTTGTTTGCATTAAGTTTCTAGCACCCCTTGTATGACTTTCAGGAAAGCTTCTTTCCTACACATAACTCAAATCTAGAATTTTGACTTGATGCCTAGAAAGCAGTTTATCAAGCAATTGAGCTTTTGAAGAGAGTACAGAAGTTATCCCATAGCTTTTGTTCACAAAACCAGAAAGAAGCCAGGTGGAAGACTGTCAAACTTAGGTTTGAAAGAGCACACTTTTGAGGCTCTGCAAGGCAAAAGGACAACCTAGTGAACTGATAGAGAAGTGAGTTAAAAACCTTGCTCTCTTTTATATCTCTATAATTTTTTGAAGCTTAAGATTTATTATTGTGTTTTTTATCAGATCTCAGAGAAAGAAATTTCTCTAAGCTTTTAAAACTTCAAGAGAGAAAATGACGAAAAAGAAGAGAAATACATCAAATGTCTAAACAGAGGGATTTCAAATGGAAGGGAATACCACAATAATGTAAAAGATAATTCTGTAGAGAGGACCAAAGACATTTTAAAGATAATTGGATTTCTTTTCTTATTGTGTGACAAAACAGTCTGATATAATTTTAAGTCCTTAAATGTCATGTGTGTTAACATTGCCAGAAGCAATTCGAATAGATTGGAGTGTTGGTCCCATTATATAACATCTAACTGAACGGATAATTTTTAATTTTAAGGGTTTAGTTCTAATCATCAAGCTTTTGATTCAAAGAATAATATCTCAAGACAAAATTTAAGAGTATCGCCAGATTTCAAAGGACTGATTTATCTTGTTTTGAGACGAAATAATTTGGATAAAATAGGAATAAAAATAACATATTTAATAATAAATATGTGAATTTTGATTACTGTAAAGACAGAGAGACAGAGATAAACTCCCAAATAACTACAGCTTCAAAAAACTATTTACTAATGTTGCTAATATCACTACAGATTTTAGATAGGTCTTTACCAAACAACCTCACTTCTGTGGCCCATATTGGCAAAAATCTAAAAGAAACAAAACCAGCTAATAATCCTTCTGCTTAAATATACAGAAGACTATAAATCTGCTCCTCTGTAATGAGACCACACATGAAATACTGCATCCAGATCTGGGGCCCCTGAGAAAAGGAGGACATGGACCTGTTGGACTGAGTAGGGCCACAAAGATGTTCAGAGGATTGGAATACCTCTCCTGGGAAGGCAGGCTGAGAGAACAGGAGCTGTTATCCTTGAGAAAGCTTAAATATAACCTTCTAGCACCTCTCCAGTACCTAAACAGGACTTACAAGATAGCCGGAGAAATGAAATGGGTTCTTCTGTCTCAGTTCAACTGAAAAACAACATTATGCTTAACTGGATCAAAAATATTTCAGGTCAGAAAAGGATTAAAACTACTTCACAGGTACATAGAACAGAATGCTTTAAATAAAAAGGAGTTTCAGCTCCATGCGCTACCTTATTTTTCTCCCCACATTTCCATGATTTTATGATATACTCTACTGTCCCTGATGACTGGGACTGCTGGTTGTTTCAGGCACAGCACAGCAATTCATCCTTCTAAAAGTACTTGGAAAGAAACTAGTCTGTGAGGTTTCATAAGATTCCCAAAATAGGAATTAATGGCATTATATTTTTTACATACTAGAGTAATTTCTCAGTTGTTAGGAGTCCATCATCTCCTCTTTACATAAGTCTGTTTGGTCTGTGTATATATACAAAACAGGAATAGAAACCTGTCATCTCTGTATAGACAAATATTAGAGCATCTTTTGTTTTGAGGAGTGATAGCTACTGTAGGAATTAAAAGAGAAGACATAGTGGAAGCAAACCTTCCTTTCATGTAAAGAATGACCAAAAGGTAATAGCTGTGCACTGCTCACCTGTGCATTTTGGCTTATGGAGATTGCCAAGACTCAGTGTGTTAGTGAGACTTGATAAATGGAATAGTATCCCAAAGTCCTAAACTTTTTCTTTTTTTGCCCTAAGATATTTCTTGGGATGAATCTTCAATGTTAGGAGATTATTTAGGTGACCCAGTGGGTTTTTGTTTCCCATGCCTTCCACCTGACATTTTTATAGCCTCATTTTACTCACAAGTTTAATGAGAAAAAGTAAAATTAAAAAAGAAAAGAAGAACATAATTGTAGAAGTGAAGATAGGAACTTTGTAAGACATTCATTTAATAAAATGCTAATAGTTATTCACAAATTGCATCTTAATAAATCAGAAAAATAACATTCAAGGAAATGCCAAGAGGTTTTCTGTTCATCCATTAAAACTGCACCATTAATTAAGTCAACAAACCAGCAGGTAATATTATCTTCTTCAGACTTAAATGTGTTTTTCAGAAGTAAAATTAAATACTTTCTTCCAATTTTACACTAATGCTATTGCATTAAAATTATTATTTTTCTTTTAAAGAACTGGTCATGTTGTTTATTGAAAGAAATAAATCCACTTTATTTTCATTACTAGGTATTTAAAGATTCTTGAAATCCTAATATCTAAGGAATCATAAACCAGATTGAGGAACATTGCAGATAGTCTCACTTTTTCTATCTGAATGGTCTCTTCATGTCCTAACTCCCCCCCAAAACATTCCAGTTCACTGGATTCATTTTTCCTCTAGCATGGTTGGTTGGGGGAGTGGTGGGATGGAGGGTTGTACATCTTTCATATACAATATCTTTTATCTGATAAAATATTTCAGATAACCCCAACAGATAACAAACATGGGACTGAGGAGAAAGCAACCCCAACGTCATATGCATCATTCTAGACAGGCCCTCAGGATGGTGCTGAGTTCTTAAAAATATCCCCTCTCCCTTCATCTTATTAAAGGACCAACAGAAGGTTGAGCATTAACATCCAAAAATAGTTGAGAGTTATGTATTAAAATGAGAATTGATCTATTAATGAGACATTCTTGCAATAATTAGATCATATGAATTGGTAAATTGATAATTAGTCTAATTTCTGGCTCTGTGTAGAGGATGTGTTTCCTTTTTCCCAAAAAATTAATCTGGGTGTAACACAAATGAAAACATGGAATAAAGCAGTGGAAAATTCAACTGTTGTAAGACTGAATACGAGCAAGACTACAAAACACTTGTTTCTTTTACCAGAATATGTTCAAAAGAAAATAACACAAATTAGGTAAGAGATCAGGTGTGTTACATAAAATCTTCTAGGATGACGTATCAGATTTCAAATTATTGACATAATAATTGTTTTTTTGATAGTTTTGAATATGTTTTTCCTTTTTGTTTATGTAAGAAATTTCAAAATAAAAACCCAAACCCACTCTAGACCCACCCTTGCGCTTATCTCCTAAAAAAACCCAGTTTTTTTAAACAGTATTATTTTTATTTCAAAACTTAGCAAAATTTGGAAAATCATTCTGCCTTACAACCAGCTCCGATTAACCTTGAGTTGACATGGACTACCATTTGGGGGAGGGTGATACCATACAATTTATTATAAGAAAACTGAACACAATTATTGTATTGATTTGAATTTTATTTGAGATAAAAAAATAATATTTCACTTCTGATACATATTCCTGTCAGTGTCATTTTATTTAGAACCTCAAAATATAATAGCCTAAGCTATAAAACATAAGAAATTTCACTGAATTCTCTATCTTCAGATTCCAAAGTATGGGTTTTATGGAAAAATATTCCTCTATATTTTTAGAATGCTTCCTTCAACTTTGCAGCTTGAAGTACAGTAATAAGATATTATTTTCTCTTTTCTCTTTTAAGAGATCATATGCACAAAAACAGTTCAAGACCTTTTAAATGTATTTTCCATGATACATCCTTCAACTTAAGTCATGTTCTTAATGAAAACTATAACACATAGCATGAGGGGAATACCAAGTAAAATCCTGTTCTCTGTCTAAAGCCCATAAGAAAAAAACAAAGTATGTGGGCATTTCTGATCAGTTTCTGAACTGCTGGAAGTTTTTTTTTTTTTGCAAAAGACGTGTATAGACTGTAGGACAGCTCTGGGCCTGTTGTTCAAAACATAGACTGAATGCCTATTATTGTTCACAAAAAATATGTATTTTCTTTCTTCCTTTTAAATATAGACTGTTTTCTTTAAATCTAGAATCTCAGTTGTAAGATCCATTGCCTTGGGAGTATGATAAGTCTTATTTTAAATCCACAGTTTTTATTATCCTATTCTCATAGAGATTTCTAAATCATCAACATATATTCTGTGAGGGATCATGCATCATACTTCTGTGGTATCTGGTTCATGGTAAGGCGAAAAGCACAAGTGATAGGTCATAGATGTTGCCTGACACTGGTGCCTGCTCTATATCTCCTAATTCTTGCTTAAGCGTTCTGGTTCTTAGAACAAATCTAGAACTGATTAAGAATGAAAAATTCTTTTTCCTTTAACTCTGAAAGTTAATGAATTCCATAATTCCAAGCAGATGCAGAATGAGAACTTTTCAGGAAAACTGTGAGCAAGGCAGAAGGGTAATTTTTATGTGATTGTTTGTCTTAAATATTTATTCACTCTTGCCCATGCAGAACTCTGGAATCTCATTCATTTTATCCCACTCTAGCCTAGCAGGTATTTCATGGCTGAGAGCTTGAGCTTGTGACACTGTTCCTACACTTGTCATCTTTGTAGAATAATAGAATCAGAATAGTTTGGATAGGAAGGAGCCTTTAAAGATCATCTAGTCCAAACATCCTGTAATGAGTAGGAACATCTTCAAAGCACCATCCAGCCTTGAATATTTGAAGGATTCAAAAGAGCCTACCTGAGCTTGTCCTGGTCCCTTTGGATGGTAGCCCATCCTTCAGGTGTGTGTTATCTGCAAACCTGCTGGGTCTTCCAAGTTAATATAATTTAGATAACCCAAAGGCATGTTGGATTATTCTGGGTTTTCATTAATTTGCAGATTTCAGATTAAGTTAGCAAATAGCTTTCAAGATGACAGCTAAACTCACTTTTTCTTGTAGTACACTTTCGTTAGTAACCCAAATTGCTAGTAGGTGGTCTGTATGGTTTTAAGCAGGAGGAGGTGAGACACACTATTAAAACAGTTAAGATCTTCTGGAAAATACATGTTTGTATGCGATCTTGACAAGGAATTTCTGATGTGATCAAAGAGAAGCAAATTGTAATCAATGATATTGTAACACTGATGATTTACATTGACTGATATGTCAAAACAAGTTCTCAGCAGAATAATGAGATGTATTCATGTCAATCATTTTTTCTTTCTCTCCCTGATTTTAATTCCTCAACTGCACAAGCAAACTGCATTATAACAACCAAAGATATTCCAGTTCCTTATCCAATATATAATAGAGGTGACTGAATGAATCAACATACTACTAAAGAAGAAATGATGGACAGTTAAATTTTACTTTAAATTAATGTATCTTACACAAATCTTATGCATCTGATTTAAGTCAATAGTAATATCTTGTCTTGAACTACATTGTTGAACCACAATACCAAATATTGCTACAGCTGAAATACAACAGTCAAAGTGAGAAGAATGTGACAAGAAACAGATCAAAGTGAGAAGAAACAGGTCATCTCTAAGTCTTCAGCTGGTGGATGAGTTGTGAGTGCCAGGTAAAAAGAAAACAGGAAAAATATGTTTTTTGAGGGGTACTTAGAAAACCAGTGGGGGTTATAGAAGGCTTTGAAGTAAACATCTGGCTTTTTAAAAGCTGTCTCTGAGGAGAGAAAAAAAAAAAAAAAGATAAAATTATTATTCCATTTTGCATCTTAGTTTTCTGCACAAGGTCAGGAAATGGCAATAGCTACAATGCCTGGCTGAAATCTTGTGTTGGGTCTGGCATGGATAGTTTAATTATGGGAAGTTTGTTTTCCCCATAGTATGCCTCATAGCACTGTGCTTTGAATTGGTGGCTAGAGAGGTGTTGGTAACATAGCAGCGTTTTGCCTACTGCTGAGCAGTGTTGGAACAGCATGGAGTCAGACCCCCAACATTCCCCCCCTCACCAGGAGCCTGGGAGTGGGCAAGTTCTTGGAAGGAGACATAGGCAGGACAATGGACCCAAACTGACTGAAGAGATATCCCATATAATATGGTGTCTCAGAGAAAAAAGATGAGTGATGGTGAGTATTGCTGTGTGAAATGGGCAGCATTAGTTATTGTGTTATCTTCCAGAACAACAGCTATGTGTACTGAAGTGCTATTTCCTGGGAAGGAGATGGACATCACCTGTTTATGGGAAGTAGAGAATAAATCTAGAAAATAAATGTTTTGTTTCTTTTGCTTTTACACTTGGTTTTTGCTTTTGCTTTATTAAAATGCCTTTATCTTAACTCACGTGTTTTTTTCCATCTTATTTTCTTCCTCGCATCCTGCTGAGAAGGATAGTGATAGACTAGACAAGGTCAACCCATCACAAATATCTTGCTAGTATTACAGTAAAGCCCTATGTGTCACATTCCTATATTACAAAAATAAGAAACACAGAACTGTAATTTTATTTTCCTTCAAAATAGGAGTGTTTCAATCTCAGTAGTGACTCCAGCTGTGCACAGAAAGCACAATAAAATTTTTAAGCCTAGATTTTCAAGCATAGATGAAAAGGTCAAGAACATTTTATGCACAAAACAAATGTCAAGAAACATAAATTTCAAAATGGTCCTGGCATTCTATCTGTCTAAATCTAATTCCATATCAATGAAAAATTTCCTGGATGACAATTTCGGAAGATCTGAAGTTAATTGCTCAATGGCCAGATTGAACTCTAGCAGTGAGTAGTGTCTCTCAAGGTTCCACACTGAGACCAAGGCTACTAAATATTTTCATCAGCAACATAGGCAGTGGGGCCAAGTACATGCTCAGAAAGTCTGCAGACAACAGACTGAGTGGTACAGTTAGCATGTTTGAGGGAAGAGATGTCATGCAGAGGGACCTTGACAGGATAGCAAAGTAGGTTCATGCAAATATTGTGAAGTTCAACAAGACCAAACAGAAGTAATGGCCTATGAGGAGTGACTAAGGACTTTGAATTTGTCTAGCTTGGATAGAAGGAAGCTGCAGAATGACACCACTGCTCTCTGCAGCTTCCTGAGAAGGAGATGTCATGAAGGTGGTGCTCTCCCTCTACTCTGTTCTTGAGAGACCACTGCAAGTACTGCGTTCAGCTCTGGGGCCCCCAGTACAACAAAGACATGGACCTGCTAAAGGAAAACCAGAGGAGAACCATGAAAATGACCAGAGGGCTGCAACATTTTTTTATGGAGGAAGGCTGAGAGAGTTGTGGTAGTTCATCCTGGTGAAGAAAAGGACCTCAAAGACTTTCTTTCAGACTTTCAGTACTTAAAGTGAGTGTCTAAGAAATGCAGAGACTTTTTATAAAGATTTGTTACTAAATAGTGCTTTTTAACTAAAAGAGGGTAAGTTTCATTTGAACATAAGGAATTTGTTTTTTACATCAAGAGAGGTAAGATAGTGGAATATGCTGTCTAGAGTAGTTGCGGATGACCCATCATTTAAAAGTATTCAAAGTCACACTGGACAGTGCTTTGAACTGGAAGGTGTTCCTGCCCATGACAGAGTCTTTGGACTAGATGATTTTTAAAGGTCACTTCCAACCCAAACCATTCTGATTCTATAAGTTTATGATTCGATGATACCATGATCTTTACTGGCAGCCAGATGGTCACCAAGTCACTTTCTCACTCCCTCCTCCTCTGAATATAATGATTGAGGGAGAAAGTTTTTCAAGATATAGAATGGGAGATCATTTACTAATTAGTGTCACAGGCAAAAGATACTCAGAGTGGGAAAGTTGATTTAATTTTTTCCATTGAAATAGTTTGCATAGTGAAGACTAAATTAGGAGAACATCTCTAACTACCCAATTCATCCTGTGTTCAGCTGTACTTCTTCATTAGACTCTTTTATCTACCTTCTCCTGAGAGGGGCAGGATAAATGGAGAATATGGTTTAAGATTTGTCCCTAAAAGTTCCTCTCTGGTGCTCCTTCCTCCTAATATTTTTCATCTGGTCCAGTGTAGGTTTTCACCAATTGCTGAAAACCTTGGGAAAAAAATCTGCATGAACACGGACCCACTGTGGACCACAGTTCTCATCAAGACAATTCGATTTAGTATAGCCTTTCTCTGGATCACAGTTCCTTGAGGAAATGCTCTCCACAGGCTGCAGGGAAATACCTGCTCCAATGACTGAAGTACCCATCCTTCCTTCCAAAGGGCAGAGGAGGTACTTTTGTATTGTGATGAAAATTAGGAGCCTCAGCAAGGTCTTATCTTTATTTTCTTTAGGAGCTCTTTCTAAGCAAAGCCTATCACCCTCAGCCCATGCCAGAACTACAACTCAGCTGTGTTGTAATCATGTACGTGTCTATCCATGCACTTCATTGATCCACACCCCTGACAGGTGTGTTTGGCTTCTCACTACAAATGTGTCCCATACTCTGGGCTTGGAGTTCCTCCTCCTAGTTGCCTCCCTGTGCCTGCCCTGCCCTCTTGGCAGGAGCACCTTCCCTGCTGAACCAAGCATCCACTGCAGCCAGCACCTGGCCCCCAGGGAGCAGCCAGCACCTGGCCCCCAGGGAGCAGCCAGCCTACACTACACAGAATTACATATTTGCGTATCATTGAGTACTTATAAAAAATGCATTTAACCTGCAAACTGAATTTTCCATTCTGACAAAAATATTGATGCAACAGACATCATAAAAGAAAAGTTAAATGTGATGCCAGAGCTCTCGGTATAGTTTTTGGAGGCAGCTGTTTCAGAACAGCTGCATTTTCCCCTAACATTTTCTGAGCAATCAGATTTCCATTCAGGCTGAATTACCTATCACCTTTGTGTGTTCCTGGTATGTGTACCTTGAGACAAGACTGACTCAAAGACTCATCATTGGTTGTCCTGGGAAATCCAAATGACACTCCAATCACAGTGTTAGAATGGGCAAAAATGGTGTGAAATCCAACAAGGTCCAACAAGGCAATCACACTGATTGCTTGAGTATGAGAAGCTCACTTTTTTTTAAATGATTTTATGTTTTTCTGTAAGTAGAATAAAATTTCATATCTACATGCTTTCCTTGCTCTACAAAAGGATTCACTGTCATTGATGGATGTGGGCGGCAGGGCATCCGCAGCCTGGGGTGGAGAATTTTAAAACATTTAAAACGTTAGCTTTACAGTTGTAATTCTATTTCTATGGACATACACTGATGGTCTAAGTTAATTCCTCTTTCTTAGATACCTTCAAATGAGACAAAATATGTCTGTGTTTGCCCTTCCAATAATAATAAAAAAAAAAACAAAAAAAACAAAAAAAAACAAAACAAAACAACAAAACAAAAAAAAACCTAACATGTCTTTATGCTATTAGACTTGCGTCGAGCTAAAGTTATGTGAAAATATAACATCTCTGGTTGAAACCTTCAGTCTTACATCTCACTCTGGTGTGGCACATAAACTTGCATGGTTTTACCCTTTTGGTGGGTCAGATAATCCCCAAGAGCTGTCAAAAATTGGCTGACTTTCTAGAATTACCTTTGAAAGAAATTTTTGCATGTTAAGGTAATTAAATTTCTTTATACTCAACAGCAGAGAAAAGCCTTTACATTTGAAAGTGTAAGATACAGCCCATTTCAGCCTCCAATCATCTTGGGAAAAAAATTCTACAGCTCCTTCTTATGTCCTTCCCACACCTATTACTACCAAATGCAATCAAATCCAACCTTTTCATTCAATCTACTCATTATCATATTGCATCCCACTACTCTTGCCTCTGGATGAGGGAACTGAGAATAAACTGTAGCTCTTCACACCTAGCCAGAACTCTGCTAGGCCAAGTGAGAAAGCATTTTAATTTTATTTGCATGAAATGTTACCAAAAAAAGGGAAAGCTATGCAGTATTTATATAAGTCCCCTAGTATCGGCTTTGCTATTCATATTCACTCAGTGAAAATTATCTTTACAGCCTTTTGAAGTCTTAAAAATCCTTAAGATATGTCTGGTTTGAGTTGCAGCTATTTTTTTATTAATCTGAGCCTTTTTGGCTTTGGCTTCTGTACATTATCTAAAGCTTGCATAGCCAGCTGGCCTGAGGAATAGAGCAAAACTCATTAGAACATGCAAAGTATATGCCTGGCATCACCATTTCAATTCCTGCATGATCAGCTCACAGTCTACAAAGAAATTTCAGGAGGACTTTGTTGCCAGGACACCACAGGAGATGGGAACTGTGCCACAAGAGGTCAAAGACAATCTAGCTAAGGGTTAGTTTTCTGGGTACAAATGAATAATCTGCTGTTCTTGCTAAATATCTACCAAATGATATGGCAAAACCTTAACCATCAAACCTTTGCTTTTGAATTACTCCTTTAGCAGACTCACTTTTTAGCAGGCTAATTCTCAGATGCTGATGGGGAGAATATAAAGGTCTTTCTGAGTATTAAGCAGAAAATTATAAGGAGGATTCAGGTAGTCACTTTATTCATGGCAACTGAATCAAGACAAAACAATATGAAGGATAGCTTCTGATTGTCTTGTAAATTTTTCCGGGGAAAAAGAAAAGGCTTATAAATAAACAAAAATACTCTTCCTACTCACTCCAACCAAGCCCCAACAATTTTCACAGATGCTGAAATAAGCCTTAGGAATATTTTTGATTAAATTGGACTTTGAAAGTTTTGGAAATATAAGCTGTTTTTAGTCAGCTGCCATTAAGAGATACTGGAACTATCTGGTTCAACACTGCAGAAGTCGTTAGTAAGCAGGCATGTCTCTGAGTGCCTATGAATTTTTCATTCATTTCAACATCTTTCATTGTGCCTATACTACTAGTAATAGAGTTAATCTTGGACACTAGCATACTCTGGTTTATATTGCTTATTTATGGAACAGGAATATTTTATCTGTTTCTGACATGGAATTTCATTGAGACATTCAGTCTTCTTCCAGGCATTTTCCAGATATTACAGGGAGGGAACTGGTACTGGCCAGGATTATTTCTCATATTAACTTTAGAAGGAGTCTACTTTGGATACAAAGGAAGAAGTATAATCTGTTTGTACATATAATTTTGTCATGTTTGCTTGTATCCAAGGCAATGTTTTATATTAGGGTTTGAGCCTTTACAGTTCTCTATATAACTCACTCTGCAGTCATGAAAAAAAAAAAAAAGAAAGCATCCCTGAATTTTGCTAGTCTCATCCCCATACCCTGGCCACCTGTTGGAGATTCTCAGTGTTAGTAGTCATACAGGTACACATCCTTCAATTCCATTAAGGATGTTCTTTTTGGAAATGTTACAGATGTTGGGGATTTTTTGGAAATGTTACAGATGTTGGGGATACCAAAAGAGAAAGTGTAGGAATTGTTTTATTTTTTTACTTATTAGTGCATTAGCAATATAATTTGGATTTTTACATGAAAAGAAAAGCAAAACAGAACATAAGAAAAATAAACCCCCAAACCTGAAAAACACAGCTTTCTATGAGTGGAAGACAGGAGAATTCCAATCTGAAATACACCTATCTGCCTCAATTATCAACCCTGTTTTCAACATAATTTCTGAAATTTCCCCTCCCATATCTTTCCTCAGGACTGCCTTAGCCAAAGTGTTGACCATAGACAAGGCATTATATTAAGATCACAGTTTTATAAATAAAATTTATTCTAGAATTATATTGCCTTAAAATGTTTTAAAATATGAATTAATATTTTTACACCTATTGTATTGCAATATTATGTTTATTTCTTTTGCACCTCATATTTTGGAGATGGCATTTTTCACATTTACACAGCAATACCATTTCTTTTCAAAAAATGAGAGAGGCTTTAATGTGGAATATAATTCATGCTCATTTTAAGACTTAAACCTATTGATCTAAATTTAAAATAAAAATAATAATAATAATCCAGTAAAGGTAGAGTGTTCTCTTTATTTTGCTCATTACCCCTTTGATTTCTCTTTTTTCCTATTTAAATGGCATGAAGTCACTGAGTTACCTCTGGGTAACTCAGCAGCTTATGCAGGAACACCAGTCAGAATTTAAGTTGCATTGAAAACAGGCAACCTTTTTTTCCTTTCTTCACCTCTGAAACCCATGATATTTCCACTCTTATTACATTCATTTAAAAAAAAAAAATTGCAATTGCTTTAAAAACTCTTCTTATATATGAAATCCAGATGTTCATACTGGAATGGGAAGATACTCAAAGGATGCTGGCATATGTCTCCACTATCTACTTAAACACTGCTTAAAGTTGTGCCTATGTCTAGACATAAAATAAAGTGATGTAATATCAGATCCTTATTTATGTAACTGTCACGCATATAGTAACCTGACCAGGACCATGACCATATGTTGCCCTGAAAACAATTATCTATTAGTCTTATGTAAGAAAAAAAATAAAAAAATAGAAAGGGTGCCGGAAGCATTTATAGATTCTTCATTCTATTTCTTTCATCTCTTCCAAATTTTCAGACCATTGGTTGGACTGAACAATTATCTTCATGCCATGGCTTAACGCCAGCCACCAATTAAGCATCTCATAGTTGCTTGCTCATTCTCCCCTGGCTGCTCATTCACTCTTCCTGGGATTGGGAAAAGAGAAGAAAAATGAGAAAACTCTTAGGTTAAGATAAAGACGGTGTAATAGGTAAAGCAAAAGGTGTCTGCATAAGCAAAGCAAAATAAGGAATTAATTCACAATTTCCTTAGGGCAGACAGCTGTTCAGCCATCTCCAGGAAAGCAGGGCTGCATCACAGGTAATGATGACTTGGGAAGACAAACACCATCACTCTGAATGCCCCCACACCCTTCCTTCTCCTTCCTCTGGAATTATATGACGAGCAAGATTCCATACGTTACAGAATATGCCTTTGGTGGTCGGGGTCAGCTGTCCCAGCTGTGTCCCAACTCCGTGTGCATCCCTCACCTTCTCACTGGTGAAATGGTGTGAGAGGCAAAAAAGGCCTTGGCTCTGTGTAAGCCCTGCTCAGCAATAGCTGAAAGATCCCTGTGTTGTCAACTCTGTTTGCAGCATAAATCCAAAATACAGCTCCTTACCAGTTTCTGTGAAGAAAATTAACACTACCCTAGGCAAAACTAGGACACTCCAGACGATTAACTTCAAGAAAAATAAATCCTAGTATTAAACTCTTGCACCAGGACATATGTATATACAGACTACTTAGGTGAATATATCAGAATACTAAAGATGACTACTCCCGCTTTTCTGGAAGATTAAAAGGTAGTACAGAGTATTCAGTGATGCCATCCAAAGTGTGATGATAGGAAGAAATCAGAACACATGAATTGACAAACATTTTGAGGTCAGAAGGAAAACAAGCATGGAAATTGCCATATTTCAGGTAGTTTTCATTAGAGAATGAAATAAGGTATAGTCCTTTTTTTTTCTTTTCCTCATATTAATGATTGAACCCCAACGATATTAAATATATTAAATATTAACCTGTGAGGTTTTGGTATCTTCTTTTTCTCTTCTTTTTCTTTCTATCAAAATCATAAGGAAATATTCTTCCTCACTGCAGAGACAGTAATTCAAACAAAGTATCAGACAATAGTGAAAAAAACCCTGAGAAATATAGCACATATAAACTGTATTTACATACATGGAAATGCACGTAAAATATTAGGTTCAGAAAAAAATAATTTTATAATTGTATTTCAAGGCTGAAGTTCTTGAACAATAAATTGACTTATCTTTACAGGCATTTTTAAATACCATTTTCTACAATTGCACCATAGACTAAACCTGAAGGAGCTTCCCTTGAGAGAAAGGTTCTCTGTCAGGATGAGGATGTGCTTTTCTGACAGATTTAGCAAAGCTTACTAACTTTACTGACAGGGTTAAGGAGAAGTGGTCATTTCTTGTATAGCCTGGGACTTCAGCAAGGCAAGGCAAAAAAAGGATAAGAACAAATGTGCACCCTGTAAGAAAAAAGCCTGAGAGAAATAGAAGGAAAGCTCTTTTATAGTAATGATTCCCCAGGCATCTAAGCAGAAAATGGTTTTTTTTTTTGAGACCTCAGTCTAAGAGATGCACAAAGAACTTTACAGCATGCATGCAGGATCATACACAACAGTTTAAGTCCATCTGCATTTTTATATTTTTCCTGTAAGGTGATCTACCACCCCATTCCACACATCAATAAATCCCTACGGACTGCATAGCAAGTACCAAACAGAAAAACAGTAAAATAGTAGTCTTGGTACTACTATCACTCACATCTGTTGCAGAAGGGCAACTGGAAGCCAAAGAAAAAAGTTGTGTTTCCCCTGCTCTTCTCGGGCCTGGCTAGCAGCTGCAGGGGCTGAGGGCAGCATTCCTCTGGGTCCGGGGAAGCACAAGAGCCCTACCGAAGGATGTTGGGAACAGCATTTGGACAGGGAAGACATGACACAGCTTCTGAGGGTGTTGATTAGATGGGTTTATTTGGGGGTCCCACACCGGGAGGAAGCATGGCTCCCTCAGGAGAGAGCAAGAGGCAGGCAGGCCCCAGGAGAGGCCAGAGAGGGACTCCCCAGAGGGAGAGCGAGCAGCCAGAGCAAAAGATTCCCTGGTGAATCCACTTAAGAGAGTTCCAGCAAAGGGGGGAGGGGCAGATCCAAGGCTTGGACCGATGGGATACTCAAGGTAGGAGGAGGTGGGTAAACTGATAAGGTATCAAGGGGGAGGTGATGCCAGGAGTTACAATGAATGACAACTTGGGGGAGGGTTACAACTTGAACAGAACAATCATTTAAGAATGAATCACTACAAAATGTGAGAGAGGTGACTATTGTTATAAGCAATACTGTGGCAGACACTTCTGATATTTGATTTAATTTATTATTTTTTACACATTCTCCTCCTCTCATATTAATATGTAAAAAGTACCGTTGTCCTACTTCTATTATCTCTTTTATGTGTAAATAGATATTGCAGTGTCAGATGGCTAACCTTTTATCTATTAAAATACTCTCAATATTAAAATAAATTTCTGTTCAAAACTGCCTCTTTGGCTCCAAAATAATGTTGAGACCTACAGATATACAGTAAGTCAGTGAATCAAAATGCACTTTGCATCCATTTAACTGTTCAAAGTAAGTTCCTTCTGTAGCTACTTTAAAGATTTAAGGGGAGAGAGAATAATAGTATGCCCTTGCATATATTTTTCTGAGGCTAACCAATATTGTGGAATAACATTTCTTTTGCATTTAAAAAAATGGATACCTGTGAAGTTTTATACCATTATTTTGTTTTAAGGATTGACTGACTATATAAAGTACCTAGCCAAGGCTATCTTTTTGTAGGTAAACACACCTTAAAAAAGAAGGAAAATTTTGGTGTCTCTGCCTTGAATATGGACAACTACCCAGAAAATGCTTAACGTGTAATAATTGAATAAAACTATCAGAATAAAACATTAAATAAAATGAAGGCACAGGACTATTTTTATTTAGGTACTTGAACATTGTATGATACCGAGATATACAAGAAGTATATGTGCAGAATGGTTTCTGGCAGCACTCAAGTGTAAAGAGCTGCCCAAATAATAATGTTCAGTAGGCATTGGTTTGGGTTTTTTCACAATGAACCTAATTAAATAAAGCTAATGACCACAAAACGTACAAATGAAGATATGAATAAATGTATATAAATTGTTCTAGATCACATCAAACTCTAAAATTCCCATTAGCTGCTGGGAATAAGCAGGCCAGGAATTGTGATGGCCTTGCATCAATCTCCAGTACCCAGCTTTCAGAGCCTGACTAAAACTTACTGTTAAGAAAAATCAGGTGGCCACTCAGTAGAATCCTAAGAAATACTTGTAGCTGCACTGATGTCATTGCACATGCAGTGTGGAAGATTGGACCCACATCTGTTTAAAGCCAGTCAAAAGAAATAAATTTAAGGACGCAAATTAGCAGAACTGTTTTAAATATCTACCTTAGGTCGAGGTGATTCAAAACCTAAAGATGTCTCTCTCTCCCTATTCCTTTTAAGTAGAGGTTAACACAGACAACTCAAAGGTCTGGTTTCATAGTCCTGTTCTTCCACAATCCTCTCATTTCAAATCTATGAGACGGCATCTTCACAAATTCCATACCTATTCATTTTAAAATCCAGGCATTCCCCAACCATGCCCTTTCTGGTAGTCCTGAAATTTTGGAGGTAGCATTTAGATTGTCAGATCTTCACAATGGGACACATCGTCAGGAGATGTACTTAATTGTCCAAGTACATAGAAATTCAAAAATATTGAATTTTATTTTCAGAAAGACTCATCATGAGTATGAATTTTCTGACTGAAAACAGAGTGACTGTGGTAATTCCAGCAAGCCGTGAGAGCTAATATTTTGAATTTATGAACACAAATTCCTCATTGGGATGGCAAGCAGGCAAGCAGCCAGTTTCACTAGAGGTTTACAGCTAAGCACCAGTGGTGAGATAATTCTGAACTGGCATGGAAATCTGGATTCAGCTCATGGTCCTCTGAGAGCCTGTGGCAGTCAGAAAGCTGCCACCTAAAATTATTTTTATAGCTGAGTGGTAATTGTTAGGGAAAACGTCAGGTCAGATCCTTCACAAACTCACATGGGATTCTGTAAAAAGGTTGTTAGATGTTAACAGGCTATTTATGGTTAGCACCTTGCTCTACCTTTACAGACACCAGAAGCAAAGTGGCAGATTATATTCTCTAAACACTTTTTCTCAATTATATCTCTGTGCTCAGCCAGGACATAGCTTTTGATAATTCACTCTTTCACTTTTCAGGAAAAATGCCAACATAAGCACAAGTGTTCTTACCTTTCCTTGGAACTCAAGGTGTGTTTGTAGCACCTTTAATTGTGGGGGTTTTTTTTGTGACTAGTGATAAATACTGGACTGTATTTTGAGAATTTCTATAAAATCCTAATATGAATATGAATTCCTTATACCATAGGGATTGGACATAACAATAGGGAAGACTGATGATTACTTATCAAACATTCTTTTTAGAATCTACATTAATCAGAGTTGTTGCAGCACAAATATCTGATAAGAAAATGAATAAATCATGGGAGATATAAGAGAAAACTTCTGACTACCAAGAAACTAAAGGATGCAGAGGAAACACCAGTCAAATTAATTGGTTGCAGCTCCTAGGGTTTGTCTGCAGGTATTTGATCCACAAACAATCCTGTTTCCTGATATCTGTCAGTAGAATTAAAGAATATTTTGCTTTTTCAGTGTCAGTGAAGTGTATACAATAATGACTTTCAAGTATATCAAATGTGAGAAGCTTATATGCAGCAAATTTAAATGAAAATATTTTCATTAATAGCAGTTTTTAATAAGGTAGCTTAAGTTTCAATCAGGAGCTTAGATAGACCAAACACAAATGCCCAGAACTATTCCAGGTTAAGATAGAACGGGGTCTGAATAATCTGATCTAGTTGAAGTTGTCCCTGACCACAGCAGATGAGGTTCTTGTATGCGGACTTTAAAGGTCCCTTTTGTCCCAAACCACTCTATGGGTCTATGATAAAATAATTAAGAAAAGACAAGCTATCAAGGAATAATTAAAATGACAGATGCTTTCCCCTTCAGTTGTATCTAGTTTGTTTTTTTTTTTTTTTCTTTCTTTCCTTGTCTTTTTATTCTTCAGTTATAAATTTATGATTATTAAGGCCTGCAGGCCTCTTCCTTGGGTTTATCACTGCTCAGCATTGCCAGAACTGCCCACCACATGAAGCTGCTATAGGAAGGTCCATGCTGCAGAAGTAGCATGACCTGGTTGCTGTTTTCATTTTTGCTGGATACACATGCTCAATGGACTATTAACATGGACCAGCTTCTCTCTCAGCTCTCTTCTGGCATCAGTGCGCCCACAAGGGAAGAGAATGGAACAACTCCTCTGTGCTGGATCGGCAGCTGAAGTGTCCTGAAGAGAAAATGTTTGCTCTTGGACCTGATGCAGAAACCATTTGGCTCACAGTAAGGATTTGAGCAGAAAGCACAGAATAATGCTGAAGCAGATATGAGATGAGCCAAATGGTTCAGCTTCCCCGCAGTCTGATTGTTTCAAACAATCCCATTTCAGCATATAAAAAAACACACTCTGGAGGTTTCCGTTTCCCTGTATAAAGTACATTCTCTGGAGGTTTCAGTTTCCCTGTATAAAGTACATTAATTGCTTATGCTGTCAGGTTGCCTATGTCAGTAAAATGCCAAATTCTGTGAAAAATTCAGCAACTTAACACTGGATTTTAATTAAAAGGGAGGTCAGTATTGTATTATGAAAAAAAAAAATCAATCTCTGAAAATAGTATGAAACTTTTCATAAGCATCTCTAAAATTTGGCTTTTAGGTCACAGTTAGGTTTCTTTGGTTGGCTGGGTTTTTCTCTTCAGGTAGTATTTAATGAAATACAGTTCTTATGGGATTTTTTTTCCATAGAAGAATGTATTCTTTTAATATTCTTTTTTTTTTTTTTCAGTAACTCTTATTAGCAATACTTTGTAAAAATCCAGAACTCTGTGAACTTTTCAACCCCAAAATTTTCCAAAACTCTTTCCATCTTCTCTTCACCTAAAAACATGGGACATCAGAACAAAGGTAGTAAGATAGGTTCTAAAGTTCACTGTCAACTTGCTTGCAATCAGCTCATTTGCAATCAACTCAAACTTTATGTCTAGTCTTTCTATGATTAATAAATATTTAAATGCTTTCAGGTTCTGTGCTGATCCAACATATTTAACAATGTAGGTGTACAAAAGATTTTGTGTATCTTTTCTTGGATCAAAAAAATGTTTTGGATTTGAAAAATGGCCAACATAAGGATTCCATGGACTTCAGAGTTTGATGCTATTAAACTAACATATATAAATAGAATAACTGAATCTCTAGGATCAGGATTTTTATCACATTAGTGATATTTACAGCTTTATAATATTTGTTGCTTCAATGAAAGCAAACAACTCCCACCAGATACAGCTGAAGCCTCACAGCATAGGCAATTGTATAATCAGCCAAAACCTTTGAAAATCTTGGACTTAATCCTGTACTCATTTGCCTTAATTAAATGTCCTGGTTTTGAAAGACAGGTTTCTGCCAGCAAAAAACTGGAAGTTCTCTTTGAATAGAGAATGTAAACCCCCTCCCTCAGATTATTATAATTTTGCAATTAGGAACTTTCAGGCAAAGATCTGGGAATAGGAATAACAGTTCTTTACTAGGAATATTAAAAATACAAATNAGAGATGATCCTGTAGAAAGCCTGTGGTGGCAAGATGGGTTCGGTCTTCCTCCAGGAATCCAGTGGAAAACAGGATGAAGTGGTGCTCCCACATCTCCCTTTTATCTGGGTAGGAATTCTTGGGACACCCCTCACTGGGTGGAGCATCTCACACTGGGATGATGTAATGTGTCATGTCATTGGTGAGCCTTAATGGCCCATTATTAGAAAACATCAGCCTCCAAAGCCGTGTTTGGCCACCTTTTGTTTTGATCAAGTACCCAACAACTAGTTCCCTAGCAACTCACTGGATAAAATCCCCAAACACAAAGGAAACAAATCCAATCCCCAACATTTATCATCCTTGTTGTGAAAGGTGCTATCAGCATTCTGAGCCTCAAACACATGCAGTTTTTAACCATGATCATGCATTCAGGAACATCTAGCCTGGACTTCAAACTTCACAATCAGGGGTAATAGCTATGCTGATATATAAACAACCAATCTGTATTTGTAGATATAATATCTTAAGAATTATTGATTTAAGATCCTAATAGGAATAATCCTAAAATTTGGTTCTAAATGCAGGGTTTCAATATAAGTACAACAAGTATTTCACTTCTGAAAATCAATACTTAATTTTGGAAGGCACCTAAAACCTAAAATAATATAACATATAATGTATAACATATAACACTGTAACATTATATATTAAAAAACCTGCCGTCTAATCTACCAAGTGGAGCTACCTAAAACACAGAGAATATATGACTCAAAAATTTAGTTAAATACATTATCAATAGGAAAACTTTAATTTTCCATGAAAATATTTTCATTTATTTAAAATTCTGAACCTGAATACTCCTTCAAAATAGCCACCTGACCTACGTACCTCAGTTTTATTTTGAAATTCTTTATTCTTTACCTAGGAAAAACTAATATGAGTTTGACTACTCTGTGAAATGTTTGTCTTTTCCCATTAAGTACAGAGGAAAGAGTGTAAGTGTTTTTTTTAATTTGTCAGGATAACAAATTAATTTT
>WEIU01019045.1:25918-50532 GCA_013389925.1 Aegithalos caudatus | reverse complement strand
TTTTGCATTTTTTGTAAGCAAGTTTCCAGGTTCTCTGTTCTATTTTTTCTGTCCTGTTGTTGTCTCAGTGACCTTTATGAATTCCTGATAACTCTGAAAACAAGACTGCAGGTGGCTTGCTATCTACAAGCAGTTTGGCTTGTACACAGGATGGCCCAAGTTGTACAGATACATTGCTACAGAAGTTACTGTTACGAGCTCTGTAACTCTCTATTGCTATTGGAATAGAAAAAAAAATATTTTAAATAAAATGTGTGAATCAAGTCTGCTGTGCTGTACCCATTTTATTCAGAGAGGAAGTGAGCATGTCAGACTTTCTGTATTGAAATTGCTTGTGCTTAATCTAAGGTCAGAATTATGAATAACCTGACTTCTGATGACCTTTGTGGTTGTAATCTATGACCTGTTTTCTTCTCCTTTCAGAAAGGATACAAAGCTTCATACTCCATGAAGTATTAAGCTCAAATTATTGTGTTGCTCAAGCAGATCATCTTACTAGCCAATGACAGTTCCTTGTCAGGTGGCTTATTGGTGTTTTAGTGAACTTTCATTTTATTTGCCTATTTTAAAATTTTATATAAATCCTTTTAAAAATTTTTCATATAACCTGAGAAAAGTGTATTTGGAAGCTGAAAAGAAGCTGATATTATAAAATTGTTGTGATCTGAATACTGGTCTTTATCTCCATTTCTGCATTGCATAGAGTACCTCTGCTTAGTCACCTCTTTTTGGGGTATTCCATACAATTACATGTATGCAGGTAGAATGTCAGGTAAGATGTGCCTTTCACATGTCAAATATGTAAATAACTAGGGCTGTGCTGCTGCCTGGGAGCTTGTGATGAGTGCCCATAAGGATGACTTCTCTTAAAAAATTGCAGAATCCTATAAGCAATTTAAGGCTATATTTGGAACCTGTGTTCACAGTCAAGGGAAAATGATGTGGGAATACATGCTGTGTCGAATAATCCAGTTTAAAGCTTTGGTGGGTTTTAGTGTTGATAGACTAGTTAAGGTTCTGTATATCTGGACCTCTGAAGAAGTGACCTTTCCTATGAATCATTTGTGTAAGTAGGGAAAAATCCCCATAATTTGTAGGAAATTCCCATTTTATTTTATTTTACACCCTATCATCCATAGAGTATTCTGCTCTCCAGATTGTCTGGTTTGGTGGAGACAATTTTTCTGATTCATGCATCATTTAGAACAATGTAAAGAAGCATGAAAATGATCCCTAATCCATTTTCCATCTAGCTGAGTCTTATAAGACTCTTAAGCTGGCATCTGTTTTTTTTCCAATCTGCTTGTTTTCTTTTGAGGGCATGATTTCTGCTGAGTTGATTAGTTGATGGCAGAATGTTAGCAGAAGGAGGGACATGGCTGCTTCCCTACAGTTAGAGCACTCTTTTGTATAGGGTATGCTTAATAATACAAGGGGCTGGTGGTGCAAACTTTCAAATAATGGGTACAGGCATCAGAGCTTTGGTTAAAAGAAGTACAGAATAAAATCCCTTCTTTTCCTTTATGACTACTTAATATAATTTAGAAGTTAGAGCTGGAGCGTCTGCAACAAAACTAAACTAGTCAGTGTGAGAGACAAGCTTGGATTATTTCCCTTTTTTATCCCTACTTTTTTGCCTCCTGTATAGTCCTCAAAGTCATGTTCCTTATATAAGGATTTCCCCTCAACGTATCTTTATGATATTTTTGGAAATATGTGGATAGCATTACATGTTGGTAAATCTTAAATTAGTGACAAAGAAAATATGATGCAGTACTTCCTTCATTATGAAAGGTAAGTGAACAGAGCCTTATGCTATTTGAGTAAAAGTATGCATGTGTGTATTAGGCAGTTGGAAAACTTTGGGGGAAAAAAAAGAAACCCATAATGATTTAATACTTCTTTTTGATGGCTTGCCAGNCTTCATGTATCATTCATTACAGCAGGTAGAGGGACAGTGAAATGTGGTTCACTTTAGCAGGAAACTCCTTTAGGACTGTTTGGTTAAGTGACTTAATGGCTTATTCTTAATGTTCTTTTCTTTTGTCTTGAGACCTTATAACTCAAAATGACCGAAAATAATTCAAATTCTTCTTGGCAGCAGGTCACCTGTGAAATATTTTCTGTCCAACTTTATTACTTTTGAATACAAAATGCCAAGAAAAACATGTGTGCGTGTCTGGGTATATGAAAAACTTACAGATATATACATCTTATATGTACATCTATGGCTCCTTTTCACCTTCTGTATACTTATGTGGGCACTTACAATGGCAACAAAGAAAAAGTGTTTTAAATCAGATAATCTGTACCTCATTATAATCTACTCCATCTTAAAAGCACTTAAGTTTTGACATGAGCCACTGATAAGTGACATAAAACCAGAAACAAAGGAGAATTAGAAGCAGTGGTACTTAATGGGAAAGATGTAGTGAGGCAGAGATGAGAGCTAGTGCACATTTGGAGAAAAGAGGGGAATTCAGAGGCAGAAAACTTTTGTCTAAATTTTTTTTCTGAATTCTCTTTTTATAATACAGAAAATATCTATATATGTTACACAGAGGACTTCTTAGAAATCATTCAATCTACGTACAAATAGAAGAACATGGAAACTATGTTTAAAAATAAAATGCCTCAGAACTTCCTAGGAGGATAATTACATTAATTCTCCATATATTTTTGAAATTTTATTATCAGAAGAGAAAAAAATGGACAGTGAAAATGAGCATTTTATGTAGATAGAATTTGCCCAGAAAAAAAAAAATCCTTTCTTAGGTATACTGTGGTTTTGTGCAGATGTAGAAAAAAATGACAGTTTCCAGGGTAGTGGTGTCTTGAGCTATGATCAAAGAAATCACAGTTAACAGTCCCTCTCTCTAAGATTCTGATATAAGCAGAACAAAACAGATTAAATACAAATCTGACAAAAGGAAGTGAATCCATGAATCCAAACAACACACATATCAGGTGTCAATAGCAAGTATCTGTTAAGTAAGTAATTTCCAGCTTATGTTTTATAATTGACTGACCATATTTGAACTTACTTATTAGCATTTTGTGACCTATTAAGCTGTGAATGGGAAAGGTACCAGGCAGCTGCTAGAGGCAGAGCAGGAGGAGGCAGAGAGGACTGCTGCTCTCCTCTTGTACTCCTCTCCCTTAAAGGCATAAACCATCCTCAAAAGTTCTAGAGGAAACCTCTTATTTACATTTAAAAAACCTGACCAAACCATAGGCAATTTCACTTTGAATCTGGTCTTCTTGGAATTTATGCATTTCTAACTTCTTCTTTAAAAAGATGGTGTATTAGCTAATTTATTTTAATAATAAAAGCTTGGACAGAAAGTCTTAACTGTGAATCTATAGGTGAGTCAAAACATCCTTTTACTTTCTGATTTTTTTCAGTATACCTGTAGAACTGCTTGTTGTTGCCTTTAATGTTCATTGTTGACCAAATGTTGCTTTGTGTCTTATCTTTCTGGCTATCTCTCTAGACATGCTTATGCTCTTGTTGTATGTTAATTTTTCACTATGTATCCCTAACATCACTTCCTGTGTAAATCCTTTCACAGGACAGATTGTTTACTGAAGATTTCTGTAATTGGTGTACCACTACCAAGAGCTCCTACTGAGAACTTCATGCAATGTAGCCATGTCTGTTCAGGTGTAAAATATTTCTTGAAAGCTGCTTCCAATATTTTATTATCCTCAAAGCATCTTAAAACCAATCTTTGTTCTACTTCCATTATAGCTGCCCCCATGTAAGTTTATTTGGTTTAAATTAAATAAAACAGAATGTATTGTTACAGCCTCTTCCACACATGCACATCCAAAGATGTACATTCTGAATAGACCATGGAACAAGTGGATGGGAGTACCAGTTTGTGGCACTGTATTGACGTAGAATTTTTAAGAGGGGGAGAATTATTTTCTTATTTCCAGGAAAACTGTTTGACAGGTGCTTTCATTTTCTTGGCAGGCAGTACCTCAGTTACTGCCGAGGCATTTTACTACCCCCACATCCTCCCCATAACATAATGGCACACAGAAAGGCTGACCTGTAGTTCTTAATCTTGGTTACACATAGATTAAGGCTTCTTAAATAATTTAAGGCTTGTTATATAATTTAAGTGTTGGGTGTGAAAAGCCATAACTGTTCAAAGACCCATCATTCCTCTCCAGAACTGGACACTTGTGGATGTCAAACCCTTTCTTTTTGCATTGTCTACTGAAAATACTGAAACAGGCAGGCTGCCTGTAACCTGATCTTCCTGAGCACTTTGCACAGCCTTAAAAAAATCAAAAGCCAAACCCAAAGCAGAAACCTCAGAGATTTCTTACTGTGTCCTTTTCATAGCAGTAACGTCAATCAGTAGTTGAAGGTGTGAAATAGTTTAATGCTGTGTAGGGATGATCAGTACCCCTCATCCCACAAGATTTTCTTAATCATGACTTAAATCCATGTTAAAAACAAAACAAATAATAAGATCATTATCCTATACCTACTATTTTTAAACTAATATTTAAAGTTCTAGGTCCTTTTGTTGTTTCTATATCTTCCTTGAAACCTGCTAAGACAAAAATTCTTCAGTCTTGCAATAGTTCCTCAATCCAAACACATTTTATGGTTGTATTTTTGGGAGACTGTGTTTTCCATTTTTATATCTTGAAGGCCTTGTTGTAGTAGGTCCTGATAGATGTTCTGTATATGATTTACCAAGAAGAATTGATCAATATCCTGTATTTTATGATAGCTATTTCTTGACCTTTTAAAGGTGGATTTTAATTATTCATCTGAAAATTATATGTTGCTACTGTGTATGTGAAGTAAAGGGTTTGGATATTTTTCATGTTGAAATGCTTTTGGTTGTAGAAGTGCCTTTTTAATTGTCCTGGTAATTTTTCTTCCTATACAGTGGTAAAATTCCCCTTTCATTTGCCCTTCTTAGGGATATCCATTCTGTCAAAATCTGATGAACATCTGAAGAATCCAGGTTGTGCTACTGCCAAGGGAGTAACAGCTGCTGCTACAGCAGCCAAAACTGCAACTGCAGTGCCTACCTCTGTGCTGAAAATGCTGACATGTCACCTTAGTAGAGCTTGGGGTGCTGGATTCTGCTGCTGCAGTTCTACAGAGTACTATCAAGTTTTGGTGGTGGATGTTTTCGAGGTTCAAACAAACAGATAAATTTTAAGAATATATATTTTTTTAAGGAATTATATTAGAAAAATGTTTCTGTTGTAATCTTCTGAAGCACTCAGAATATAGAACTGAGCTTTCAATCACCTTCATGTCCTTCCTGTCTTTTCTGGATCTGCATTTGGACTCTGAATTGCATAGTCATATACAATTTTTCCCACATTAATTTTGCCTTATTTAGACTCCGGAATAAAAACATCCAGGTGTGGAAAGCTGGTTGTGTGAGCAGCAGTGAAATTGCTCTTTTGAGTATTCCACTTCTCAGTAACAGCCTCCTGATGTGGTCACTTGCATGCAAGTTGATGTGGTTGATTATGTGTCCCTTCTTATTTGTTTGCTATTTTAATGATTCCAGTGAATCATAGGATGGCTTGGATTGAAAAGGATCTTTAAAGTTCATCTAGTTTCAATCCTCCATCAAAGATCAGGAGGATCTTTCACTAGATCAGCCCCATCCAACCTGGCCTTGAACTCTTCTAGGTACGGGGAATTCACAGCTTCTGTGGGCAACATGTACTAGTGTCAAACCAATGCAATCATATATAGTTTCTTACTTATATCTATTCTGAACCCACCCTCTTTCAATTTGAAAGCATTTGTCCTTGTCTTTCACTCTTTCACTACAGACTCTGGTAAAAATAACCTATCTATCTATCTGTCATCTATCTATCTTTCATCTCCCTAAAAGCCCTCCTACAGTATTCCAAGGCCACAATTAGATCCTTCTCTTTTCATGCTGAACACCCTGACTCTCTCAGTCTGTCTTCACAGGGCAGGTGTTCCAGCCCATTAGTCATTTTCCTGACCGTCCTCTGGACCCACCTCAACAGGCTTCTTCTACTGGGGACTCCAGAAATGGATGCAGTACTCTGGATGGGCTTTCATGAGAGTGGAGTAAAGGGGAGAACCACCTCCCCTAACCTGCTGGCCACACTTCTTTTAATGCAGCCCAGGACACGGTTGGCTTTCTGGGATGCAAGAGCACGTTGCTGGCTCATATAAACTTTTATATCCACCACTATCCCTATGTCCTTCTTTTCAGCTCTGCTTGCAGTCCATTCATCACTCAGCCTGTTCTGATACTCGTGATTGCAGCCACATGAATGCAAGACTGCACATGGCCTTGTTTAACCTCATGAGGTTCAGTGACCTACTTCTCAAGCCTGTCAAAATCCCTCTGGATTATATCCCTTTCCTGTGAAACCAAGTTTATTTTTAAAAATTACTAGTCAGACCTCTTTAATAGATAAATGTCTTTGGAAACAAGAATTTCCTAGGGTTTGATGGATTTTCTGATGATAATTTTAATCCATTTATAAACTTTTATCAACTTACTGATGTTTCAGTCTCAAAAACACTGCCAAAGCATGAAGTTGGGCTTGGAAATGGAAGTTTTCAGAAAGAACCTCCTCCTCAAAGAGAGAGTCCAGGAGGAGACATGGGAGTGAAAAAATTACCAAAGTGCCAGAGAAAAGAGGGTGAAAACATTTTTTTCCATTTGTTGTTTATTGTCCAGTGGTGAAGAGTCAGAGGATTGGCCACCAGTAGGGAGCCAGACATACACTGCAGCAGGATGGGGGAGATAATCAAAAGACTAAAAGTGAGAAAACTCATGGGTTGAGATAAAGAGAATTTAATAGGGAAAGCAAAAGCTTCACACTCCAGGAAAGCAAAACAAGGCATTCATTCACCATTTCCCACGGTCAGACAGGTGTTCAGCCATCCCCAGGAGAGCCCGGCCTCATCACATGTCACAGTGATTTGGAAAGACAGAACATCATTGCTCCAAATCTGCCCCATGCCTCCTTCTTCCCCTCACTTTGGATGTGGAGCATGACCCCATATGCTGTGGATATCCCTTTGGTTATCTGGGGTTAGCCATGTCCCAGCTGTGTCCCCTTCCAACTCCTTGTGCATGCCCAGCCTCATCACTGGTGGGGCAGTGTGAGAAACAGAAAATCCCTTGCTGCTTTGCAAGTGCTGCTCAGCAGTAATGAAACCATCTCTGTGTTATCCATGCTGTTTTAAGCAGAAATGCAGAACAGAGTCCCATACAAGCTACTGTGAGGAAAATGGACTCCATCCCAGCCAAAAACAAACACAGCATCTTTTAAAGGCACTCCAGAGTTCCATCTCTACAGGCCTCTGGATTGATGAATTTGTTGTGTGGTCTTCTTATGTGCTAATAACTGTCATGGGGATGAGGGAGAAGTTATGTTTCTAAGAGATCAATTTTTGTGGCAGGATACATCAGGAATCTGTAATTGCATTCAGTGTATACATGCAACATCTGGGAAAGGAGATAACAACTATTGTGAAAAACAATATGATGCAAAATTATTGAGGGCAGAAACAAGAGTCACAGAAGAATTTCAAGGTACATATTAACAGAATTGTAAAATGGTTTGTGAATTCAATATTAATAAATAAAAAGTAATCCAGATGAAGCATATATGAAATGAAGAACTTGGCAGATAATTCTTTTAAAAAATTGATCATGTGCTTAGTGATGCTAAGTAGGTAAATCTGAAAAGGATTAAGGACTAGGAAGGAAAACTGAAATATCATTATGACCCCATATACAATGGATGCACTTGTCTCTAGAATACTGATAATAATTATTATTATTACTCCCCATTCCCCTCTGAAAGAAAGATATAATAAAACTGGGGAAAGTAAAAAGTAAGACATAAAAATGTAGGAACTGCCTGGATAGGACATACACATGACCTAGTAACCTGTTTCTCACAGCTGGGAACGTTGGGTGCCTGAGAGAGATGCTAGGCTACATGTTGTGATGCTTCACTCATGTAGCTTAGCAAATTCCTAGTGTCATAACTTTGTAATTAGTAGCACTGTACAGATTTTTTCTTCTTGCTATGTTCAGTTCAGTTTTGATCCTATATAAACTTGAACAGTCTGCAGAATCCTGTACCAAGGCATCTCACAGCAGCACTGATCAGAGGTACAGAAGTTCAGCATGAAGAAAAACTAAACAGATTGACTCTTAGACCTGGATGAAAGATGAGTGAGAGAGGGCATGACAGGACTACAGAAGAAGACAATCAACTGGTTGTTACAGAAGATAACTGAAAACAAAGGTATTGGAAAAGGGGATTGGAAAAAGGCTAAAAAGCCTGAAGCACATTAAGAGGACATGGATGCCAGCAAAGGCCTCCTGACAGTGCTTGGCACTGTAATCATCCAAGGTTGCAAAAGGCACTGGCACTGTTAGTTTTTGCTTTGCCTGGAAATGTCAGTCAGGACATACACTGACCTGTTAGATTGCATCATGAAAGAAAGGGGTGCAAGTTCTTTTTTTTGAGTCTGGTTTTACCCCTAGACCAAAACCTGTTTCTCCAAATGTGCTTTAGGATTTAGAGGAAAATGACTGATTCTTTCAGTGGAATAATGCTGGTAGAGGGAGTCCTGGTGTTGTTGGTGAAGACTCAGACTCTGTGACACCAATTTCCAGCCAGGATATTGTCTGTAATGGCGATGTAACTTGCAATGGCAGAAGAGCAGAAATCAGAGTGAAAGTGGTAGAGCCCAGTGGGAGATGAGTGTCCTGGGGCAGATGTGTTGTCGTATTTACAGATATTCTTTGTACTCAAAGGGTCAAAGGTGACAGAACAACTGGATTCCTGTTCTCCATCATGTCTATCAGGGTTCCTTCAGTACCAGGGAAAAAGTCATATGTCTCTGTCTCTTGGAGAGTGTTGCCATGACCAAAGTTCTTATCTCTAATTCCCATGTGTACATTTTCAAATGGGATAATCTGGAACCAGGAGACCACAGATTCAGGGTAAGGATGGTAGAGACCCTGGCATTTCTGGACGGTCTGGTGAGAGATGTCACTGCAAATATGGGCTCTGCCAGGTAACAACTTGTCACATGTGATGCACACCATAGGAGCTGATTCCCCTGTGTTGACAGGGAGACCAAGAAGAACTAGGGGCACAGCCAGCATTAGGGCTGGATGGAGCTGCATTGATGTGTTTGCTCTTATATCCACACTTTATGTCCCCGTTTTCCCATCACTCCATTCTGCTGAATGAGGGGACTGGAGAAAGTACAATGGTGAAGTCAACAGCAGATCTTCACTTGTCCAAATTTTTTCTCTGAACTGTCTGTGGTGGTGGTGGACATACTGATAGCTCCAATGGGAAGAATGCAGTGTGTCTGTTTGCAAGGGAGATGAAAACCACATTTTGGTAAGATCTGCTGTGTGCTACAAGAGAGAATGCAAAAGGAAACTGCTAAAGTGAGGAGAAAAGGTGTATGGGTTAAAAGGTGTTGGACTGCAAGGCATTCATGCTAGAGAAGAAGATAGATGTAGTAGAAATTGAGGAAGAGAGAGGGAAATGAAGGAGAAATGCCAAAGTTATCAATGCCTGTAAAATTCTGAGAGGCTTGGTCTCTCATTGAGAGGTAGAGGGACAGCAGTGGGGACATTCTCATGTCCTTTTAAGAATTCCCTGGAGCAAACACAGTATTGGTGTATGTAAAGGTTTGGAAAGGCTTTTTCTGTGTGGCCCAGTGGTAGAGAGCTGCAGCTTTACACTAAGAACAAATAAAATTTCATTCAAACTTTCTGTTTCATAAAATGCTTAAAAAGACAACAAAAATATGATGTTTTTCCATGCAGTTTAGAATACAGCCTTCAAGCAAGAATCTGAATTAATGAAGTTTGTACTAATGTACTGGTTTGATTTGGCATATCTGGGGGGGATTAGTAAATTCTTGGATGGAAAATTATTTTAACTTTTAAAAATGGCACATTACCCCTTTAAAAAAAGGGAAGTCTAACAAGTAATTTTTTCATGCCAGTGTGTAGTAAAGTACAACTACATTACACAGATGTTGGTGCCTAGTGTAAAGGGTCATCAGTGATGTTCACAAACCACTTTGAGTTTAGTCTCAGTATTGGTCTAGAAGCATGTGGGGCTCAACTCACAGAAGCATCAGAAAAAAAAATCAGAGGAGGGATTAAGCAAATGAACATGTTGGAGGTGAAACATATGATGTATGGAAACCTAGTTGAAGATTTTCATTGTTAATCTTAGAGAAAATCAGCAAACATGAGGCATTTAAAGGTGGAATAAAAACATTTTCATACACAATGTATAATGCACTTGTAGAAGTGCTCAATATCTATTAAAGAATTAGAGGCAGAAGACCTTTTTTTTGTAGAAACTACTCTTCATTTAGAAGCTGTTTTATTGGAAAAATGCAAATGCTTATATTAACTCTTCAAAAATATATATTCCAGAACTGCTCTAGTTTTTGTGTTGCCTTTTCAGTTCTTTCCCAGAACTGGTAGTTCCCTGAGTCCCTGCTAGATGGCATGGCAAGCCACCACAATAATAATAATGTGATAAGGCAGATGTACTGGTATTTACAAGAGAACAGCTCAGCCAACATTTTTCCATTCCCTTTTCCTTCCTATATTTTTATCATGTTTTCTTACTTATATATGGGAGATCACAGCTAGGCTTTTAGTTTCTTAATTATTAAAGCAATTATAAGTTCTCTTTCTCCTATATAGATGAAAGGAGATAAAATCAATACTGCTTGTAGCTGTATTTCATAAAACACACTTGACTCTTAATAGATGTTCTCTCTGCTTTTTTTGTCTTTTCCTGTAGAAATGGTGTGATCCAAGCTCTAGCAATGTGCAATTCCTTCTCTCACACCCAACTGCAGGTGAAACTTTCTCCTTGGTCCCACAGGACCCTGTGAATCACTATACACTGTCCTGCTGCATGTTTCACTTTGGCTTCACAAAAGCTATGCTGGGATGAGGGCATAATGTTTGAATGTTGCCACTAACAGAGAAAATATTCAATTTTGCCTTCAGTGTTTCTCTCTGAGTGTTTTAAAGATTGATTCAGAAAGTCTGGTTCTCCTGCTAGTCTGTTAAGGTGAAATTAGGAGTAATTCTAAACAACTCACTGAGGTGACACGGTTGTAAATTATGTTAGCAGGCACAATTGGTGTGCAAAAGATTTACATGGGAACATTTTCAAAATTAATGTTTTGAATGGATTTTAGAAAGTGATGTTTTAATAGCTGCTGCCTTACACAGTAATTGCTTTTAAAACAAAGGATAGATGCAAGGGGGAAGGACCAAAGGTAGATGGTATAAGCACAGATTAGCTGTTAGCATCTGTAGTAGAATTCAGTCAGTATTTACAGATGTGGATTTACAGATGGGGATAAGAGCACAGGAGTCTTCATCTCCTAGTCCTAGCCACAGCACTGGGAGACTGGCTATGTAGAGCACTACATTGCCATTTCTCCTTGGCATCTTGGTCACAGCAGGCAGATGTAGGTCACTGAAGGGGATCTGTGACTCCAGCTGGCAAGTGGAGCCTTGTGCTGGGTACTGTATGGTGGGGAAAGAAGGATCATGCCTCAGCATGTGATCAGGTGTGCAAGGGGAAAAGCTCATCTTGTGCCCCATGCCTCTCCCAATCACATGGGCACTGCACTGGCCCCTGCTGCAGCTTCACTTGGCAAAGCACTCAAGACACTAAAGAGAGAGAGTACAATATTAAAGAGGTTAATGTGTAAAGCTGTCTGTAAAAAAAAAAAATCAAAAAAAAAAATCCATGCTCTCTTCTTACAAGGGTTTAATAGAAAAAGCTTTTCTACACTGTAGTTAGTAATTCTGCACACACAGAGGGTGAACAGAACTAGTGAGACTATTATAAATAGTGCTAAATTTATCAGTTCTAATCTCATTTGTTTTCCTTAAGAAAAGGTGAGCATTAACAGACTCTTGACTTGTGATATACAAATTCTCTTGCACTGCATTTCAGAAAGGATCTGGCAATGGAAAACTCTGGGGAAACACCTGCTTAGTGTAGTATAACCAGCCTGTTTAAAGCCTGCACAAGTAATTTCAGCAGTGTTAGTGCTGAAAGTATTATGGAGAATGTGAGTAATGGATATGAAAATATGGTATTGCATTGTAGAAAATGCCCTGGAGAGGCAATATGTGATTATAGAGTCTGAAGGATCTTTTGTGTGAGTCTTAATGTGAAATCTTTATGTTGTTCGAGTCAGTGGCAAGGGCTGTGTAATGACACCTGAAGGGAGAGGAGCGCAGAGCCGCTATATTGATTATTGATACTGTCTTTCATTAGAAAGTTATTTGAAGCAATGTATACCTCTGCAGGTAATCCTGTAGATAATAAGGGTTAGATGTGTGAAAAGACTTAAGCATCCATGCATTCTTTTGGACACATAGCTCTAGTCTCTAAGAAGCAGCAGGGATGTTAAAGCCCTAGTTCAGGGTCTAATGGGCATGCCCAAAGATATACCCACAGCCAACAGGATCCTTCTTCTTAATGACCTCAGATGAATCCCTACCAGAATCAGTTTCCCGCAGCATAGCCCAAGGAAGAGTCTTTGAGGACTACCTTGCATTTACTATGGCTGTTCCCCATGCACCTCTTCTCAGATTTATTCCCTGTGTAATTTAGAGAAGACTTGAACCTATCTCTTCATCTGTGCCAGAAAGAATACTGTGGCCTCTTGGCTGTCAGATATTCAGAGAGGAGGGGAAGAGGGAGGAGAGCTATCTCCTGTTAAAACTCTTCCAGTATATACAAATAATGACAATTAATTACAGCAGAGACAGAGATTGATGACATAGGCATATAATTAGGGCTATCACCTGGGAAGTGGGAGAGTCAGGTTCTGGTCCATGCTCCAATGAATATTTAATTATTAACACGAGATGGAACAGCTCTGTCAAGCCTGGGTAGGCTGCACCTGCAGTTCTTCAATGGTTTTCTATTGCAGGCAGTCTCCTGGCTAGCAGGAGAGCTGGACTGAGCCCCTTGTTTTCACATTAATAGGTCTCTCAGAGCAGATCTTTCACCTTCTGTGAGCACTCACCACTGAACAATTCTAGAAGACAGCAAAGATTTCAGTAGCTTTTATTTACCTTTGCGATGGGTCATGTGTCATAGGCATTTAATTTGAAAAGAGAATGAGAATTTTTAGAAAGCTCTCACATCTCCAGGATAGGTTTCTTTGTGTTCTGACAAGGTGGCCAGAAGTGAGCTATGAGGATGCAGGTAGTGCATTCAGTAATTTATATGAACTCCTAAAGAGGATGAAAGAAAATAGAGATAAAATCTTGGTCTTCTCCTAGATGAAAAACTGGGGAATCAACATCTTGATGTGTAAGGTTCAGTTTCAGTGAAGTCTCTGGGAAACTCAATTTTCTAGCAGGAATGGAGTGAAAGGCAAACTGCACCTCCAGGCCCTACAAGCAGGTCAAGCTAAGGAGTACTAAAGGAGGAGAGGGAGATTCAATTGCTGAAACAGAAGGGCCAAAGATCACTTTTGGTGTTAGCTCTGACATTTTAAACCTGCCTGGCCTCCTGCTGGTTTGCAAGGGAGCTGATTTCTGTAAAACCCTTCCACAGACCTACCAGCCACCTGCATATATTGTGGCTGCCCATGATATCTTGAGGTGACAATGTCTAGGCAACTGGATCCCACCTTTCCTGTCCATCTTGCAGCAAATATGGTCTCTCTAGCCTTTGCCTTGTCATTCTGCTTCACCAGCAAGACCAGTGACTACTAATGTGAAAATCTGTCTCATCCTACACACTGGCTAAAATTGTTCTACCTTGCAAAAGGAAGGACAAAAAAAGTCAGTTTGAGCCCCCTTGTCATGGCATATCTGGTCCAGGTTTTCACTGATACAAAATATCACTCTTTTCTTTTTATTGCTTAAAAGTAACTTCAAAGTCCACAGGCCAACTTTTAAGACATGATTTGTAAAGACTGGCTCCATTTTAAGAGATGTCTATTGGAAATTTGTAGTAGTTTTATTTGCCATTAGTATCTTCCTTACTGGTTTTATCAATATTTTTGTAATTAATTTTAGAAGGTTATGACGTAGTTAAAGAATAGGGCAAATTCAGTTCCAAGAGATCCAAAAGACTGAAATGTATCCATAACTTCCCATTGAAAAATAATAAGACAAGAACAACACAAGGAAGTTTATAATGGAGAAAAATACAGATTAGGTGCATTCTGCAAGATGTTGTGTAATGCAACGTGTGCCAGTAACAAACAATTTCTGTTTTCAAAGACATACAGCTTTGCATCTTATATTGTCTGATTTTTAATTCATCTTGATTGTCTTATATTTGAGATGCTCTTTGCCCTTAATATAATCAGATTTGGTAAGATTTTCTGTCTCACTGGATTTCACAGTCTAGGTTTCATGACCTTGACTGACATATATGTGGATATCAATTACATTTTATTAAAAAATATATCCATTGTAATATAAGCATTTCCTCCCTCCTTCTTGGTTCGATAACACTCACTAAGAACCAGGGAAAAAATTGCAGGACACACTGATACAAAAAGGCAAGACTGACTGAGCCTTTCTGTGAGCAATGTTCTGCTGAGTGCTCTGTTTCTATTCAGTGTGAACATGGATTCAACAGTAATTTTTTAAGAAGTTGTTTGGAACCACTTATTACCAGTAGTTCCTCTTGGAGACGCCACCCAAGCCTTTGGGCTTGTGTGCCAGACCTCTTTTGACTGTGTCTGTTGGCTGATGAGCTTGTTGCAGTCTGAGGATATTGCTGAGCACAAATGTTGCCTGTCCTTCTCAACACCATTTTCAGTGCTTGGCAGTCAGTTTGTGTTCCAAAATGCTGTGCAGTGAGCCAGCTACTTGCACTGCAGAAGGCCAAGTCTGGGGACTGGCTGGCAATGAGCTTACACTCAAGTGCTGTCCTATGATCAGTACAGCTCTGACAGCTCAAGCCCTGTCTGCCCTCTTGCTATTACAGTCCTTCTTTGGAAACTGGTTTCTTTTCCAGGAAAACAGCCACAGGTGCACCAGGTACACAGAGGGCTCCAGTCTAGTGCTCTAAAGGAAAGAGAGTATTTATTAATGCCTTGTAAAGATATTTCTGAAACAGAATTTAACCAAGAGGATTAGGAAGCTCATTAACAAGTTGGCAAGAGAACAGCAGCAGATTATGGATTACTGCTAACCACTCCCAGGGTTCAGAAGAATAAAAGGTTGGTGTGAGCTGGTGATGGCATCATGACAAGTTTTTGATATTTGACATTAGAAGAGTAGAAAGGCCAGCTGCCTACCAACCATAGAGCTACTCAGGTGATGGGACAAACAAAACCTTCTCCTAGTGACCTAAACAGAACCAAAAGCAAAAGCAAAACCAAACAATAAAAAGGTAGCAGAACCATGAGTTTTGGATGAGTCTGTGGATGGTGTGTGCCAACTGTACAATAGCCAGTAAACAACGGGACTCCTGAAATGATGGTTTCACAGATATATGAACAGGAAAAGGAAGGGTAAGTTGTAAGTTGTTCTCTACTGGATGCAGGGGGGAATTTAGTAACTGCAGATGGGGAGAGGCAGAAGTTCTTAATGCCTTCCTTGCCTCAGTCTTTAGTGGGAAGACAGCTTGTCCTCAGGACAACTGTTCTCCTTGGTTGGTAGATGGTGTCAAGGAGTAGAATGGTCCCCCTGCTATCCTGGAGGAGGCAGTCAGAGAACTTCTGAGCCGCTTGGATATTCATAAATCTATGGGCCCAGATGGGATCCATCCCAGGGTGATGAAGGAGCTGGCAGATGAGCTTGTGAAGCCACTCTCCATCTTTTACCAACAGTCCTGGCTCACTGGTGAGGTTCCAGATGACTGGAAGCTGGCCAATGTAATGCCCATTCACAAAAAAAAATGGTAGAAAGGAGGATCCTGGTAATTACAGGCCAGTTAGCCTGACCTCAGTACCCAGTAAGGCAATTGAACTGTTTATACTGATGGTCATCATGCAAGACTTACACAATGGCATGGGTATTAGACCAAGCCAGCATGGGTTTAGGAGGGGTAGGTCATGTTTGACAAACCTGGTCTCCTTTTATAACCAGGTGACCCGCCTGGTGGATGCAGGAAAGGCTGTGGATGTTGCCTTCAGCAAGGCCTTTGACATCGTCTCCCACAGCACACTCCTTCCTGGAAAAGCTGGCAACCCGTGGCCTGGACAGGAGCACTCTGTGCTGGGTTAGGAACTGGCTGGATGGCCAGGCCCAGAGAGTGGTGGTGAATGGTGCTGCATCCAGCTGGGGACAGTCACCAGTGGTGTCCCTCAGGGGGCTGTGGTGGGGCCAGCTCTGTTCAATATTTCATTGATGACATGGATGAGGGTATTGAGTCTTTCATTAGTAAATTTGCAGATGACACTAAGCTGGGAGTGTGTGTCGATCTGTTGGAAGGTAAGAGGGCTCTGCAGAGAGACCTGGAACAATTGGATGGATGGGCGGAATCCAATGGGATGAGTTTTAGTAAGTCCGAGTGCTGAGTCCTGCATTTTGGCCACAATAACCCCCTGCAATGCTCTAGGCTGGGGATGGTGTGGCTGGACAGTGCCCAGGCAGAAAGGGACCTGGGGTAATGGTGGCAGCAGCTGAACATGAGCCAGCAGTGTGCCCAGGTGGCCAAGAGGGCCAATGGCATCCCAGCCTGGATCAGGAATAGTGTGTCCAGCAGGACCAGGGAGGTCATTCTGCCCCCATACTGGGCACTGGTGAGGCCACACCTCGAGTGCTGTGTCCAGCCCTGGGCCCCTCAGTTTAGGAAGGACGTTGAGATGCTTGAGCGTGTCCAGAGGAGGGGCAACAAGGCTGGTGAAGGATTTGGAAAACAAGCCATATGAAGAACGATTGAGGGAACTGGGGGTGTTTAGCCTGGAGAAAAGGAGACTCAGAGTGACCTTATCACGCTCTACAACCTCCTGAAGGGTGGTTGTAGTCAGGTGGGGGTTGGTCTCTTTCTCCAAGCAGCAACTGACAGAATGAGAGGACACAGTCTTAAGCTGCTCCAGGGGAAATTTAGATTGGATATTAAGAAAAAGGTTTTTATGGAAAGGGTGACAAAGTACTGAAATGGTTTGCCTGGGAAGTGGTGTAGTCATCATCCCTGGATGTACTTACAAAAACAGACTGGATGTGGCACTCGGTGCCATGGTTTAGTTGTGGTGTTAGGGAATGAGCTGGACTCGATGATCTTGGTGATCTCTTCCAACCTAGTGATTTTGTGATTCTGTGATTGTTAAAATTTACCTTATCAAGGATGAACTAGTCATGATGGGAGCCGGGCCAAGAGCTTTTTCCTGCCTTCTCAGAAGAATGTCAGTAGCTGGAGTGCATCTTCTGGCAGGTGTGTCAGGAGTGCATCTTCTGGCATCATCACTGAGTGGAGGGGCTTGGATAAGCATCATAGTAATTTTGCTTATCCGACTCTTGGAATAAGAAGTGTCTTCTTTACTGAAACTCTCTTTTCTAGCAAGTAAGATAAAATGATCTGACTCCATATGGACAATTTCAGACCAAAATGTTAAGATATTGGCACAAATTATTGTTACTGAAAAACACTTTTATAATGAGAAGTATTTTGCTAAGGCAATGGCCCTCCTCTATTTATTTCATTAAGAGTGATTGCAGAAAACAAGTCAGCTACAGGCCGTGAAACTAAAATGCTGTAGAGGGCCCTAAATACTCATATAAAATTGAATTTTTTATCATTATTGTACAGAGTATTTAGTAAGGGAGTAAGAATCCAGGCAAGTGGTATTTTCCAGGTCGCCAGGTAGATTCCTGACTCCAGGTCAGGACAAAGGTGGGATTTTTTTCTGGGGGTAACAAGATAAAAACTGTTGGTTTAGGGTTTTTTTTTTTTCTGAAAATAAATGAGAATCTTTAATCAGTGATTGGAAACATAGAAACATAAGAAAATATAACTCTGTAGGCTAATAATTGATGATTTCATCAGTTTGAGAAACCATCCAATGGGTTTTAAGTAGGAAAGAATATATTCAGATAATCTTTTCTGCTTGCTTCTCCTTTTTAACGTGTAATCAGAGACCTTGTGCTCTGCAAACTCTTCCACTACTGATAAGAAGTCAGTACTTAGGTTAGAATAAACCCACAAACTGTGAATGAAAACTAGAAAAGGAAGAAAGAAACAGCCTAATTAAAAGGCTTCTCTGTTTGTCTCCTGATTTTACACAAAGGAACCTCTATGTGCAATTGTGTTGTGCATTTTTAGGGGAAATAACAGTATAGAAAATAATGCATCTTGAAGAGTCACATTTTAGCACAATATCATTTTACATAAGCAGACAGTATATTTTATTCATTTACTTTTAATAATTTGTATATTTTTTCTTTCTAAAAATAATAATCCAGTTTTCATACTTTTGTATTTACAATCTTTCTAATATCCCAGTACTCCTTTACATACTGTCAATTAATTTCTCTCATTCGTAAGGATTCATAGGATTAAAATATTTATAAAGAATTAATGTTACACCTTGATCATTACTTAGTCATGGTAAGTAACTTTTTTTTTAATCCTGTCTTGCAAGGAAATCCTTCCATGTTCCTAATTTTAGTTTTTGCTCTTCTCTGCACTCCAAAAAATCTGTTAGCGTAATGTTCTTCAGAGATAGGATTCTAGCCTGAAGATTGTCTTTGGAGTGAACAAAAAACCCCCAAACATTAATTCAAACAAGAGTAATGCAGTACCAATATGGAAAAAATAGTCTATAAATATGGTGTTGTTTTATCTCAGAGAATTACTATCAACAGGTAATAAAAATATATAACTACAATAATTTCCCTGAAATACTATATCCTACATAGTTTAATTTATAAGAAGAATAGATTACCTCTGGAGAGCATTTATTTATGCATACTTCTTTTCTATAACATGTATCATTTTTATGTGATGTTTTGTTATTCCACCTCTAAGAAAGATTTTTTAAATCCCCTCCAGACCAAAAAATACTTTGCTTAGGTTGAAGGTCTTCTGGTTTGTCACTGGAAGGCCCCTTTACTTGCTGATTTCTACTCATTAAAGTGGTAGTTTATCCACCTTCAAATGTCTCTGCTCTGTGTCACAGACACTTATTTGTTCTCTAGCCATCAAAGTGTATTAAAATTAACAGCAGTCATCACATGAGTGGAGGGTAGCCATTCTCAGACACACAGATAGTTATATACTCACAGCAGGAAACTTGCAATCAAATTCTAACAAAAGGTCACATTTGCAATAAGTAAAGGAAAATGTAGGTAATTGGTTATGGAATCAGTTAATATCTTTGCAGGCCTTGAAAGGCACTCTGACGGACTTGAAACCTTTTTGTTCAAGTAATTAAAAGTGAGGTTGTGATAGTATTAAAAAAACTCAGAAAATTCTTGGTGTGCTGTGAAATGATGTTGCTACAATGGCAAACAAATTTAAGAGGGAAAGTTATTTGTGGCTTGTTTGAAAAGACATACAGACCTGGATTCTGGCTGAAATGCAGAAAAGGAATAGGGAGTGAAGTGCAGGAAAATATGAAGATTAACCCTACAAAATATATTTTTATGCCTGGCTTTAAGACATGCCCACTCTTTACCTCAGCTTATTTAGTTTCATGGTCCCTTAAAAAAAAACGGTGTGTTGTGGTGTTTTCCCAGGCTTCCCACAGACTTCAGGATATCTGCTGATTTGGAAAGCAGTGGAAGACTTTCTGAGGCTGCAAAGCATTTCGGCACTGGCTGGAATGGTACAACACAGTCCTGAGCCCGTTTAATTATGTCCTAGGTCAGGCAGGTCCCTGAGCCTCCCACCACAGAAGGCAGAGCATGAAGCAGGGACCTGTCAGGAGACAGACTGTGGAAGTGCACTGTTCTTTTCTTTGTCCATTAAACTCTCCTTTTCATCTAGTTCAAGCTAGGAATTTCTGACAGTTTTTGGTGTGACTGGGGACAGAATCTTCAGGGTATCTGGTGTGACACGCTTCCTCTGCCTGCAGAAAATCAGAGTTGGCACCTGAGGGCCCTCAGCAGGAGGCTGGGTGCTCCCTTGAACAGAGGGTGGTGCATCCCATATCTTCCCATGTATGCTCTGGGGCTTTGAGTTGTGAGAAAAAGATATCTGCTGGATCAGATGGAAACGGTGTGTGACCTGGGCATATTCCCGAACCGATAGGTTGGGACCCTTGGCAAGAAGAAGGAAGGCATGATTTAAAGATTTTGCTTGAATAAAATTTTAAATAACTAAACAGCCATTTAATATACTCAGAGTTCTTTTCTGCCCACCAAGTGCTCTGACAGCAAAACTGGACTGTCACACTCACACTGACTCCTCTCTGTCTTAATCCAGATTTGATGGTACCAGCATTCAAGTTCTGACCCCTTCTACAAATATGAGCTCAGGCTGGTTTTGCTCCAGAATAGACCCAAGCTTGGCATTCAGGAAGCTTCCTGGTAGCTGAGGAAAAGCCATCACCAAGCCCTGATCTCTCCAACTATCAGCGAGTCCTTTCCTTGCTGAGAAAACAGAAAGTGGAACTGGCCCTACAAGAATTTGGTGGAAGAAGTCCATGTAGAACAAGGCAACCTCGGGCCTCTCAGAGGTCCCCAAAGAAGTCTCAGAAGCTTTCTTAGCTATGACTGGCAGTGGGAATAGAATCAGGGGTGTGAATGAGATACCTGTGGATTTTTAGGTTGCTTCCAAGCAATCCAGGTGTGCCTGTGTTGTCCCAGGTGAGCAAGGGGTAGAGCATTGTAATTTTGACTCCTTTAAATGAAAATAAAAACTCACCTAATAGGAAGCTTTTCCCTACATTCAGCAATACTCTGCAAAATTTCTGAAGGCATTGATAGTTGCCAACAGGAAAACATAATCTCTCCTCCTGTTTTATTTTCTAATAGCTAAATTGTCCTAACAAAGGCAACATGGGCCTGATCTTGGAATTGTGTGTGGATTCTCCCAAGAAGAAATTTGAGAAAGGGAAAAGAACTTCCAAGGCAGAATCAAAACCTCATGAAAATAAATTAATTCAGAGGAAGACCACAGACTGTGCTTCCTGAAGGAGAAACTGTTTCAGTGTCAGTCCCTCTCTCCAGGCTCAGTTTTCTATTTCCCACATTATCTTACCTCTGCACTACTTTTAGTGATTCTCTAAAAAAGGTGAGGCTGAGAATGGTTAAATCTCAATTTTCTGTGTTGTCTGAGCATAAGCAGACAAAGAAATCACTTTTGATTTTTTCCTTCCTTTTCTTTCTCACGCTGGTTTCTGAAGTGACCGTCACCACTTAGACCAAAGCTGGCATGAAAAGTGGTTTGCCTTGTATTAGAAAGAGTGACAAGTGTCATCTCAAATATGTGCCCCTTATTCTCTGCTGCTGTGTTAATGCTGCAAATGGGAGGAAGGAAAAGCTGGTTAAAGTTTTCTCACCATCAGGTTTTTGATTGTGCCAGTCCTGACTGGACACTGTGTTCAACCAATTCAGTACTGTAATGAAGTTGTGAATATTAGTGATAACATCCAAAAGACATTGAATTTTGAACACTGAGTATTCCAGAGAACTGGGATGCAATGTGTAAACTGTATGAGAGAGGGAAGAGGAGGAAGAACAACTCTCACTAGCAACAGATCAGCTTTATTTGAGGATCTCTCCCCAGAGACTTAGCAAGAAGGAAGATAATCAAGCATTTCCTGAATTGCTAGGTGGAGGCTATTTGCTCAGTTCTAATTGAAATAACTGTAGGAAACTGTTTGCAAATTTGTGAGTCTTTCAATTGCAGGGGAAGGGGGAAAATACCCAAACATCTTCTTGTATTTAAGTAATCAATCATAGATAGAAATTAGAAGTTTGAGGAAGACAATATTTGAATCAATTATTGCAGTACGAAAGTGTTACTTTATAGGTTGAAATACCTTTGTCTAAGCTATGTTACAAAATTTCAAATCATAGACATAAATAAGATATAGGTAGGGATCAAGTTGTTTCAGTTAATTAATGAATTTATCCAACTAAAAGGCAAGAAAATAGAAATGCTGGATAAAAGCAAGAATCTCTCAACCTTTCACCTCTTTCTAGGCTAAACTGTGGTAAAATATCTGGTCTAAATCAATTTTCATGGAAGTTATATTTTTTTTATGTAGGGTATTTTTTGGGAAACTGTGGAACTTTTTATTTAGGATATTCTCTTTCAAACTATTTGGCCATGTGAGATCAAAATATTCTATCCCTGTGGTATGAGGCCTTCAGAACTCATCTTGCTCAGTTTGTTTGAAAGAAGATCAAGATGTAACCTGACCACTGGTAACAGGAATTTCATAGTGGAAAAAAGGTCTGACAGTAGGGGATTACAATCTTGTTGACACAAACATCCAGAGATCCTACTGAAGCTAGATGGCATTTCTTGAAATACAATACTGTTTCCTTGCTGAGAAGGTAACAGAGCTTTTGTTGCCTACGCATCTAATCAGGTTCCCATCCTGGAAGTGTCTTGGTCTCTGCTGTCCTCTGCCTTTGATTGACTGAAATGTCACAGCCCCAGGGCTTGAGAGAAGGTCTTTGATTGATTAAGGATGTATGAAATTTAACTTCCCTGAGAAGATGATATGATGGTCCTTTCAAAGCCTATAAAAGATACCAAAAAATCTCATTGAACAGGTTTGGGCTTGTTTGAGTTTTTGTTTTTGTTTTTTTTTCTTTCATAAAAGTTGGTTTTGGGTTTCGGAGGTTTTACTTGATATAATGACTTTTCTGTACTAAAATTGTATTAATTTTTTTTTTTTGTCTGCTTAAAAAATCCCCCAGGAACATTCACACCACGTTTCAAAACTGATCTCTGTCCTCTTATGAACCTGAAATATCTACTGTCTTACTGTCCACTTTCCCTCTGCAGCTGTTTTCCAGTGTTCTACTGGAAATTATCTTTCTCTATCTGCAGATTGAGTCAGATATAGATTAAACTGGAATTATTTTGTAGAATTTTCCCTTGATATTCTCCTCATGCAAATTCCCCATCCAACTCTCAATGACCAAAATACCTGGTCCCAATAAACTTTGAAAAATAAAGTTATTTTAAAATTGAATGGTAAGTCTGAAGGCTGAGAGGCTACATGTAACTTTGATTGTGCTGATATTTATACAGTTTCATATTCTCAATCTAAGTAACACCTTCAGCTGCTCCTGCTGGTTCCAGCCATGGCTGCACAGTCCGGCTTGTGGCTGCAGCACCCGATCTGCCCTCCTGTTGAAGGTGTAAGTAACAATTGTTCTCTGATCATCATTTTGCAGAACAGAGCCTTGCACCCCCAGGGTATCTGGGTACTTGCTGACAGGAGCCTGCTGGAAAGAGACAAAGGGCTCAACAGGAGGGATCACATCAGTTTTCTAGATGCTTCTGAGGGCTCTTAGGGGAGCAGCCACTTTGAGCAGTAACCCAATCTCCTGGCCTGGCTTCCTAACTCTCATTGGTTTTCTGGGGAAAGGATGGTTTGAGTTTTCCTGGTCTTCCTGATGTCACCCTGCAAGGAGGGAGTGACAGTGCTGAGAGATTGACAAAGGATCTTTTTCCTTTATGAATTTCCACAAAGAAGTTGGGAGGACATTGAAGGCTTGGTTCATGGTAGATAGAGCAGCTCATTGTATATATTTTGTAAATATTAAAGGGTTCAGAGAACAGAATAATAATGCTTAGCAATAAAATATTTATAATTTATCTATTTATAAAGCTGATAAACAAGTAATATCATGAAACCAATTTAAAATGTCCTTTTATTTTTTAAAATCTCAAATTGGTTCAGCTCTCAGGATAATTTCCGCTGTAAATTTTATGTTGCATATTTAATACTATTTGGTTTCAAGTAATTATCTGTTTTAAATCTTACTGTTGCAGTTTCCTTGTATGCCCTAGGGCAACTGTGTATAAAGTTATCAAAAAGATACTGTATTCAAAAAGAACAAAATATGTAAAGCTTTGTCATATTTTTACAATCCCATGTATATTTATCATAGTTTCTAATTATTCTTTTTGCTTTACTGCATATTATTAGTTTAATTGAACCATAAACTTTAGACTAATAACACCAATTTGTCTTTCATTATACTTTGCTCTATTAACTTTTACAAATGGGTTCATCTCAGCCCCTGATTGATGGGCTCACAGCAACTGTGCTAGATTTCTTGCCCAAACAGCCACGTTGCATTTTCTGTTCTTGAAAGATGCTTTTTTAAAAAAAAATTTTTCCTTCCTCCCTCCCTCCCCCAGATAGAAAATTTTATTCTTTATTCTTAGGGTCTAAATACAAGATACATTTTTGCCTCTTCCAAACATTAGCTCTTCTGGCAGAAACCAGCAGCAGCAAAAAGAGCTGGAGTTCTCAATTACATCAAGAGATCCTTTTCAAAATAAAATGTTTGCTTCAGAGTCCCAGTAAAGCCCTTTACTATTCTCTTCAGAATCTGAGGAATTTGAATCTCCTAGTTATCTTCATAGGCAGACATTTCTCTATTAAGCTGTGGGACTTTCATGAAAATATAAAATCCTAAAGCTTTTGG
>WEIU01019045.1:5766-25855 GCA_013389925.1 Aegithalos caudatus | reverse complement strand
AATGAAGAAAAAAAAATAAAAAAAGAGCAAATGTGAAAAGCTAATATAGGGCCAATTAGCAAATTCATAGTCTGGTTAGGCCCAAGACTTCTTAACAGCACAGTCCTCATATTCCCTTCTACTCTATTCACAAATCTAATTAATCTGCAGGGTGAAAATTAGCATTGAAAGTAAGCTGGTCTCTCCCAGCTGGGTCAACTCTTATCTCTCTAAGCTTCACAGGCTTAGTGATGCTCTGCCTTGCACTGTCCTGTCACTACAGGTCAATTCCTTGATCACTGCCCATGTCCTGTCAAGACTTTTGGTCCAACTGTCACATCTTTGAAAAATACAGAAGCAGACAAATCCCCATCTTTGCTATTGTTATTAAGGTTCTGTTTCTCAAATATCTTGCAACACAGCTTTCCCTCACTCCTGCTTTTCTTCCACTTAGCAAAACATTTTTTTCCCTTTTGTACTCTCTTCTTCTATTTTCATGCAGGCCTCAAATACAGTTGTTTTCCCAAAATTCTTTCCAGGCAGAAAAAAAAAAAAGGAGCTCAAATCCATCTTTAGCCAGGCAGACAACATTTGCAGTGTCACCTAAACATGCAGAGAAAATGCAGCCACTGCCAAAGAGACCTTCTGGAGTACAAGTCCCACAGAAAATGATGGGAGATATCAAGCAATTTGAATAAGGGAATATGTGTGACAAGTTGGAGATACATCTAAAGTTTGCTGTGTATGACCACATTCACAAAGGTAAGCTGAGGGAAAAAAGGTGGAGAATGGATGAAAACAATGACAGCTTGAGAGACAATCAAGCAGAACGATAAGAGCACAGGAACAGAGAGGAGACCTGCATGAGGAAATTGGGAAGGAAGAAGAGAATGAAAATTAAAACCCCTCCAAAAGATGCAGGGGAGAAGAAGCAAACTGAGCTGCAAGCCCTGCAGTATTATGGCATCCAAAGATCTTCTTCAGCAATAGAAATATTGCAGTTCCTTACTATGGAAATACCTTTTTGTGTGTCTTGGTCAGTAGAAAGTGAACTGTGCTTATTCCAAAGTCATGACACCCCAGGAGGAGTGTCCCTAAACAGCAGCCTTTCTGAGGGAGAAAGTCACCTTGGGATTTAATAATCCAAACAGTAATATCCTACAGTAATATCCTCCTCAAAACCATTGTCTCACCAGATAGAAAACTGTGACATGCTTTTCAATTCAGCTTTTCTATGTTGTGGGGTACTAGCAATTGTTAAAGTTATGGGAAAGTGGGGTTGAAGCTGTAAATGTACAGCAAGAAAGAGCAGAAAAATAGTACGGAAGGTTCTGCATTTTCCCATATCTCCATCACAGTGTTTTAGTGTGTTCTTTTCTGCACAGCTCTTGCTAGAACCTGTCTGGAGTTCCAGAGTTTGAGAATTTCCAGTGCGTTTCCAGTGTTTCGAGGAAATGTTGTAATGACTGGGCTAGTAGTTAGAAAAGAACACATCTTCTTTCTTATTGGATGGTGTTTTCTGTAACTTTAAGCAGCATTAGTCTCAGTTTAGTGCAGAAGGTAAGGATAAGGAAGAGGAGGAGAGCAAGGGAGAGCTGTGTACTGCCTACAATAATTGCTGCGGCACAGTAAAGCACGATAGTGGCATTTTATTAGGTTAATTTCTATGTCACTACACTCAGATATTCACAAATGACGACCCAGGCTTGTAAAACAATTACATCATTAAATGAATTATGAGACTTGGTGATAAATAATGCATCTGGAGACTCTGCATTTGCCATCTGTGTTTTGAAAATACTCATGGAATACTGTGAGGCTTCATTTTCAAGTACCTTCGGAAAAAACCAAGTTTGGCTGCAACCCGTTTGTCTAAACAAAGGCAGAGATTCTCCAATAATCACATATCTTTATAGGTCATAGTTTCAGAGTAAATTTCAACTATATTACAGTTCTAGAGAAAGCTGTGATAGCTGTCAAGGTTTCCAATCTCCCACAAAGAATTTTTTAATGTGTATGTGATATATCGTCACTGTTAGGTAGCCTCTGTTCAGATTTTGAAATCTGACATGTAATATTGAGATTTTAATGGATTATTAAATTACCTTATATGCTTGTAGTCTTTGGTGGCTTTTAATTAGGGAAATAACTATAACTTTTATGAAGACAAAGAGGCTCCCTTTGTCTACAAAATCACCACACCCTGTATGTCACGTAAAGGGAGTGTATAACCTTCTGCAACAAAACATATCCTTATTGTATCATTGAGCACCAGACTGTGTGGTTTATCAACCTACATTTCTATGTAGATTATCCTGTGAATATCTAATTTTTATGTAAAGAAATTATATCTTCACTACCTGCACACTGGAAATAACAATAAACTTTTACCAGGCAGTCCTTAACTTCTGATTGTGTTTTCAGTATCTGTTTTTGAAAGGAGAATTGTAAATGTTTTTAATATCACAGTTAGCTATTTTTTATTATAACTACAGGATCTGCAAATACTATTTACAGTAGAAAAATATAAGCATTTCTTCTTTCACTTGAAAGAAACTTGGTGTTTCTTTATGGTTGTCATAATATCCCTGTGTTTTTTCTGACACTCACAAAGATGAATCAGTCCAGCTTTACCATATGTAAACTTTTATTCTGTTCCTATTCTTAATTGATCAAAATAAAAATATTGAATGGGATAAAACACTCACTGTATCATTCTGAATTAACTGAAATCACTATAAATGATTCCTTTCCTTTTTATCTTTTAAATTTCTCTTATTCTTTGCCTCAGTTTCTGTGTCATTCTTCTTGGTGGCAGTGGCAGAGGCAGAAAATGGAAAGTGTAATTTTGCTGGAACAGAACACACAATTTTCTGATTGAATTTCTCACTGTGGCCATCCATGTCCTTATTAGTAACTAATGCAGAGTTCTTACAAAAGCTTATTCTGAGTTTTTAAAGGGCAATATGGATAATCATTGTTAATAAACAGAATTTTGATCCATGCTGCATTAAAGTGAGGAGGAACTAAGCATCAGGAAAAAAACCCACACATTATAATAAGCAAAATATATATGTCCTTAGTTCTTATTGAAACGTACACTTAATTTCAATTCTTGTTGATGACAGTGTATTTGACCTGTCAATTGTTTAAAGTGCTGACAAAGTTTATTGTTGAATTTCCCCTAAAAAATGTGCACCTATTAAGTTTTAAGCTGGCACAAAGTTTTTCACCTGTGTAATTAGGAGAGAGGTAGATTGCTTTTTACCATGGAAAGAGCATTTTTACTATGCATCATTTAAACAATTATATTTTGGACATAGGCTTTTTGACTCAAAAAATTCTGCAGCTTATGAAGTTGTTTGTTATTTTGCTGTGATTTTATACACAATGGAAGGGTGAGAAAAAGGTCAGCAATAACTCTGCTGTTGCATTTTCACTGGGAAAAACATAATATTGATCGATAAGAAAATGGAAAAAGCAGAACTATTAGCGTCTTACTTGATCTTCTCCGACCTTTACCCTGCCATGTTGATTTTATTCTTAAATGTTATGTCTGTTGTTCCAAAGGTTTGTCCTGTTTAGTCTTTTATTTAATTAATACATGATCTTGTTTACTCTTTATAATGTTAAAACATGAAATTCATTTTTATTCCTTGTTGAACCATTGTCCTCTTTACACTCAGCAATCCACGCTGGATAACTTCATGCAGAAATTGGCCTGCTTAAAACTACTCTTGAATCATAATCGATGGGTACTTAAGTTCACCAAACTGTTTTTCGGGTTCATAGGATAACTAGATTTAAGGATGTGTAAGCTCTTTAGAAAGAAAATTTAAATCTCATGCTCTGAATCCTCTTGGGTGAAGACTGACAAGCAGAATATATGGTATTGAACCTCAGTACTTTGCTAAACATTGAAGCATCTGCTGGTAGTGACTCCAAAATGTGCTCAAGAAAGCAAGAACTTTACACTGTGAGGACAGTCTGCATATATTGCTATATTTGGTACATGTTTAGTAAAGTATGCACTTCCAGGGATGGGGTATCCAGCACTTCTCTGAGCAACTTGTGCCAGGGTCACAGAGAATTCCTTCCTAATATCAAATCTAAATCTACCCTATTTGCATTTAAACACGCAGATGTTGGGCTGTTTGGGATGCACCCCTTGCTGAGGAGCAAGTTGTGGCAGCATGGATCTCATGCATGCTTGGAGCGGGGCATACCTGTGTCCCTGCACTGCAGGAAGATGGGCATTTTTGTCCCAGCCCCTGGCCTAGCTGACACTTTCTCATCCTCACACTCCTTCAGCCCATGAAGCAACCACTGTGTTTGGCAATACTTAAAGAAATAAAGAAAGCAACCAAAACCTCTGGTGGTGAAGGTCGCGGTATTTTTTCTTTCCCTCTCTCCTTGCACTTCTTTTATTAAGGGACAGAAACCCAGCCCCAAACTGACCTGAGTCTAAGGTCATGGATTTGTAGGTTCAAACAACAATTTGGGGAATTCTATATGTCAGTGGCTGGTCTTATAACTATGTTCTGAGTTAGGTTCTTACTTCAGGTGCTCTGTAACAGAAAGAAACCCTGGTCACAAAGTCATTTGCACTGTTAGAAATAAATGGGCTTTAGAGACAAGTTACACATCTATCACAAGCGCTTTTTACAAAGGAATCTTTATCATTTAAATCCAAGACTTTTCAAATAATTTTGAATGTTGTTCCTGGTAACATTTTAAAATTTCAGAATGGCAGAGAAATTCTAAAGGGTGGCAGGTAAATTTGTACTTTAAAATGATCATTAGAATAAAATTGTAATGATGACATGGGGTTTACCAAAATATTAAGATAACTGCTATGAAAATTAAAGGATGAGACTACAATTCCTTTAGGTTGACTTTTTTGTTTCTTTCCACATAAAACAGTTTTTGCTGGCCTCATTTCCTTTCTTAAGCCATGATGAGCTGATGAAAGGTACCTTTATTATTCTGTTCAGGCTGAATATCTGTACAGTTTTTGTACATAATACCATGCAAATTTCTCACTATCATAAAACAATATGATATGTGATATGTGAATGATAAATATCTAACAGAGTAATTACCAGAGTATCATAATCAAATATGCTTCCACTGAGGTCTCACACAGACCAGTTCTTTCTCTAGTGCAGCCATGAATAATTGAAAAAAGCATATAAGAAATATAAAAGAATTGTTGATAAGGTTTGCAGGTGCCACAAAAACAGAACCTGTGGTAAAAAAACCATGATGCTGGGTTGTCTGTACATGATCTTCTTAATTGTTTAATAAACTGAGGAAAAAATAATACATATTTTAATATAACCAAAGGTAAGGCCCCAACACAGGGAAAGAAATGCAAGATTTAACATTAAGGAGAGAATAGTTTGAGAAGAACTGAGCCTGGAAAGATAATAATATTTTTCAGTGGAAATATTTTCTCATCTGGTGCTACAGTAAAGAGGATTAGTGTAAGTCTGTGGATTTACAAACAAGAAATCATGGAACAGGGGAAGAGAGCTGTGCTCTGTCTGTTCTCAAAGTTATCGACACCATTGCCAAAATGCAATCTGATATCTGTTCTTCAAAAAAGATTTAAAAATCTGTCAGAGTGCTCAGGCAAGAGCTATAGGAATGATTTTACAGATAGAAAATTCCACTTTACAACCAAACCTAGAGGAAGCTTAAAGTTTTTAGCTTCTGTTAAAGAATCATACTCAAGAGATGTATGTGTCCTGTATATAGTTCTCTAACTACCAAAAGTATTTCCTTTCAGTAAGGCACTTGCATTCAGAAGACAGAAGTACTCATTCCAGTAATTGGAGTATAAAGTGATAACACTGTGTATAGAAAGATTATTTAATTTTTTAAATTTAAACTTGTACATTAAAACTAGATTTTTTTTCTCTTTCCTAAATGACGTTTTGCAGTCAGTCACAAACCTTTAAACACAACACAATACTAGATGAAATTAAATGGATAAATCATAGAGAAAAACAGATGGTATTCTGTTTTTTAAAATCTATTAACCTCTATGAATCTTGCATACACCAACACTTCTCTGTAAAAGTCTTTGACATGATGCCAGAATAAAAGGCTGAGCTTATCATCCATATTTGTTCACATTATTTTTTTTCTCAAAGGTGAACAGTTGTTAAACAAATACCACAGCCTTTTTTTGTAGATGTGTACTCTTCTGTCATCATATCATTATTTCCCCAGCTCTCTCTTTTTAAGTACCTGAAAGTTGCTTTCAATTGCAAATCAGCCGGGGCAAAAAAATAGGTGGGCTATAATCTCTCTTTTTATGGAACACGCATCTGATTTTAGTGACCTGTGATCTCAGATGTTGGTTGTAAATAAGGATTGTATAATAAAGAAAAGGTTGATAGAAATATTTAATCTAGTGCTGGTTATTCCTCATGAAGCCTGATTTGTTTTCCTGCAAGGTTTTGCATATTTCTTGCACTGTGTGAGGTTAGGAGGAAGAGCCACAGATAAGAAAGTATCTGGAAGACTCAACAAGTTATCTGCCTTGACCTTTGGAGAGCCTTAAAGGGAAGTGTTGTCACTCTGAGGAGATGTAGAGGTCATACTAGGCACATAGCCAGCCTACAACTTTTTTTAGAGTGTGTCAGAGCCAGGGCAAAGTGAAGACAGACTAGACTTAATCCTTTAACCTAACCTGTCAAAACTGCATCAAGTCAGCACTGCCAAATCTGCAGCCACCTCATAACTCAAAAAGGTATGCATGAGCGCATTTATGAATTTGCTTTTGAAAAGCGGTTTTATGGTTTGGTATTCACAGCGTTATGAAACCTGGCCACATCACTGGGTATACAAACATAAAGCTAAATGCTGCCAGATGCATGAGCAATTCATCCCACTGAGGAGTAAGAAGATATGAAATAAGGTTATTGCAAAAGATTATTGTTTTTAAGGGATGTTTACTTCCAAATGTAAAAAAAATGTAGACTTCGAAGAAACCAGGTTTATGTTGTTTTAACAAAAATTGTGAAAATAACCTATTTGTCAAATCTGGAGAAATAGATAAAGCACACAGCATATTAACCTGATATTTTATAATCACTGAGTGTGTGGAAAATGCTGTTCCTGTGTAGTGATGATTTTCTAAAAGAAACAGTGGATTTTAGTTATTTGGGAGATTTACCCATATGGATGTGTGCATGTTGGCATCTGTGTATGTATTTTCATGTGCATTTTGTGTGAACCTGCAAATATTTATAAAAGGAAGCTTCCACATGAAAAATAACAAAAATGCATGCAAAACACAGGGCAGTATCCTTACCACTGCAAACTAGCTTGGCTGACAGTGGCACTGCAGCCACGCTCAGACATGACACTGTGACACTTGTCACAGCTCTCCATATGTCTGTGAACTTTAAATCATGAATATACCGTGATGCAAATTAAAAGTACTAGAAAGCTCATTTTATGCCATTAATCCTTGAGGCTTTCCCTTAGATGGGTAAAACACAGTAACAATATTACCTCTCCTTAAGGAGAGTGTTCTGAAAGCTATAGATTGGGTACACAAAGGGACTGAGGGCTATAACCTTCTCTTGAAAGGTAGGATTGTAACCTGAAAAAAAAAGCTAACTTTTTGCTCCTGTGCCGACTTGTGCTGCAAGCCTACAACCAGGTGTAAGAAAAGATCACCTTCCCTCCTTTATCCTTGAGGATTTACACAGTCACTACCAGCAGAGGCACATTGCAAGCCACAGCACAGGCTCCTTTTCTGACACTGGGACAGGCCAAGGCTCCAGCTCCTGATCCAATGTTTTTTTAAGACCTTACTGTTGGTTCCCTGTAGTGCAGCACCCAACCTGACCCACTGGAGTATATGGAGCACCCAAGTGGGCCTTGCCAGGTCCATCTGTTCCCTCCCCAATGTAACAGCTGCCACATGGAGGGCAAGGTCACTCCTTCTTTCCCAAGGCTGATGATTCAGACAGTGTGGGGGTTTGTAAAGATCAAGGGGCCTTGAAGAGACTGTGTGTGTGTCTTGTGGAGAGCTGGTGCTATAAAGAGATCTGTGTCTGTGAGGGACAGAGACAGAGCACGAGTGTGATCTCCGCCTTAATGATCAATTAAATAGGAAATTGTCAAAAAGAATCACAAGAATGTCAAAATTTTGATAATAGTTCTTCCTTTTGAGCTTGTAAGAACTGTTAATGGCACTTTGAGATTTTTATGCTGCAAACATCAAAACTAGAATGTGGTCTTCCTTTCTCTCAGAAAATGAGCGTGCTCTCATCTTAATGAGTCACCTAAGCAATTCCAAGGCAGGACAAAGGAATCCTGATACTTGCTTTCAACATGGAACATGAAAAATCTGGAAACCAAAAACAGTAAACCAAATAATGAAAAGAAAAAGGAAAAGAAAATATAATGACTGTTGAAAACAATAGGGATGTCTGAATTATGAGTGAAGTCAAATAAAAATTACCATAAACACATGTGCCAAGGATTTTAACTCTTATGTATCACTGATCCCGTGTGTAAACTCCATTGAGTAATAAAGAATTCTACTTTCAGAAGGAGAAATAGGTTGGCAGATGTTCCCCTCAGTCTTTATGCTTTTCTGAGGAATGACTGTGACTGTCTATTTATATATGATAGTACAGTGATCATATTAGGCACAAATATTAACTTTTTCAAGTGGATACAAATTGAATAGTCTAGCTGATTGATAGCAGGAGGAAAACAAGAGCCTGTTGCCATCAAATCAGAATAGGATTGAAAAATACTCAGTATCACTGCTATTTCTAAGAAATAGAAAGTGTATTGTTTCATGCCTAAATTACTGAGGATATTTAATAAAACATGCATATAGAATAGATATACAGAGATATGAATCATAATGCTGCCATAAAATTGAAACCTGGATTACCTGTTACTACTGCTTTTGGATAGAAATGAGTCATTTCAGAAGAAATGTTTAGAAAAACAGGTTTCCAACTTCAAATGCATACAAAGGACATATTTTGACCTACAGTTTCAGACTTTATTGAGAGAGGGCCCGTCCAGGTCTCTGGGATTACTGGCAACGTAACCCAGGCCACAACTCCTGCCTCAAGCTTCCAAAGACATACAAATTGCCATAGACCTGAATTTATACTCACAGCTAAGGATTTCCATCATTCAAAAGATATTGTACCTGTTTTTCTCATTCACCAAGGTCTTTATTCAGTCTCCTTTCTCATGCCATTGGTAGAAAACAACTTGTCTTTAGTGAGAATGAGTGTTATGAAGTGCTTATATTGTTCAGCAAGTATTAAAGAGCCACATCAGGTGTTTCACAAGCAATTCAGTAAGAACATCCTGTAAAAAGGCAGAAGTTTCTGCAGGACAGGCATTGTAACTTTGGACAATTTAGAATGTGTATGACCATGTGTGAAATTATTCTATAGCTAATACTACTGGTGTAAAACAATAAATTCAAGCTGGCTGTGGATTAGAAAGCCTGCAGTAGCTGTACTTCAACTGCACCTCAGTATGAAAATTACTGGCTTTGTTACCTTGGAATGAAGAGTTAGAGAGGTGGCCTTGCCATACTCCTGTTAGGTGTTTGGGTATCATCCAGTACCTTTAAAATGATAAAGAAAATTAGTTTTTATGTGTCACACAAAAATTGCATAATGAAAATGGAGCTCAGAGTATACTTTGGCCATGCAAACCTATTTAAAAGCAGAAGGGGCAAGTTTGCCATTTCTAACTTGTGGTCTTTTGACAGTTTTGTTGTTTTGTCTTGCCCAGAGACTCAAGTGACAATTGTCACTGGAGACTAGGAATAGCATTCATACTATCTAAACTATACAGGGCAAAGAACTATTTACAGGTATGACTCAATGTTGAATATGGTGCATGTTGTTCTACTGAAAAAGTTACACAACAAAAGATATCAAGAAAAAACAAGGGATGCTTATCAAACAGCTTCTTGGATGTAAATGTATATTTGCTTTGGGTATTTAAAGCTTTTTATCAGGTACTCCTGCAACTGAAACAGAGAAGAAGCACAAGGTCTGGTGGCAGGAGGAGCAGGTTTCTATCATCCAGCACCATGGGGATGGCATTGTGCTGCTCGCCTGGCAAAGGAGGAGGCATCACCTGTGCTGGTGAGGTTGTAAGCAGGAAAGCTCCTGTGTGGGCAAAAGTCCTGAACTCTGTCCCATGTCTCAGGTAAAAGGTTATTCCAAGGGTCTTGGTGGTGCAGTGTAAGCCTTTATTTTGAGCCCATCCCCAAGGGTGTGGTAGGTTCTTCATACTCAGAAGTCGGTGGGTTTACTTGACATTATTCCAAGGAGACCGACTTTTTATTCTGATCAGACTCAGAAACACCCTCTTTTGCCCCTGACAGGAGCCTGATTGCTCTAGTGCTTTAGATCTGAGTTACTTAAAGATATCGAATGAAGCTGATCAGATGCTGAAGGGCTGCCAAGATTACAGGCCTCTCGTCCCTATCACTTTTGTTATTAATTATGATAAAGCTGTACAAGCCGCAACCTGCTCCATTCAGTGCAGACACTGGGACAGCTTTCCTCCCTTATAGTTCCCTCTTTTCACTTCTCCAGCTATTCTTAGCTTGGGGAACTGTCCCTTGTGGGATGATTGTCATCTGGTGTATATACATTGCAGCAGCTGACTCAGATAACTGGGAAACTATGACCAGCTCCCTCACTGTCCTGGGAACTCAGCAGCATCAGGGAGTCTGGCCCAGTACCAGGATTAAAACACAGCCCCGGACTGCATCTTATAGAAGAAGAACACGTGTTTATGATGCTTCATTGCTTTTCAGACTAAGGCCATCAAAACCTTTACAAAGCAATGAAACATAGACAGATACCAAATTGCAAAAATGAGACACGTGTTTATAGACAAAGAGATGTCCTAAGGATCTTGATGATATTTGTATGATTCTTGCCTTGTATCATCATTGGCAGGTGATGATGCAAGAGGTCTCTGCTTTTTTTAAATTATAAAACAAGTACACCTTCTTTTGAAAGTCCTGCTAACTCTCCTACATATTTCCCTGTTGGTCATCTTTTATGATTCTATGATCTTCTGTCTGTGTGTCTGTTCATAGCAAAACAAACAGGGCAAATTATTAAGTCATAAATAACCCTGGTTGCTCAAGTTTACCACATCCACAAACCCTGAAAGTCTCTATTACTAAATTAATTCTGATCTGATTTTTGAAAATTAGTCTTCCACAAAAAAAACCTAAAGGAAAGAAGGAGAAGGGTTACAAACAACTGTGTGACAGGATCTCACAAAGATATTGGGGCCTTGAAGCTGGGAGACTTCTTCTTGTGTCGGTGAACAATTTTATCAGCTTGAAATGTGTGAGTAGCTTCACCCCAAGGCTTTAGTTTCACAGTCCACAATGTCCCCAATGTCCTACTTCAGACAAAAGGAGGAAATCTTGTATACTCCATCCTGGCTTCCTATCCTCCTTCCCCTGCTCTTCCTCCCTGTCTCAGCTTCCAGCTGTAGATCTCTGCCTGCTCTTTTTTGTTCCTTGCTGATTCATATCAGCTCATTAAAAAAGAAAAAAAAACAGGCTTTTTCCATGGGTTACTTTTCCACTGTTTTGGTGGACTAAATTAGATGATGCCAGAGCACCCTTGGCCTCTGTATTTTGACCCTCAGAGAGAGGTGAGTTAGAGCAACACATTTCTACCCCCCTGCAAAAGTAGGAGAAGGGGCTGGGGCAGTGTGCTCCCTGCTTCTTGTCCTTCCACTTCCTAACAAAGGTTTGGTTGCTCCCTCTATTGCACCTGAAGGATTGGGGTAGGCTCAGCCCTAGTTTTTTATAAAACCCTTGGATACATTTGAACCTAAGGCCTTCTTTGTATCAGCCATTCAGAGGGACAGCACTGCTGTTTAAACAGACCACTAGAAGCAATTAGACCAAGTAGTCAGGGCAGATTCATTGCAGCCCCCCTGTGCAGGGACACTTTTCCTAAGGACCTGATAGAACTGTTTTCCTTAGTGGAAAATGAGCTGCAATTTCAAGCTTCTCTTGACAGCAAATATTTCTGCCAGCTTTGCAAGCCTCAGCATTGTGCCATGACCTGTCATAGGAGTCTTCCTGTCACTGTTTTTGCTCTGGGGTTCCTACAACTTTCTGTTTGCAAAGTAAAAATCCTTGCTACTAAACCTGACTTGGCCCTGGTACAGCTTTTTGCTCTCAGCTTTTGCTCATTACTATCCAGCATTCAGCTAACTTCTGTTCCTTTTGGAATGACCTCACAAAGAAACCCTACATTTCAAAAGTTACAAGGCAGTCAACACACCAGGACTATTTGCCTTAAGAGCCAAGTCTAGATCCCAGGGACCAATGAAGTTGTCTCCTCACATTCAGAGATCCCCCAACAAGCTCTAGCCAACCTCCAAAGCCTCAGTGCACAGATCTGTGCAGAACAAATGCAGCCTGCAGACAATAAGCAGCAGTGGGCAGCTGTTCACACTCTGGAGGAGTAGGAGGCATGAAGCTGTCACAAGAGAACATGGCCAGTCAGGAGCTGGTAACAGTTTTTTTTTCCCACTTATCACTGCTTGCCTTCATCTGTCCTCATGTCTGGTTCAAAATACCCCTTTTCCTCAGGTAGTGAACAGTAAAGACATAGATTTATTTTTCTTCTTCTTCTTTATTGTAGGGCTATTTAAGGAAATTACTTGCCTGAGAAGCCACTCTAAGCTTTGGGGAGTTATTTACAGCTAGCACTGTTATGAGTGAATGGAATTTGGGGGGGAAATAAGAGAAGTTGTAAATGAGGTTGAGGCAGGGAAATTTCTCTGGGTATAAGAGGAGGTAGAACAGTAACCGTGAGAAACTGAGAGAAGAACGAACACTGCCAGTCCAGAACTAGGATGAGTGATAAGGGGCATGGGAAAGGAGAGAGAAGAAGAAAGAGAAGATTATGATTCATGAAAGCAAGCCAATTCACCCTTCCTAATTCTGTAGCATGTTCCACTTTAAAACCTTTTGTGTGATATCAAAGCAAAGACTGTATCACACAGCCTGAGCAGCCACCAGAGTTGCAAGCTAGCAGGAAAGGGAAGAAGTGGCAGCAGGGCAGTTCGAATTGCACGGTGCTGATAGCAGCATGGAGAGGTATGCTAGCAATGTCTCCCTTATTTCAACGGGTGTGAGGGGTATTTAGCTCCCAGCTTTACTTATGAAGATTAATGCTGTTCCCTCTTAACTACTGCTTTGTGGAAAGTCCAGATCAAAAGACACAAACCAGCTCAACAGAGAGTGCTGTTCAGAAGAGACAGAGGAGTGGCCACCATGTGTCCAGATTATTTCATTCTTTGGCGTTTAGTCTGAACTGATGCTGAGACCTCTGTGTTTGGGTTAAGAGAAGTTTGAGAGTGCTGCTGGAACAGTTGGGAGGAAGCTCCAGCCAGGCTAAGTTACACATGGATGCTGTGTTCTGGCCCCCATGTTAGGACACCATGCCTGAATGCCAAGACAAATCCGTTTCTTCTGTCCACCCTACTCTGCCCTTGCAGGAAAATTGAACAAGCAAGAAGGGAGTCAAGATCTGCTGCAGCAGTCCCCTGCTCTGGGTAGTAAAGGGACTGGGACTGGGAGAGTGAAGGCACAAGCCTTCAGTAGAGACAAACTTTCAGTGTTAGCAATTCTGCTGAGGTCTCTCAGCCCCGGTCAGCTCCTGGGACTTCCTTCAGAGTGATATTTAAAAGTCTAAATAAACATTGTGCCAGACCAACATGTTAGAATGATGCAACAGCCAATGAGTAGGAAAGCCCTGGAAAGTACTTGCCTAAATTCACAGCAAATTCCTGAGTGGGATTCCTCGAACCCATTGTGGATACTGGAGATCAGAGGACCTGCCACAGGAAGAATCTCTTTCCACTGGCTGTAGAGTAAGATAAAATTCATTAGGAGAAACACTTTATTTTTTAACTTGTCTGCAGGTGGTTTCCTTGCTCTTCTCATTATGCAGGAACAAGTTCTATGACGGCCACAATGAGAAAGCTGAAATTTTAAAAGTAAGAATCGAAGACGAGGCAGTAAGCCACATACTTCCTTTGATTTAGCATGAGACACTTTAGTTACTACAAAGAAACTACAATTTTTGAAATGTTTACAATCCTGTATTTCTGTTGACTTTGATGTGTTTAAAAAAACACAAGCTTTTTGTTAATCTTCTGTCTATGAGAGTAATCAAACATAATCCTCTGAAAAAGGAAAGTTTTGGAAATAAAAACAGGAAAAGCACAAAGTGTCCTAATTTTCCTATGTCTATTGCCTTTTTCTGCTTAAAACATTCTCCTCTTTCCCTTAAAATTTCAAAGCCTTTGAAATATTTTTTGCTTTGCTTCTATTTATAAAGAGTATCCAAAGAAGAGGCCAAGGTTGTGGGTTTACACGATCAGTCATACATAGCAGAAGATGCAGCTCTCAGTTTGTCTGGAGACAAACCATAGGCTGACATTTGTTCACATAAATGATATGATGAATAATTATGAAAAATTATCCAATTTGTGAAAATTACAATCAGGTCATGTACATTATGGGGAAAAGAACCAAATTAATTATGTACAGTATGTAACTGTCAAATACTGAAACATCTGTAATGAAAAGTCAACAATATATGAGGTTCCAGATGATTTCTATAAATTTTTCTGGATGTTCATGTTCCTTGGATTATCAAACTCTTGTACCCCAGCTTATCAAGATGTATTTGTAAAATTTTGGGCCAGGATTTTGAAGAATGTTTTATTGAGGATTTTTGTTCTGTAGAATCAAACCCATAGTCTACCTACCCGTGGCTACACCCTCCTATGTAGTTGGGTTGCAGGGTCAGCAAAACTCTTACCAAAACTGCAGGCAATTACTGAGTTCCCAGTTTTGGAAATCAAACTTGTTGTGACAAATAGGCTAACTATGAATCACTTGTACACTTGAAAAGGTCTAAAGAGGAAATAATCTTTAAGAATTTTGGTCAGTGTTGCATCATCAATCCCTTAAATTATAATAGTGGAGTCACAGATACTACTGGTCTACTGTAAAATTGATGTTGTGTGAAAATTCTGTGAATTTTTACAGTATTTGTTTATTTGCTTTCTAATTAAACTATTTAAGACTTGTTTAGTTTTACTCTCCCAGATCTTTAAAACCAACATTATATCTGAATTGTGCTAATAATTAAAACATAGCAGTAATGAATGAAAAATTGCTAAAAATGGCAGTATAAAAGCNTTTTTTTTTTTTTTTATTGTTTTACATACTCAAAGATATCTAAAAATGTAAGTACATGTGTCAACTGTGAAAAGTGAGAGCCCCAACTTTCAGTTGAATTAGCTGATATCTTCTTACCCTTCGGTGGGACTACTGTATCTGAATTCAAATTGTATTCCAATTACAACTTTGGAAGTTGCTAATAAAAAATAATTATTATTTTTGAGTACCTGATCCTAAACTTAGAAGTAGGAATTTTTGCTCCAACCCTGTTTTCAGAAACCAAAAATCTTGACTTAATGTGTACATTTACTTTAAAATGGAAAACACACTTTTTGTACAAAATAGAGATTAGGAAGAATAAAACCCCATTTCAGTACAGACTGGGTGCTGACAACAGATTCACTGGGGAGTTTGATCTTATAGTCAATGACCATGCATTTCCATCTGCTTAGTTTTTCTTCTATGATTACTTTAAAAGAATTCTTGCCATATGTCATTTGGATCCTTTGGGGCCTTTTGAAAGAAAGTGAGAAGATTACTTTTGCAAGGTTTGTAAATATATATGTCTGTCTATATGTATTAAAGTATACAGATAGTTTTTGTCTTATACCACACTTAAATTTATTAAAAATAAATTAAATGTACTGAATTTTATTAAAGGTGAAGTATGCAGCTTATATAGTTTATTTCATTTAGCTTTTAGCTGACCTGTATCTGTTAGGGAACAAGCTCAAATACTTATTTCAAAAGAATGAGAAAAGAACTCAGAAGTGTGCCCATCAGAAACATTTCCTTTTCCTCTTACAGAGATATTTAAATGCAAATATCTGACTGACACAATTCAAATAGGGTTGTTTTTTTTCTTTATATAATCAATGTGATTAATTGTGGTAATCGAGATATTGCTATTACTTATAACTAGATAAGGTTATACAAAGTACTGTGCATGAATTATCATGCAGCTTTCCCAGTGCACAACAATCCCACCCTGAATTACTTGCTTACTTCTTTCCTAACCTGTAGTTGTAATATTGTCAAACTGCACTAAACAACATAGATCATGATTGGCATTTATGTATCTACCTGGTAGGCAAGTTCAGTCCAGTTCAGTCAAGGCAAATGACACGTATGATGGGCTGCAGTGAGAGAGAGCAGATTCTGTGATCCTTGTTTCTTTCTGTGCACTTCAAAGGGGCAGGGCCAAGACCCAGTGGGCAGGTACAAAAGACAGGAGAAATCAGCATTCAAGAGGAACAAAATGCTGAACTTCCAGACTTTTAAAGCAAGTTTAATATCAATATGATATTTGTAACTGCCCATTTCTTCAACCAGAATCTTCAGGACCTTGCAGGGGAAAAAAAAATATATGGGATGTCCTAGTCTGGTCTGGACAAAACTTTTTCATCAGGATTTTTTTATGCAAGTGTAAAGGCCCAGATCTCAAAGGCTAAACCTGCTTAACCACTTTGCAGTTCAGCAGCAGCATAGAGTGAAAGGTGCTGCAGAAACAGCTCTGAAGTGAAGGTAGCAAACTGGTTCAAAGTGATTAACTCCCATTTCTCAGAGAATTGCCCAGCCTGTAGTCAAAATCACCAATACATGTGGCAGCCTGTCATTGCTGAAGCTGTTAGATAATGTGTTACTGATTAAGCGCATATATTGTGTTTGTGCAGAGTGTAGTCACTGAACATATTAAGTCTTAAATTAGTCTTACTGTTGCCACAAAAATATTTGGTGACATGGGGTACACACTAAAGTACCTTCAGACTTGAATCTGCATGTGGAGTGCATTCAGTCTCTTTGCTCCGGCTTTGAAGAAGGAGGCATCCTTTCTGGAAGCTGGATACAATAATCATGGCCACACATCCCTCTTCAGGAAGTCTCCCTGGTGAGAAGTGTGCCAAAGCCTGCCTTTAAGACTGCATTATCTGACTCAGTTTTGGTAACATGCAAAGTCAGGAACTTATCCTTTTCCAGATCACAAACAATTAATATATTACTTCCTTCTGGCACAGCATTAATCAGGATAAGTCAAGAGGAAGGCTGAGAATCTTGTCTCCTTACATCTCAGTGCCTGAAGAATTTATAGTAGTTAGAGGCAATGGAATGAAAATAAAACACTTCCTTACATCCTATTCTTAATGTTGTCCTATTTGTAGAGCTATCTGTCTACCAGTCAGCTAACTCAGTGACAGCAGCTATCACAGCTCTGTTACAATACTTCCTATCCCATTCTCCTGGCCATCTACGGTGCCAGTTGCTTAAAAATAACACCCCTGGGGGCATTGCAGCTGAAATGAGCTATGCCCAATGGAGGATTGTCTGAAGCTATCTTTGCAAGAGTTCTTCTTCATCTGTACCTCTCCCATACACACAGCCTCACATAACAGCCACCCACTGGGAAAAACATGCTGCTGTTATTTCTTGGCCTGCAGAATCTCTTCCTGTGATCAGCTGACTTTGTATTAAATTTGGGAATGAACACGCTTCCAGTGAACAGAACATTGCATTTCACCACTCTCCTGTAAGTGATGCACCACAAAATGGAATGTCCCTGATCCACTCTGTCCCTATGTGCCCTACCACTGGGATTGAAGAGAGGAGGATGTCAGCACTTGCTCACAGTCTGTCAAGAATCAGCTGCGTCCTTTCCCTAGCAAGCCTGGCAGCAGCACTGAGAAGAGTTCAAGACACCTCACACTGTCCCCACCCTGTGGGTCCCTCACTCTCAGGAGTAACAGACCTTTTCATTCTTCAGCATCCAGGCCTGAAGTTCGGTTGTGAAGAGCTTGGGATGTTTGCAAAGGATTGGGATATTGACATAGTTATACTCAGTTTGGGAGATAACTCTGAAAGGCAGAGCACAGGGCTAAAATTCAGCCCAAACCATTCCTTTACAAGGCTGATCAAAGAGAACAGTAAATTTGGCTGATTCTCCTGTGCATTGTGACTCTGGTTTTCAGACTGATATTATAGTACTCTTTGCCAGGATTAAAAGCTGGGAATTTTCAGTGATACAATTGGCCCAGTTATGACCTTCAGGATCAAGAAACTATAGTTCTGAAATTGTGGAAGCTGTAAATTAGTTCTACACATATCGTGTTCTACATGTATCATATTTTTAAATTATTATCAGTTGGAGAAAGATGGCATGAATAAATAATCTATGCATAGTTAATTAAAGCCTTTCCAAAGGAAGGAGTTTGGTGTTTGCAGGAAGCACTGATAGATATGTTTCAAGAAGCTGAAGCATTATCTGCTTATTGTTTGCTTTCTTCCTACTCATACTATATTTGTTCAGTCTGATTATCCCAGATTTCTATCAGTCACTTCCAGCAACTAGGAAATTTTATTTTCTTGGTGTACAAGTCAGTTTCTGTCTTGTTCATTTGCTTTTCAGCCTTTTCTTTTTTTGTAATGGAGATTCACAACAGAATAAAATGAGATATAGTGTTCATCTTGTTCATCCATTGATCTGGGACAGGATTTGGTGTTTGTGGCCTTTTGTTTTGCTCTTGCCATGGAACAAGGCTCATTTCTCAGAATCAGCTAAGAATTTTAAGTTCCTTCCTCCTCAGTCAGCTTGCAAAATTGGCTCTTTCTCTGTTATTATTTTTGCTAGTAAATTATAAATTGAGTTTTGTATGTCATTCATTTTAATTCAGAAGTCTTACTTAGGATCTTGGCAAAGTTTATTTCATTAAATGTAGTGAATATGTTAAATGGATGTGTTGTGGCTGTTTCCAGAATTACCTTTGTTGGTTACAGTTGCTCAAAATGGCAGAATTCAGCCCAATACTGACAATGCCTCCCACCCACAGTGGTAGGCACAAGCTTGAGTACAGGTTCAAGTGAAGGACATTTTTTCCTACCTGATTTTTCTTCATTTTTCATCACTTCTCCTAAAAAAGAAAAATTCAAGCAAAGGAAGATCAGCAGCAAAGATTTGTGTATAGCAAGAGAATAGTTGTATTTGAAGATCTTTTACAGACTAGGCTATGTGGCAGCATAGGGGAGAAGAGCAGTTCTATCAACTAAGAGAGGCTTTGCATTCCTCCAGAAGGGAAGATGAAGAGAAAACTCTTGATGTTTCTCTCTATTGTGTTACAGTCAGAGGAAAGGGGCTCAGTGGAAATGTTTGACACTAAACCTGGAAATAAGTTTGAGAATCTGACTTCTGGCCTCCGCATTTGTGAATTCCATTTGCTTCAATTTAATACAGAAGAAACATAACATGTACTGGCCAGCTTCATGAAAGCACTCTATTTATATATCTAAAATCTTTAATCTAAACCAGTTACATACTGTGAGGTTCCACTCATATATTTTGTGAGGGTTGTTAACCCCCAAATTTACATGCAGGTATTGTGTCAGCAGAGGTTTATCCTTTTCACACAGGGATCATTCCTGCTGTCTGATATGGTATCATAAATATGGAGAAGCTCCAATGAAGCTAGTCTGAGTTAGAGCTGACTAAGTCTGGTGTAAATGAAGGCAGAAATCAGTACTGGGTTGACACATGGACTTAAAACCCCTTCAGTTCCTACCACAATAATTTTCTATTCCCTTCTCCTTTTCCTTTGGCCTTCTGGCATGGTGGGACTTTCTCACCCTACTTCCCCAGTAAAATCAACATGGATACATAATTTTTGATTGTTATTTATTTCAGCTACTGTATGCCAAACCTAACTGTGGTAAACAGACTAAAAGACTGTCCAGGCCAGTTCAGATCTGGTTTACGTTTACCTGCAAGATTACGAGATTGCTCCTTAAAGTGAACAGATTTCTACTTTCTCTCTGAAGGTTGCAACCAAAGAATTAAGTCATGTACACTGGAGTTTGTGGCAAATAAGACTC
>WEIU01019044.1:75783-123561 GCA_013389925.1 Aegithalos caudatus | reverse complement strand
TTGTAAAGACACATCTTCCCCAGCTAAGTTTCCTTTTATGGGTCCTACTATTAATTTTTGATGTGTTTTTTTCCGTCCTTTTCTTAAAAAAATTGTGCTCTTCTTCCTCGAGACAGTACTATGATAAAACACCAGGATTTACCTAAGCATAAAAAGAGACTGCAACTGGGCACAAGCTTACAGAGGTAATGGCATTAAGGATGAAGTAAAGCATCTGCTGCAATGGTGTCAGAGCCCCAAAAGCATTGCAAAGGACATAAAAGTCACTTCAGGACAGACAGGGACAGGAGGGAGGACCGAGAGTGTCACATCAGCTGATTTGGTACCACAGATCCCTGCTGCATCCTCACACCAGCACCACTCAGGTCCTTTCTCCAGAGCCTTCCGTGGAGGAGGATGGCCAACAGGAGGTCACCAGCATGGCAGGGCTCCCAGGACGTGGGACATGTTGACACCACACCTCCCACCTCCATGCATAGCTGTTAAAACCTGAATCCCCATCTGTCAGCCATTCAAAGTCCCCATGGCCGGAGGAAAATGGAGTGACCAGAGGAAATGCTCACCCTGCACACAGCTTTCTGCCTGGGGATGTTACCAACTCACAAAAAATCTGAGCAAGACCCTGTGCTGACACTGAATAACCTTTCAGTTTCAATAGAGTTTTACTCAAGGGATGAGTGAAAACCCTTCTAGCTAGAAACAGACCCCATCTACTCTGGGAAATAAAAGTTAGGAACCAATTCCAACTCATTTTCCTGAAGGTGACCCTTAGCCTCCCAGCTGAGATAACAATGCTAATATTTATGGATGGGCTGTTCATGCCTCTGGGCACACAACAAAAATAACTCAAATCAAAACTTGGTAGACATCTAACAGAAGTGGGGGGGAAAAATTCCAATATGGCAATAATAAAGCATCTCACCCACCAATGCACAAAAAATAGCATCAGCCACAATCACACATTTGGGTGAAACAAAAATGGTCTGATGTGATTAATAGGCAGCACTGAGGGGGACTCATCCAGAAAGGCCTGACTTGAGACAGCACACAACTCAGGCACTGTGCTTTATTCGTTTATTTATTTTAGCTTGATAGGTGCTCAAAGCAAAAAAATACAGTCTGGGGCACTTTCCCTTCCCCTTTTCTCTGGGTTAGGTTTTCTTTACTTCTTTCAATCCCCATGGGTTTAATTCTAATTCACAAACCCCATTCTCATTTCAAACTGCGAACGTTTGATGAGAATTTCTCATGTGAATGTGTGTACATTTACCCAAATTGGGTTTGAGAAGACATGAACTAAAGAGCAAGCACAATTTGTACACACAACACTGAAAGAACAGACACTTCCAGCAGCATGAGCATCCTGGAATAAAGGCAAAGTCATCAGAAAATTACAGATATTTAGCAAAAATCTCCAAGNGCTGCTGTTCCTTCCACATTTAATACTTTGGCAATGAAGATGCATTCCAGATGTGAAAGAGAGCTCAAGACTTCCTTCAGCCAAGAAAATAAGTGTGATGGTAAACTCTGACACCCCAAATCCCAAATTTAAGTAATATCCAGTTATTTTTCTGGTATATAAGCTACTGACCATGGACTACAGACCTTCCACAAGAAGAGAATCATACCATAGAATTACAGATTGTTTTGGGTGGGAAGGGATCGTACAGATCATGTAGCTCCAATCCCCTGCTGTGGGCAGAGACACCTTCCTAAGGCAGTTTCCTCCAAGCCCCATCCAGCCTGGCCATGAACACTTCAAGGTATGGGGCAGCCACAGCTTCTCTGGGCAAGCTTTAAAACTAATCTGCACAAATCACTTCCTATTTTCTCCTGATTTTATTCTCAGTTCATCCTCTTTCTCAAACACAACTTTATAAAAGGCTTTGACATTTTTCGTGCTCTTACATTGATGCTGCTCAAACCAAAACAGCTTACTTGCCCCCCACAACACATTCCAACCTGACACTGCAAGCCAGTGGAGGGGAAGCACTGTAAGAGATCATGGCTAAGCTGAGTGTATTCACCCCCTCACCACAATTTTTCTCTGAGTAGCAGCTGACAGAGACACTCTGCTGCTGCAAACAGCTGAGTTGAGCGCAGCAGTGTTTACCCAGGGTCTCCCACACCACAGACCTCCACTCCTCAGAAGCCCAAGCTGTTCAGCACAGACCTAACTTGACCCAGTCTGGCAGCCAGCATTTCACAACCACTTTATGTCAGCAGTTTCAAGTACATAATAACCATGTTTTGTTCAGTGCAACTTTCTCACTGTGAATGGCAAAATATCATTATCACCTGCAGGTTGAAGCCTGCCCTCTACCCCATTTAATAGGGAGCTGATTATGCTATTCCCCCTGCTTTTCCCCTTCTAATAATTATGGGCTGCTGGCAGATGGCACCACTCAGCACAGGGAGCGTGTGGGAAGGCAGAGCAGGCTGTAGGGCCACTGCCCATGGCAGCTCCTGCATTGTGGGGTGCTCCTGGGGACCCCAAACCCCTCGCTGCACCCTGCTCCCAGACAGCACCTAATGAGGCATGCCTGTGTAGGAGGGCACGGGGGTTAAACCAGGAATGGCTGTGAAAACAGTCCCTGGCAGTCCCGGAGCAGGAAAGCAGAGGTTAGCAGAAAAGTTGCTAAGCCAGCAACTCCAAACAGAGCCACCCTCACAGCCCACCCGGCTGGGAAGCAAAGCTGGGCTTAACCCCAGGAGCCCACTGCTGCTGCCCAGAGCTTTGTGCTGGAGTGATCATGGGCAAGGTCCCCCCTGGGAAGAGCTCTCCCAGGAGAGATGAGATGGGGCAGCTCAGCTGTGTTAACAGCGTTACCACCCGAGGATCTGCCCTGTGAGGTCCCAGTGCTGTGTCCTGGCAAAGCAGCAGGTCCAGGCTATCTGCCTATGAAAAACATCTCCTCTCCAAAATATGCAAAATGAGTCACTGTGACATCCACACTCAGTGACACAGAGGGTAGAGCAGAGTCCAGAGCCAGACCCCAGCCCTGCTGGCCTAAGGCAGTGCTGGGGAAGGTTCAGCCACAAGCTGAACACCCTGCAGAGCTGCCACCTAATTCCCTGGCAGCAGCAGGGCTTGTTCACAGGCCTCACCTGGCGTGGCACAATGGATAGAGACAAGATACTGCTTGTCCCAGGAGGCATGCCAGGTCTGAGGCAGCAGGAAGGAAGCTTCCTTCCCAGCAGAAAGGATCTCATCCAGCTCTGCCATTTCCCCATTCAACAGTAACTTGCTCCCATTACTGACTGGGAGAGAATGCCCAGGGAGATACAGCAAAGAAAAGGTTACCCGTATTGCCGGCCATGAGCAATGCCAAAAGGAACTCCTCCAACCACAGGGGACATCAGATACGTGCTACATGACCCTCTGCCAGCACACCATGCTCAAGGACACCCCATCAGCTCCACCTTTCCAGCTAAGGGCGTGGATGCCCAGCAGAAGCATTCTTGTGCTGCTGCCATGCATCCACAGATGACCCAGGCACAGTCTGAGTCCTGGGAGGCTGCACCATGCAGAACCACACCACAGCACGTGTGCCCTGTGGACCTGGTGCTGTGCAGGGCCAGGGTGGCACCAGCTCTGCTCACAGGGCTCCCAGAGCTGCTGCAGGTGGAGACACCCGGGATGTCTGAGCCCAGGGAGAGTGCGGGGGAGGCCAAACTGATTTGGAAACCGCCCACTCCAGAGACATCCCTGCTGGAACATCTGCAACAAACCTGGTTGATGTGTTTCAGCTTGTCAATAATCTGGCTGATCACTGGCTCCAGACCTTTCATCTTCACCTCATGGTTGCCAGCCTGAGCTTTTGCTCCATTCTTTGTGATCTGGGGACTGTACCTGTAGGAATGAGAACAGAGAAGATACAATGTGATGGGCTAATAGAGAGGAGATCTTTAAAGTTCAGTACGAACGTAAGAAATCGCAAGACAGGCACCAGCCCTTTCTAAAACAGAGAGCACAAGACAGTTAATAATGACAAAGAAAGGACAGAAGATTCCCATAAACATTTTTGCTCTGACTTTGCAAAGCAGCGACATGATGTAGTTGTATCACTTGAGGACAATGAAGTCCTTTCCAGTCCATTAGTAACCAAGGAAGATGTTAAACAGTATACAATAGAGATAAATATTTTCACATAACTTGCACCCAAGAGTCCTAAAAAAGCTGGCTCAGAAATTCTGGCTTGCTCATGTTTGTTTAAAATAAATCTTGGCAGACCACAGAGACTCCAGTACAAGAGCAGTAGTGTTGTGCCCACAGCCAAAAAAATGAGTGGGATGACCCAGTTAACTGCAAGCTGATTAGCATAACATCAACCCCCTTGCAAAATAATGACTATCACTGATGTGTGATTTCAATAATAAAGAATTAAAGCATCAGAATATAATTAATGCTGTCAACATTGCTAATGGAAAATAGGTGTTGTCAAACAATCCTGATTTCAGTCTTTGATGAGATCCCGCCTTAGGGATCAAAGTAACTGCTCAGACAGAACGTACCTTGACTTTGGTACAGTGCTGGGCTCTGCACCACAGGGTATCTCAATTTACACGGGTACCATGAGAGTCAGCAAAGCCCCCACAGACCAGATTAAACTGCCAGGGCAGCTCTGCAGAGGAGGGCAGCCAAAGCTGCACTCAGCTTTTTCATTGGCACTTGGGAAAGAAATACACATTCATTTGTGTATGCAAGATTTATGGAATGACGAAGTTTACCAGAGTGATTAAAGGGAGGGGAAGAAGGACAGAACTGCTGCACTCTTGCCTTTGGAGGAACAAATCCCTACACTCAGGACCTGGGTAACAGTTGATGGTGCTCCAGCATAAGAGAAGCACCAAAGTCAAACTCATGTTTGGGCCAGAGCAGTCGGCTGCCACCTCTGCCTGCTGGCAGCCACAGCAGTGTCACAGAGCACATGGGCACCTTCTTGAGCTCTGTGCCACTCATCACAGCCCCAAAGAATGGGCTGTGGTGCTCTACAAATACAAAACAAGTCCTCATCTCCAAGAGCTGGCAGCCAGGACAGGCACTACCAAACCCTGGCACAGCCTCCGAAAGTGAGATCACCGAGATAACACCAGCACCAGTCTGCTTTACTGTACATCTGTTTTTCCAGTGCCATGGGTAAACACCATGAATTTTCCTTTCTGCATTCATCTCCTACACATTGTGTTTTCACCCAGCTCCCAGCACCAGCCCTAGTGGCTGCCTACCTGTCTGTCAGCTCCCCTGCCCAGCTAATCTTCCATCCTCATGCTGCCAGGCAAGCTCAGGCAATCACAGTCACAAAAACAACCATGCATTTTGGGGAGAAAGTGGGACTTTAGCAGGCATTTAAAGAAGGGGAGGGAGGCAGGAGGGATGTTGGAGACAACTCAGGGAGGATGCTTTGCTAGGGTAGAATGCAAGAGGTATGTGGACATTTGGCCACAAGAGCTATCAGGGCACACTGAGGGGCTCAGGGATACTCAGAGGCTTGGCTTAAACTCTAAACCTGAGGACAAGATCTACTCAGACATGTCGGGATGCAAAGGCAGCCCCAGATCTATACTGGTGCAGCAGCAATCTGCCCCTACCTGAAATACTCACATAATTACAGAACTGAGCCAGATTTCTGCTCCAAGGCTATCCCAGAGCAGGAGTTCCATGTACAGGAACTCTCTGCACCTCCAGCTGGGTTCCCAACACTAGGCATTCCCCATATGCATCTCCAATAACGGCTGGCAACCCTGCAGGATGCTGCACTGAAGAGATGACACAGGAGAAAAGGACAGGAGAAAGGAGGTGTTTGTGCCTACAGCACAGAACATATGCCTGTGTATATTCCTTTCCCAGGCATAAGCAGCTTTTTCAGGTACCGGCACCACTGCAAAGCAGATTCATCAGCTTGGCTCTCCCACCAACTCCTGAACAGGGGGCAGCTGCCTGCACAGCCATCCCACCCCCTGCCTTCAGCACCAGCACAGCACCAGCTCTGCACCCCAACACCCTGCCCCTGGGGCCTCCTCTTGGGGCTCAGCATTCTGCAAAACGCCTTTTTTTTTTAATAGTTGCCTTCTCCTGGGAAGCACAAAACGTGGCTGCACCTGAGACACAGTCACTCCCAGCTCAGAAAAGCCCTCAGAGGGGCTGCTGCAGGGTCGGTGTAGGTTGAAAACTGAGTGACTGGGAGAAGGGGGCCAGGCTGGAGCCAGCCTGCAGCAGCCCCTGCACTCCTGGCACAGCCGTGCATGCTCCCAGCACCATCTCGTGGGAAGAGGCTGCTGCCGCAGGCACAGACCTGCCCGCCTTGCTGAAACTTGGGCCGAACTCTTTGCAGGGGGATAGAGAGCACTGAGCCATTAATCCTGCTGCTTAGTTGTCACACAGCCACTTAATGCCACCTTGCCGACCTGACAAGCACATCTGGAGACTGCACGTAAACATCCACAGCACGTCTATAAGCTGACAGAGAAATTCCTATCCTTGGTGTCACTGTAAATTTAATTTAAAGCACTGGTGGAACTCAGAAGTACATTGCTGAAAGGTCTCCTGTGGTTTCAGAGATTTAATCAGGAAATTCACACAGGTTTTAGCAAGAGCAGAACCAAGCCCACTTGGTGCATCCCTAAATTAATACAGTCTCTCTCCTAAACAGTTTTATACAAAGAAATACAATAACTTGGGTTTGAGTGGGCGAAATCCTTTCTGAAATCCACACAAGGCTGCCAGAGATTACTGTAGCCTACACAATGTAGTACAGGAGGGAGGAAAATTACTACAGCAGTACTATACAATAACTCCATACAGAGACTGAAATTGTTCTTCAGAAGATTCACTGGGGTGGTGAGGACCCCAGGTCAGCCTTCTCAGGGGAAAAAGTCTACTAGAGAAGGAAGCAAACCTGAAAGCATTTGCAGAGGGATTTCTCCCTAAAATGATAATGGAATTGCAGTGTCACCTCCTGATGCATCCCACCTGGCCTGATACAAGGGTAGGTGCCCGACCCAAAACTAACCATTTGCACCACTACACAAGTCATTTGAAGCAGCAAGGCAATGGGCCCTGCTAGCTGCACATTTTTGAGCATATATTGCAAAAAAGGAGATGCACAGGGACGTGTTACATCCCACCAGCCAGAGACATGGTCCTGTGGGACCTGGGTGCTTTGGGGGACACTTCCTCCAAGCTGAGACCTCCTGGTGTGCTCAGGTACAAGGAGGCCACCAGCTCCCCTCAGCTGTGCCACTCTCTGCCCCAGCACCAGCCTGGAGTGGCCACACTCAGGCATGTGGGATGCAGCCAACCAAAGGGTTAAAAGCTTTGAAATGTAGCTTCAGTGAGAGACCTGCATTCCTGAAATGCCAGAGAAGCTGGAAAAGGCAGCTGGCACCCCTCCCTGCAGCCTGGGCCAAGCAGCCAGGCCTTAATATGGCAGAGAGATGCTTTTGCAGCCCCCAACAAGCTGGGGGTCCCAGGACAGCACCCACGCAGGCTCCTCTGCATCCGCCCCAAGCTGAAGGGTTGGTGGGCTCACAGGCAAAAAAAGCCAAAGCACCACCTTCCTCCCATGCTCTCCAGTCTGTGCAGAGAAATCTCTGAGCCATCTCAAGCTGCTTTCAGCTTATGCCAACAAAACAGCCCCTTCTGCAGGACACACACTTGTGCCACTTCATGAAATCCATCACCTGCCTCTGCCATGGATACCAGCATGGAACAGCAAATATGCACAGTGGATAAAGTCCCCCACCCCAGTCCCCAGGGGTCTCTGTGTGGAAGGGGTATCAGTGTTGCAACACGAGCATGGTCTGGCTCACAATTCATAAGCAAAGCCCAAAATACTTTTTTCTTTGACGTGTCTCAACGTCAGTCAGCAGCTTCTCCTTGCCTGGGCTCCCGGGGTATGGGCTCTTGCTGGGGACATGTTATTTTCCAAACACAAATGTCACATTGTTAAATGTGCTGATAAACAGCCCTCATTAAAAATTACTTTAAAGAAAACCACCTTATGAAAACACCAATAATCTGAAGTTTTCTGTGGGGATAGTACAACTGCAGACCCTTTCTGCTTCTTCTCATCCACCAGAGACAAAAGCCAAAGTATGCTGTCAAATTGAGGGATTTTCCTCTCCTTTTCTCTCCACCATCCACAAATGTCTCCTGTGAATGTTTGGTCTTTCCGGTCTAAATGCAGCTCATTCCAAGCTTTCATTTCAGAACAAAGAAGACAAAATGACAAATGTTATTTAAATACATGGCAATGAGTGTAAAATGTGTGTTCACATTACTGGGCCCTGCTAGGCTTTGAGATGAGTTACTACAACAGCCTGACATGTGATTTAGAGAAAGTAATCCTGAAAGTCAAACATAAAGAATTACACCTTTTAGAAAAAGGAAAGTAAGTATGTCATTCAAATAACAATTAATTTATGCCTGCCTTCCAGTTGCAAATTATTTATTCAAACGCATCTCCAGTTTAAACAGCACAACATCCCTCACAGACTCTGTCTCTACTACCTGTGTTCACTGAATTATACTTGTCAGAGAGAGTGGGTGAGGGACAAACACAACACAGACACAACACAGACACAACACAACACAGGTTTCATTGCACAAAGGTTAATAACTGAGTTTGAGAGAGCACCATTCCCCCAGACACTCAGAGCTGCTCTTCATTTCAAGATGTGACTTAGTACATATCACGTGGACTGGTGACAATGAGTCCTCACCACACAGGAGGCAAAAGAGATGACAAAGGGGAGAAAAGAGAAGAAAAGTTTTATCTCCATGCCTCCACCCCCACTTACAGGAATCCAGCTCTTATCTCCAGCTGGTTTTCACAAAGATGAGTGCAGTGGTGAAGCCAACATTTTACTCTCTGACCCTGCTGATTTCTGGTTTAGTGAGACAACCTCAGTGTCACATCAGCAGTGGAGGCCAAAAGGCTTGAAAAGCTGTTTCCAACCCACTTATCCTGCTCTGCAGTCAGGTGTAACTGCTGGATGTGCCCACACGCCTCCAAAAAGAGGTGAGAATTCTTTCCCTGAGAGTTTATTCTCTAAAGACAGATTGTCCAGAGATATGTGGTCAGCCATACCCCACACCACGAGACATGGGCTGGCTGTGGGGTGCAGGCCCACCCCAGCTGATCTCTTCCATTTGGGGTGCATGTCCCCACCATCCCATGACCACATGCAGGCGTCTGTTTCCATGGGAGTGCAAGAGGCAGGGGAGAGGTGGGGTGTATGGCTCTCAGATGCCTTCCTGGCTTTGTTTGCTTGCTTGCAAAGAGTCCTTGCAGTCATTGCAGAGCTCGTCATGCTGCAGTCAATTTACACCACCAGCAGCTCCAAACAAGCTGCTTCAAAAGCAACCAGGATGATCCAAAGCTCTCAGTGGGGAGTGTTCTCACCTAACGAAAAAGGAACCATTTTCTGCTGGATTTCCAAAAATCAGCACCTGGAAGCCTCTGAGAGCACCCTCAGATCCTGCTGTGTCAGTTCCCTGCCAAGAGAAGTGCTGCTTCTTCCCATTTGCCCCACACAAAGCTCTACAGCCAGTGAGTGTGCTGCAGATGATGGCTTGGTCATAGATGTGAGGTCTCAGGTAATCACCTGGCTCTGGGAGATGGGACTTCAGAAGGAGCAGCAAAAACTGTAATATTCATAGCAAAACAATGGGAGTTTATAGACAGCCTGAACTCTCCCTCTAGTCTTATTTCAGTTCAAGACAAATAGAAAAATTGGAAAATGGAAAAATCAGCTAAACAAATCTGAGACCAAGCAGCAGGATAGAGGAAGATTCATGAGCTCCATTTCTTAAATACTCTGGAAACAAACATGGCCACTCAATAACCCACTGAATTTGCCTACTATCCTTTCATTATAGCTTATACTTGCTACAAAGCTGTGTCTTATGGGCTTGGAAATTTATACAGCCCCCTCTTTGGGGATTCCATTGGATCAGATATTTTGCAGCACTGCCAGAAATAACCAAACCCTTCATGAACTAAAGGGTTATTGCTGGCATGGAATTTCCTTTGTTCCAATTACAGATTCTCATTTTTCTATCTTGCTTCCAATTGTGCTTTCATTGTTTATGATTTGTATGATTAAAACAAACCACAGTACATTGGCAACAGCAGGGAAATATGAGACTTCTAGCTTGAAGAAGAGAATCTGGCAAGGTGCTAAAAATATATTAATTTTGAATTGGTACAAAGAAAACAAGAGTTATGCTGGTGATTTAGATTAATGTACACATTTGTCCTGAGAAATTTGGAAATGGCAGCATCTAATAGTAAGGATTAATGTGCTTAGAAGTTTTGCAGTGGGCAGATGTTGCTGTCATTCTATTAAGAACAGCTTGAAAAGAGTATACTCATGTAAGCAGATTATTAAACTTTGAGAATCGAGATTTAATAGGCTTTTAGTATTAAATGCTGCAAAACCCTGATACTATATATAAAGTTCGAATCACCTTTGAGATTCCAAGGCTGAGCTCCCATAGAAACTGTGCCGTTTGATATCTCAACACCTACTTGACTTAAGCTGAAGGCTTTAAATGAGCTAATTACTCAGTCAGGACTTCGGTGATAAGAATCGACCTCTGTTTTTTCTCTGTTGGGATGGAGATAAGGATAAGAGAGGTCGGACAACACTTCACCAACTAACACCACCAGCAGGAGGTATGGTGAGAGGACGGGGCAGGAAGACAGAGGAAAGGAGTGGCATCACAGAAACCCTCCTTTAGGCAGGTTTAAGCTGTTGCACACCCACCCTGCCTAGTGCCTGTCTCAGGGAAGTGCCTGGAACTGAGCCCAGGAAAGCTGCAAAGAGGTGCCCAGGGATGCACAAAGACAGAGGAAGATCCAGCAGGTCTGGTCCCAGCTACCACAAACACCCAAGCACCGTGACCCCTCAACAAGCTCTTTGCAAGTGGTGAAATGTGCCACTTGTGGCTTTTGCTATGAACCTTTGTGGCATCCCATAAAAGCACAGCGTGTTTTTGCACACCCTGATAAGTGTGAAAAGCAGGAATGTGTTGCCTTTTATTTTTTCTTCCCACTTTGGCTTATGTTCTTCAACCACGCAAAAGCACAGCAAAAGACACAAGGCACTGTTCTGCATTACAGAAAAATCAACCTTTCTTGTGTGGTTGCCACTGTTTGCAAGCAGTCCTTTCGAGACACCCTGTCCTAAATCCACAATAGGGATGACAATCAAACTATTAACCCACAGATCAGACCTCAGGAAGGAGGACGAATTCTTGTTGTTAGATGGGACAACGTGGAGAAGCAAATAACAAAGTAAGAGTCAGTTGAAAAAATGAGGGATTAAAAGCAGGATAAAGTACTCCAGCCAGGTGCATTGCACTGGAGCCAAAAACATGCCACCTTCAGTCAGAGCAGAGGGGCTTAACAGCAAGGCGGAAGCAGAGGATGGTTCAAGGCTCAAATTGGGAAGTGAGACCCAGTGGAAAGACACTGAGCACATCCAGTCCATGGGAAGGAGAGACCTTCTCATTGCCTGTGGGCAACAAAGCAGTGGGATAAACAGGACAGAGCTCCTCTCACCAGAGAATAAACAAGCCAGAAAAACCACAGGAGGAGGATTGCAGGGTGCAGAAAGGACTGTTTGCATCAAATAGCAGGATACACATTGTTGGTATTATCAATTCCTTGGGCAGACTGGCAAGGGCTGTGAAGTTGCCATTCCAGGCATTGATATAGGAAGAGGTCTCAGAATAATTAACAAATGACAGGGAGGACTGGAAATGGATAGATCAGTAGAGCTCTTTTCTAACTTGATGGACACTCAGGTGCAACATCAGAAATGCAAGAGGTAAATAGCCACCGTCTCTACAAGAACATGATCAAATCCTGGATGTGCTCGTACAGATGGTGACACCAACCTTACAGACCCAACAATGTTCAAACAGTTTTATCCATTTCCCACACAGAACCAGACATGGAAACACATGGAAGCACAGAATCCACCCAATCCATCCCACCATCGTTCTGCTCTGGTCTTCATCTGACCAGCAGATTCAGTAGGAGCTTTCCAGTTTATCCAGGAACCCAGGGATTGCTTATGCCCTGCTGTGTTGTCCCTCCAACAGAGACCAGGGTTGAAGTCACCCTTGAGGGCCAGGGCTTGTGAATGTGAGGCTGCTCATGTCTGTCTATAAAGGGCCTCACCCACCCAGTCTTCCAGATAGGGTGGCCTGGAGCAGAGCTGGACTACACCATCATCTGCCTCTGCCCTCCCTTTAATCCTGGCCCAAAAGCTCTTGGTCAGCTCCTCATCCATCCCCAGGTGGAACTCCAGGCACTCCAGCTGGTCACTGTTATAGACATCTTATCCTTGTCTTCCCTGCTTGCCCTTTCAAAGAGCCTGTACCCTTCCATGCAAACACTCCAGCCACAGGAACCATCCCACCATCCATGTCCCCACCATCCTTCTTTCTGGCAGCCACCACATATGTGGGACAAGCACCAGGACAGCACCCTGAAATTAATACTAGACACTCAAACCATGCCAAATTTCTTGCAAAAAGCAGGAAGATGGAGTCTGATCACCAACAGACACACACCAGTCCAGCAGGAGAACAGAATTTCCCCAGTACATAACACACATTCTCAGAACAGCTTGAGTAAGAGCTGCTACACCATGAACAGCTGCTTGGCTCCCTCTTGGGGAAAACATTGAAATAAAGGAACTGGCAGCTTGGGGTAGTCAAACACAGTTACCTTATATGCTCCTGATTTTCAGGAATCCTCCCAGTCACCCAAAAGAGATGCCAAGCTGGGAAGTCCAAGCACATGAAGCACTCAGAGTAGAGATAATTTTAACTATATTTGCTCCTATTTGAAACATTCTGCAAGTGGATCCTGGGAGAAGAGTACCCTTGACCATTACCTTAGCTCAGCTTTATTTACCTGAGGTCTCCCTGTTCACAGCAAAAATCTTTAATATCTGCCTGCAAGGGCACTGTCACCAATATTTCATAGGAGCTGGCAGAGGAACAGATCAGAGGGGGCAAGGAGAGGAGTGGAAAGGCACTCTTCAAGAGCAGTAGAGGATTTATTCCTTAACTCAACAGCCAGGGGCTGAAATCTCAGTGCCCCCTTCCTGCACACAGACTTCATGCTCTCCCTGCCTTGCCCTCTGCATGCCATGGCACATACATGACATGCCATATTGTGTCCACAATGGTCCCCTGGTATCCTCCACTGAAAGCTGAAAGCCATCTGCCACCTGAAGTCATGTTTAACCTGCAAATAGCTCTGAATTTAGATTTGCATGAGGATCTGGACTCAACACCCTTCCAGTGCTGCCACTTCACCCAGCTGTGGCATCAGCAGGACCCAGACCAGGGCCATGACCCCAGTGCACTGTTATAAGCAAGACCTCACCCTAGGTCCCCCTCTCCAGAGCTGCAGTGTTTATAGCCCTGCTTTAGGAGTTTTAATTTACAATCCGTGAGACAATATTGAAATAATCTTTTTCTTTCCAACTGTATGTCTCAGTTAGGCATGGAAACTCAAGTTTTTTCCAGAAATAAGTACCAATAGAGGATACATTTTCCTTAGGCAGCATAAGTACATTTTACTAAGTGTGTGATCTTAGATATTGAGTCATTTTTTTTCAAAATAGAGTTTGATGTTATTTTGGTCTATTCAGTGCTTCAGGTCAGTATTGCAAGTACAAGCTAATTACCACCTGAAGTTACTGATCAAGAAGTCATAATTAATATCTCAACATTTCACCACTTCCTGACTTTATTTCTATTTCTTCCCTTGTGCAAACTACTTAATAGCAAAGGATGCTTTGCAAAGTAGAGTGATTAGGAGAGATTTATGTATAATTATAAAAAAAAAATTTCCAAGCTCTATTTCCACATTATTTAATGTTCTGAATGGGCATTTTTTGCAAGAAAAAAAAAACACCTCTATTTCTTTTAATACTTCCTTCCTCTTTATGGTAGGAATCCTGCATGTGCCTGCCTCAATTGCCACCAATATATCCTCTGAAATGGCAAGTGAGGCAGGACAAAGTAGCCACAGCATAAGCTGGACCTTGGTGGGAATGGCTCCATCCAGAGAGGACAGCCAGGACTCGGTGGTGGGAAGGCGGTCAGAGGGCAGCAGTGGCACCACCAGAGTTCTGTGGTCTGCTCCTCCTCCAGCTGAGAGGAATTCAACAAGGGAGTCTCCCTTGAGCTTCCCTGTGTGGGGCAGGGGATGCCAACCACGCTGTCCTGCTGGAGACTCCCCCACCCCGTGCAGTGCAGGGCGGCAATGCCCTCGCTGCTGCTGCAGAGGAGCCATCCCGGGACTGTGGTGCACTCTCCCATGGGAGCAGTGTCAAGCTGCTGCTGCTCTCCTGTCTCTGGCCCACCCTGAACAAATCCCACCATGGATGCAGAGATTTCACTACATAGAAAACTCAGTGGAGGGCAGCACACAACCACTTCTCTCAGTGCAGACTTCACACATCCATCTGAGCTGCTGGACACTGGTTCTGCACAAAGTCCTTTAGGGAGCAAGTCATGTCCTGGTCAGGCTGCTCCTGTGCCTGGTCAACAAAAAATAAGCAGGATGGGGGAGAAGGAGGGCAAGGGAGATGGGATTCACCTCTCCACAACTTCTTGTCCATTCCAGCAAAGGGTGTCATTCTGAATGGCAGAGCTGTGGTTGCAGATGTACTCTGGCAAGCTGCTGTAAAAACTGCTGTGGGACTTCAGTTTTGCAATCAGTTCCCTGGAAGAAAGGGAAAGAAAAGAGTGCTCAGTTAAAAGGAGAAGAGAAGACAAGGTTGGTGCATTTTAACCAGTGAAGGTAGTCACACAAACACAACATTAAAGTAGCTTCATGCAAACAAACCATAAAGCATCAGTTTTATTTCTGAACCAAAGTAGCTTTTTGTGTTTTTCCTTCATGTTATTCAGTCAAAGGCTGAACCCATGTTTCCCATGGCAAGACTGCTGGTGATGAGGAGGGATGTGGAGGCAGCAGAACCTCAGCCCCAGTTTGCACCAGGCAGAAGTCAGACACAGTCTCTGCACTCTCCCAGCACCTAAGGAAAGGTGCCACTGGCTCAGGCCATGCATCCATGGGGTACATCTGAGCAGCAAGGGCTCAGGCTGTAGTGTCCCCTCTGCTTTGCAGAAGGCTACAAAGGCCCTGCAGGGGCTTTGTCTGGCTGACATTGCCCATCCAGCATTGCTGTGAGGGCAGGTGGCATTTTTGGTGGTGACCAGAGGTGACATTCTCAGCACAGATCTGTACACGTGGCTGTGTTTCATGCTGCACCAGCAAAAGAACACAATTTCAAGGGATGCACTGGGTTGGCCAGGGGGTCACAGTCTGCATTCAGAGGGGCAGGTTACATTCATCAAAATGTCTCTTTTGCAGGAAGGCAGGAGGAGCTGCAGGAGCAGTGCTTGCACCACACAGAGAGGATGTGAATCAGGCTGCATCCCAGCCCTGTGCCCTCCCTTCCCAGCAACAAGGATCTCCAGCTGGTCACCTGCAGCAGTGGTCCAGAGGGCCAGAATACAGGCTGACCAAGGGATCCCTGATGTTGCCAGAGAGCTGACAGAGGCTGTGGGAGCTGGATGTATCATCCCCCCAGCCTAGGTCTGATCCCTCAGGGGAACTCAGCAGCTGTGACCAGGGAATAGAGGCAGATTTAATTAGGTAAACAGCAGCAATATTAAGGCGATATGAATAGCAGGGACTGGATGCAGTAAGACACGGCCTCACAGTCGTCTTGTTTGGTTTCAGCACATTTCCCCTTTTGTCAAGGCATTATTGACCAGCCTCCTTGCTCCCTAGGAGGAATGATGAGGAATTAGCACCTGGAGCAGGCAGCACTCTCAGGAGCATCCCCCACGGGCTGTAGGGGGGTTGTCCGTGCCCTGCCAGTTCTGGGGGGCTGCCCTGCAGTCTTGGGTAGTTTGGTGTGCAGAAGGGTGTCCGGCTCCCTCCGTCCCTCTTTGCTCGGGAATTCCGTGGGGTTCCCTCTCCGGCCGGAGCCCGCGACAGCCAGCTGGGGGCAGGCGACACAAGGAGGAGAAGCCTGTGCTCTGCGCTGCCTTTTCTCCGCCGAGGAGCGTGTTCCTGCCGTGCTGGGGCTGACAGCCCCCGCAGGGAGAGCCGCAGCCCGTGGAGGAAGAGGGGCACGCAACTCCTGCCTCTGACCAGCACAGCTCATCCTGCCCGGGCATCGCATGCACCGACCCGCCTGTCACTGCCCATGCAAACCAACAAGGGCTTGTCTGATGAGTTAAAGCCCCTCCAAAGGGTGGGAATTCAGCCTACAGCCGCCTGCACAAATCCAAGGGGTGCTTCAGGCAGCCACCTCCTGCGTGAACCACCTCCTACATCCATCTCCTACAGTGGGGCAGAGGTTCCAACCAACACCATTTGGAAAGCCAAAATGAGGTGAGACCTGGGTCATCAGTTATGGCAAAGGCCAAGCAGGAGCCTCACTGCCCGTGGCACTCAGCTCCTTACAGCCTAGGCACCGCCTTGCTCCTCTTCCACAAACCCCAGCAGAGCTGGGGAAAACAGGCAGAAGGAAACTTTCCTGGGGAGCAGAGCTCCCTGCAGGGCAGGGAGGAGCTCCTCCATATCTGCAGGTATGAACCCATGTAATTCATCTAGGCAGATTTCATTAGCCTTCAGAGCCTTCAAAGGACATCTCTGTCAGAGTCTGGGCTGTGCAACCTCCAACATGTTGAGACAACGGAGGAATGCAAGTCCTGGTGCTATATCTCATGGGAACTGTATCAGGAATGTGGCCCTGATAGTCTTCAGAGAGGAATCCACCCAGCTTAGTCTATCACCAGATTCAAAAATTGCCACTCTTGCTTGTTTCTCTTCCACGGGGAATTTTCCTTTATTGAAGAGAGAAGTAAAGGCACTGTGTATCTCTGGGTGTGCTTTCAGATCCAGAGAGGAAATGCTGCTCCCTGACACATCGATGTGAGCCCACTTAATGACAGCTTCTACTTACAGGGGGAAGGAAGCACAGGGTGCAGTGCCAGCAGAGGAGGCACCTGCTTCCTTTGAAAATATTCAGTAAAAGGCTGTTAACATCTCTGAACTACCACAAAACACTACACAAAAAGCATGAAATGCATTCCCCTTACCTACACACAGAGTAATATGTAACAATTCAGGCTGGAGTGATCATTTCTACCCACAACTACGCCTGTAAGTATTTCAGACACTATAGCAGTGCCCAAGAAACCCAGACAAAGCATTTGGTGTAGTAACCTGGGTGCCCTAGGTGAGAAAACCCACATAGATGCCTCATTGCACTTCAGAGCCCGCCACAGAGCAGCTCTGATGCTCAGAGCCAGGTTTATGGGTGAGGGAAATAAGAAGCTTTCCCATCTGCCTCCACAGGGCCATTCCATATGGTGGCTGCTCCTGCAGCCCATCCAGCAGGCACCACACTCAGCCTGAGTATTCTCACCTCCTCCTGCTCGACAAAGTTTCTTCTTGCTCAATGTGAGTCACTTTCAGGACTTTCTTGTCAATGAAAAGGTCTTCTGGATAATTAGCTGATCGAATCTGCCTCTGCTGAGCGTGGCCACATAACCGGCTGATCTGGAAAACACAAACACAGCAGTGTGAGGAGGTGTTGGGACTGCAGGGAAACAGCTGAGATGCACACTGGCACCTGCACATGAGCTGCTATCACCCTGTCATCCCCATCTTGCTCATAGCTCAGCAAGCACCAGAAAGCAAACTTTTGTCCTAAGGTTACAACCTGGCTTTTGTATAAAACCCACCTCCTGGGAAGGAATGCAGGGAGCTTCAGCAAAATGTCCGGGGTGTTGAAGTGCCCCTGTGGCTATCAAAACCCCTGAGCTGCAGGTGTGACAGGAAAATCTTCCTGTGTCAAGTTAAATTTAGGCTGGCAGGAGGGGGCTTGAGATGCTCCCTGCTCCTTCCTTCCTGAACACCACAGCATCTCTGCACTCTAGCTCCATAGTCAGACTTTCAGGAAACACCTCCCCTCTGAAGGAAAATCCTAAGACCCTGGTTCTGCATCTTGAGGTAGCTCAGCATCTGCACAGACTGCACTGCAGATGCCCAGGGATGAGCATGATACACATCACTACTAATTAAAAAATCCAGGGCCTAAAATACAGCAAGCTTTGGGGCCACAGCCCAGTCATATTGTGGGAGGCCCTGATTAACAGGACTCTGCTAATGGCACAAATTAGCTCATTAGCATACAGATGATTTGGGAACCAGTTGCAGCAGCGAGGGAAGGAATTCAGAGTGCCTCGTTCAAGTTCTCTCAAGTCCTGAGACTCACCCAACAGTGGCCACCTCTGCAGCCCCTGCTGTGGATGGTTTTCCTACCATTTCCTTCTCTGGGACACTACCAGGGGACATCTGTCCCTCTGGGGCACCACTGCCACTGTGAAATTCTCCTTTTTATTCACCCTGTGCAGCTCTTGCAGGATTCATCCATGCTGGGTTGTAAAAGGAGCTTGGCTGATTTTTGGGATGACAAAGGCACCACAGTTAACACCACCCTCACTTTCTCTGAGCCTCATCCCACCACCCACATCCAGGCTTGGGACCAACCACACACCCATGAAATTCCCATTCCTTGCAGCACCTCATTTATCTCCACACCACTCTGAATCAAGGCAATTCCAGTAAGCTGCACACCAGAGGTTAAAAGCACACCCACCACCCAAAGCTACAAGCATCTGATGTGTAAAGAGAAGAGATTAATTCTGTCCTATTACATCCTACATTTGGGTGGGCAAATAAATTAGTAATGTCACCTCTTTCATTATCAAGAGCAGCACAGTTTGTTTGCACAGGCTACCATACAACAAAGAGTAAAAGAGAAACCTCCTGGGAGCTGGGCACTACAGTTTCTGCTCACATCACGGTGGGAAGAGATGCTGCCACTGGTCCTTCTGCACCTGCAGTTTCTCTGCCAAAGCAGCTCCTCCTGCAGCTGCCAGGGGAGCAGTTTCTGCAGCATCTTACCTGGTTTTTCCTCTCCTGTCCTTCCTTGGCTCTGCCTCCTCTCTGCTTTGCCAAAACCAAGTTTTGCATCAGAATGCATCAGCCCTACTGCCCTCCCTAAATCACCAGGCAGGCTTCAAAAACAGAGGGAGAGAGGGATGCAGAAAATGGATCACATTTTGGGGTATTTTCTTTGCCTTTTTGGCTTTCTGTTAGCACTCATCCCTCTCATAACGTTTACAGGTAATTCCCTGATGAAGCAGACAGGAATAGGAGGAAATCACAGGACAGCAGGAGACCTTGAGAAGGGCATTTGGGATCTGAGACCCACCCCCACTGTGGAATGGGTTGGATGTCCTGTGCCTTTTCCATATTGGGTGGTGCCAGTGTCCCTGCAAAGGGCAGACCAGCAGGAGAGCATCAGGATGCTCGGGGGTCTGTGGGCTTTTTCCTCTGCCCGAGTCAGAGATGAGACCTGCCATGAAACCTCCTCCAGGGAAACACAAGATACACGAAAGCTCCAGGACAGTGGGTATAGAGGAAGCAATGCCACAAAGCTGCATCACTGCACCCACGCTCCGCAGGGACACGGAAGGTGGAGGAAAGAAGTGGGAAAAGGTCAGGTGTCTTAAGCTGCTGTTTGTGATGACTCCCTTTGATTCTCTCCAGCTCTGTGAAAATCCCCTCAATCCCTTTCCAAAGCCCAGCTTTCAGTTGGCAAAACCTATCAAACCCTGAGAGAAGAGCAAGTCCAGGATCAAGGCTTTTTCCCAAGGATGCAGAGAGGCGCTGAATGGGAGGGGAGGGTCTGAACAACAGCGTTAACAATGGCAGCACCCGAAAGCGTGCTTCAAACAGCAAAGGGACCTGGCAAAGTGGGGATGCTTCATCTCCCACCCAGCACTGGAATGAGCTCAGCCCCTCTGCTCCCAAGTCCTGCACAGGAGCCGTGGCTCAGCTGCATCCTCACAGCCCTAAAAAGCATCTGGGTACCAAGGCTCCAAGATCCATCAAATCAATAAGGCTGGAAAAGACCTCTACAATCATCAACTTCCACTGTTGATCATAAGTCAAATCATTGATCACCGAGTCCAGCCATCCCTCCTGTGTGGGATGAAACCACAAACAGGATTGTGTTAGCTCTGACACGGGACAGCAGATGAAATCTTTATGGATAGAGGGATACACTGTTCAAACTTTCCAACAAGTTTTTAGTTATTTATTTATTTATTCAAGCACCAACTAACCTTTTGAGGAAACAAGCCCAGCCCTGCAGCCCATCTTGTGAAGTCACAGTGAAATAGTTGTCACCCTTTAGTCAAACAAAAACCCGGCTGAGATTTGAACTTAAAATAAAGGGAGTGAAAGTAGAAGTAACAGATTGCCTGCTCATTTGCAGGGGCGGCATCGTGAATGCCTTTTGGGGGAGGGAAGGATTTCACAAACCATCTGCCAAAGTCTGCTGGGCCACAAGCAGTCCTAGGACAACAGCTCAGATATCCTATTTCACTCTTTCCCTCTTTTTGACTCTGCATTGCAGGCTCAGGAACATATGAATACAGCTTCCCAGTCTCTTCCTAACCATTGTAATTTTAAAGCAGTCTCCAAAAAGAAAAGAAAAATGCCACTATAGAGCAGTCAGAGAAGGGACAGATACAAGCTCAGGCCTCGAGGAGAAACAAGTGTGATGGTTCAGCTCTCCAGGTATTGTTTGCTCTGGCAGAAGGAATGACAGTCAGCTCCCTGAGTATGGTGTTGTGTCTGCAAGAAGGAGAGCAAAAGGAAGGGAGCATCTCTAATCCAGTTGCCCAGCTTGTATCAAGCAACAGTGTTTAATATGTGGTTTCCTCCCTACACACAAATATAAATGCGAAACTCAAAGCAAACCGACAGAATAGAACCGCTGGCTCTTCTCCTCAGGGTCCCTACACTGGCAGGGGAATTGTAAATATACACCAGCCCTTATCTAAAGTACAGTCAGTGCAAGAGCTGTGCCTGAATTCAGAATGGGATGAAGTTTGACACATTAAGCCACAAAAAAAATACTACATAAGTCAATTGCCAGTGTGTTTTTTAGGTAACAGGAGCTGGACTTTGTTTTTAAAAGAATCTGCCAGACCACCGAAAAACTACTGCAAGGGGACACCAGGCAAGAAAAAACCTTCCCAAAGCCCTGAGCTTTTACAAACCCCAAAAGCCACCAACAACTGTAACAGCCCGAGCAAAAATTCCCTGCCCCAGCTCATTAACAGACTCACTAATTACCCGATTTAATTAGCCTCCTCCAAGCGAGTGTGGCTCAGGCCACGAGGGGAACACTTTGCCTTCTGAGGACCACTACCCCCTGCCCCACTTCTTTATTGCAGCCACAGGGAGATCCCACGCTCAGGCTGGGCAGAGCTCCATGCCCGATGGGGAAGCAGCTGGCTCCCAACACCCGCGGGAGCTGCACGCCTGTAATGGCCCCGCTTTGGAGGGAACATTGATTTGAGAGGAGCACAGGGACAAGGCTAATGGAGCAGCACTATCAGCCCGCTTTAACGCTTCCCCATTAATTTAAGATAAGAGGTGCCTGAGGACTGCAGGGAACAAAGCACTGCCAGCAGCCAGGGACCAGATCCACCACGGCTGCTTCCAGCTGTTGATGCAGGGGTGTAAAGCACAGCACGGACCCACGTGGGTACCACAGAAACTGGGATGGCCGGGGTTAATTATCAAAGAAACAGGTTCTGTGTATCAAAGTAGCAGGTTCTGTGCAAAGCATCACAGCCTCCGTGCAGCTGGTGGAGGGGCAGTTCCAGCCTGGCTGTGGCAGGATGGCACTGCTGACACCACGGAGGCTCCTGATGAGCCTGCTCCGCTGCCAAGGTACAAGGCAGCGTGGCCACACGGGGCAAAAACATCTTACCTCGCACATCAGCAAGGAAATCCAGGGGTGAAGGGATTGGAAAGCAGCACACTGGGATCCTCAGTGCCAATCTGAGCTTTGCTTTTAAGAGTAAGAACATTTTAAAGGTAATTTTCTAGATGATTTAGAAGGGGAAGAAAAAAAAAAGACAAAAAAAAGTAGCTAATCAGCTTCTCCTTCGACAAGAAGAGAGTGCATTAGACACTGCTGGATACCTGCTGCTGCCACTTCTCATTCAGCCCAGGAGCTCCACTCTGCTCTAAAGGAGTTTGCTATATTTGACCTTTGCTTAAACTTTACATGGAGTTTCCATTTGTCTTTTCTATGAACTCTTCTGCTTATAGATTCATTCTGCAGGAAGACACAGTATTTTTTTCCCCTCAAGGGGATGGCCTCATTTTTGAAGATTTCCTCCTGCAATCTCCTTTGCTCTCTGGAGTTCACATAAGTCATTTTATACTTATCCGTGAGTTTCCTTTGGGAGAAGCCACACATTAAACTGAAAATAGATTACCTATTATAATTGATTTCAACACAGCTTCTGAAAGGGTGATTTGCTGCAGTATGCACAGAACACCAAGAGACCACAGACATGCTGTCTTTGGAGGAGCCAAATGGTGCCCACTAAACCCCAAGTATCATTCAGTAATGGAACCCAGTCTGACCAGTGAGGCTGAAAGCCTCACTAAGGCAGCTGCTTCAATTGGTGCTTCTTCCCCAGGTCTTTTTAACAACCTGCTCCACTACACATCACAAGTCTTATTAGCATTATAAAGATTGCATTTGTGCCCCGTTTATCTTCAAAGTCACCATAAAAGTGAACCTGAAGTCTATTACTCAAGCGCTGCTACAGAATTCCGCTTAATTAAATTCTAAAGGGCTTAAACCAAAAATATACATTGCGATGATGTGGGATAGAACATAAACTTTTTAATAGTAGTAACCAAGCACATTTACCATTTCTACAGGTGTAATAAAAATGCTAATATATGTTAATGTTTAGTCTGTGGTTAATGTTTTGTCTTGTTAATTTCCCCAGGGCTTTTATTACTGATTTAAATCTGCCACACTGCCCCAGTGATTGCATCGCCTTCCACAAAACGGCGCCGGGCTCCCAAACAAACGCTGATTAACAGGAGTGGAGAAACATTTGGCTAGGACAAACACTCTTACTATAGGCTTCTAATCATTAGATACGTTTTGTCAGGAAGACGGGAAAGAGACATTCCCTGCTCCCTCACTCCTCTTACAGCAGAAAAATGTGATTATGGGCATAAAAATGAATTTACAAGCCTTTATTTTAGGAAGCACATAATTATTAGCTAAGTAATGATTGTTCCTCTGGTTCCAGGCACTCAAGCAGAAAGAACAAACTGAGTATGGTAACACAGATGTCTTCAATGAACACTCCAACAAAATTCCTCATTAATGGAGTACTAAATGTTATTAATCAGCTCTACAGTACTACAGTCTCCATTATTCAGACTGCAAGGATTACATAAGAGACAGCATCCTAACTCACTCATGCAGAGACAGGAATTGGAGGAAGTGACCTACTCTCCGTGCTGAGGAGAACGTTTAATAATGCATCACCCTTGAATAATGCAACGCTATAATGTGTAAAATGCACACAAACACTAATGCTTAAAATAACAGAGTGCCTGTCACACCAGTGCCCATGGTGACGCCCAACACATGCTGCAAACATGCGCTACAAACTCTCAGGGACCCCTGCAGCCACCAGACCAGGTTGTGCTGAAGGCCATCACCACCTGGTTTGAAAGACCAGGTCCTTCAACCTGCTACAGAACCACAGAGGAATTAAGGAGACTTTTTGCAAAGTAAATATAATTTAATTTTTCCTAGAAGGGTTTGGGTTGGAAGGGATCTTGAATATCATCTAGTTCTAAATCCCTCTAGTTCTCGCCACCCTTTACATAGAGGATCACAAAATACTTTGCAGAGGGTCAGTGTCACAGCAGAAACGCAGGGCCCAGAGAAGACTGGTGGGGCTGGTTCTCAGGGCAAGGGGCAGGATGTGCTCCACACACAGCCACATTTGTCAGAGGATGTGACAGAGCTGACACATCAGCTGGCAGGTCTGACACATGGCGTGGTTACACCCTCACTCTACCCCAGAGACTGCGTAAAGGTGAGGGTGCACCAGCTCAGCAGAGCAGTGGGGAGCACAAGGGACTTTTTAGGGTTTTCAATCCTTGGTGCCAATTGCTGAAGCTGTATGATTTCCACCTGCACATACCTCTGCTGTGTCAGGGTTCACATGCCTTAAACTGGGAAGAGACAACCACTGCAGCTCCAATCACTGCCCCCGTTAGGACATGCCACCCTGTCCCCAGGGGGATGTGATGGCCAATGTACCACACACGTGCTGCAGCACACAAGGCACCTCCACAGTGTCCCACCACGTCCTGACCCTTGCACTGACCCAGCTTCTCCCAGTGCAGGATGCCCTTTCTCTCAAAGGAACCGTGACCTCAGCTTGAGTCAAGCCCTTTCAAACCTACATAAAATAATGCAAACAAGATGTTTCTTCTCTCTGGCATCCCCAGCATGGAGTGTTTAATCCAACAAAGAAAGCAGCTTTGTGTTTCAGCAAAAGCCTGTTTATTGTTATTTATAGGTAGAGAGGAAGTCGGCCTAAATGATCACAGTTGTTCCTTCTGTCTTTATAATCCATGACATATAGTTAAAGCACAACTTCTCAAGTCAGCCTTTCCCTCCAGTTTTTTGTAAATTCCATGTTTAATGCAAAATTCAGTATTTAAGTTGGGGGGGTTGGACCTTGGCAGCAAACTGCAGGGCAGGCAGCTGTAGCCCCAGCCAGGGCTCAGACCCAACCCAGCCAACCAACTGGGAGAGTCAAGAAAAAAGGATTTGCTTGATTTTTGGCAGACACTTAAGCAGTTTTCCCATGTGGAGACATTTCCTGGAACAGGGCCCTGTAGCATACTAATGCACCATTATGGTTTTAAGTTAGATCTGCGTAATCTGGTATTTCTTAGACAACCAAACTTAGACTTTATTCTTGGAAGGACAAGTCAGCCTTGCCTGGAGAGTTACAGCAGAGCAAAAGGGAAGACAGAGCAAAACCCAGAGAAAACCAGAAGATGTTGGATTGACTAAAGCCAACTTCAGGAGCAGAATGTGGCAGTGCCCAGAGTCCATCTCCTGGTGAAGCCCCACAGCCCCAACATGCTTCATGGATAACAAGGCAGCACGGCAGAGGTGGGGAACACGGCTGCTCCTGACCCCAGGCTGCTGCTCTGCCTTTGGGACTGATTCCCTGAGGAAGCTGAAGATGTTCCAAATTCAAACAGCTGATTCCAACATTAGCACTGATTCATCTGGCCTGACAGAAAATTAGGACTCAAGGCAGCAAAGCCCACTTCTGCTAAGGATACTAAATAGGGTTTAATGATACATCTTTATTCTGTGCATGCTCTAACACATAATGGCTACTGTGGGTCGCTAGAAGACCCTCATTAAATCTACCCCATCCCAACAGACTGAGAAACAAGGAATTGGCTTGAGGGATCACCAGTGTTTACAAACATCTTAAAAAAACCCTCACTGGGCAAAACCAGGCAGCACGACAGCTCCAGGCAATTGCCATGCGCTTGTTATTTTCCTTCCCGGGGTTAATCGGTTTCCTTGGCAGATTTCTGTGGGTTTTAATGTTGCACCGTGTTTGTGCCTACGGCATTACAGAAAGGAACAATCCGAGAAAAATAAATTCCTAGCAGCTTAATTTAGAGAGGAAAAACAGATACCTGCCATCAGTCTGGAACACAAGGCAGAGCCAGAGACTGTAACAGGGTATTTAACAGCAGCCGTGTCAGCTGGGTTGCAAATGTGGTCAATACCTACCAGTCTCTCTTGGCCCCTGCAGCCATGAGCCCAGATTCAATTATTCTTTGAGAAATACTTCGTTAAATAATTAAAAAGTTGCTGCATTACTTTTCCCCTTTCTTTTTTCCCTTAAACCAGACCGATTCAATTTTGGAAGTATAAAGCCATTATAATGTGTCAGCTAGCAATTAGCTACTGTACACTGTTTATTCTTTAATATAATCTTTGAGTAGAAGGGCAATATTCTCAGAAACGCAGCATTAACTTGTTCCTCAATGACTTTAATATGGCTCTTTTCAAATTACTGCTCATAAAATCTCAGGGAAGAAAAATTTAGTGATGATATCCCATCTCCTTAATTAGTTCTCTCTCTCTCTTTCAGCAATCCAATAGCAAGTGTAATATTTATTTAAAAGAGAGCGCACAGGGCTTACCACTAAATCTGCTGTAACTGGGGATATCAAAAACAAGCAGGTAAAAGGCACTGCCTGTTTTGCAGCCTGCACAGACCATGCTCACAGCTACACACAGCTTTTCAGATTTATATTTCAATAAATGCTCATACTGCAACCATCCCAAAGGTTTTTATACCAATAAGTACTTTTTTCTATAAAATGTCTGTCTCCCTTTCTATGGTGAATGGAAACCCTTCCTACGCCAAAGGGTTTGGTACTCACCATTCCTCACCATCACCCTACTTATTTTAACATTCAGATAGGAATAATAATCCCCCCAGCAACAACTTTTTTCTCCCTCCATCCACCTTTCTCTTTCCAAACACCAGTCTCTGCTAAGACAACAAAGTTGGAGCTACCAAAACTCTCCAAACCATTTCAACAGTTAAGTTGCTGAATTTATTCAGCAGGAAAATTACAAGCATTTGTTTTCCAGCAAAGCTTTATGCAGCTCCTGGAAAGGGGGGCAGGAGGCTTTCCCCATGGCCGTGCCATGGACCTCCCCAGTGAAAGTCTAAAAGAGAAGTATAATAATTATCATTAAGTGAAAATGGTAGAAGTATCTTTATGCAGCAGAAATTAGCTGCTGGTAAAATTAATCCTTTCAAGGCCAATAAAAGGGAAGATGTTGTGTTCTTTTTTCTCTCCTTTTTTTTTTTTTTAATTTTTTTTTAACTTCATCTGTTGATTTTTTTCCTTAGTTTTGAAACTACTAAATTCACACTAATTTTTTCTCCCTGACAGTCAGGTCTAACCTAATCCAATTAAGGGTCAGCACCAAGACAATATACCCAAAACATGGCAAACAAGGTAAAAAGTCTCCCATTAGATTTTTGCTCAATAAAGTAATTACATTTTTTCCCAAAGACAAATAAGCCTTATTGAAAATGTAAATCATTCTTTCCTATAAAGATATAAATTCCTGCAGGGCTTTTTTGAGATGTAAGACATCTTGTTTTTACATGTTCTGTGGTTAGAACAATTGAATTACAGAATTACTTACAACGTTAGATTAGTTTCTGCCTGATTGAGAATATCTTTATAATGGAAATCGGTGTGCACTTTTAACCTTGTTACAATGCTGTATGTCTGATTAACGTATTAAAGGGACTCATTCAACAATAGGTTTTGCAGACAGAAATTAAATTAATTCGACTTTATCACAACACCTTTATTAACAGCATCAAAAGGAGGACTAGTATTTGATTATGAGAAGTGAATTTCGATAAATTGATATATACAACAATTCCAAAATGAGAGGATCATTAGATGGGAAAAAAAATTGAGTAAACACTTATAATGCAAATTTGTTTATCATCATTACTTTCCACTCACCTTGCAAGTTGCAAGCTGGGCATTTCCCCAAGTCATGGAAAAGATGAACATCTTGCACCAAAATCTACAGGAGGAGAGTTACCAAATTTCCTTCTCCTAAGAAGGGGAAGTGCATGAAGCAAGGCTCAGAGATGACCTCCCTGAATGTTTTTTAGCCTCTGCTGGGCAAACCCTTTTGGGCCCATCTGCACTGAGCTCATGGTGTCACTTTGCTCATCAGAGCCACCCCAGCATCACCTCCTGCAGCCCTCACTGCCCTCGAGTGTCCTCTGCTCCGTGGCTTTTGGGCTGTCCCTCAGGGAGGAGACACAGGCTCAGTGACTCAGATATCAGCACAGGTAGCTGGGATCTACAGAAATACCTGCACTCTGCTCTCTGGAGAGAAGCAGCATGAGGTTTATTTGTACAGTGATACAGATCAATATGTGCAATCCAGGAGTTAATAAGCTTTAGAAAGACATAACTTAGAGCACAACAGTCACCCCCAAGTTATCCTTAGTTTCTTGACCCACCTCTCCAGGTGGTTCTCTCCAGGTCACTGGCTCAGAGCTTCCTCTCAACCTTTGCCAGTAGCATGGAAGAGAATCGGGTGTGAAAAGTGATTAGGTTAGAAAGATACACCTGCATAAAGAATTGAAAAATTTGCCAACAGCTGCTTTGCTTTTTCTTTTTAAACAGAAATAACTCTGCCCAAGTAGCTGTAGGCTATCAGCACAGCTTTCTGTAGCCAGCCTGCTCTTGCTTAAACAAGTCTTTGGAAGAATAATGCAGTTAGCAGCAAACTTCACCTACTGAAAGCAGGCTCCGTGCCCTCGGGGGCTCATTAGTGGGGCAACACAACAGGTAGGGATGGAAAAGGCTACCAGATCTTTTCACAGTAGCCTGATAAGGCAGTGAGCACCTAGCAATGAGGAGTGCATTGCTGCAGCAGACGGATGAAAAATCTGCCTCAACCGTTTGTTGAAATTTTTTTTCCCCAGCAAAGCGTATTTAGCATCTTTCATGCCTGGTACCTCAAAGCCACTTTACAATAAGATGCAAAAATGATATAATTCACAGCACCACACACAGGCAGAGAATTCAAAATGAAGCAAACCACTCATTGCAACCCAGCCCCTCATCCTCTCCAGCACAAAACAAAACACCGCTGCTCCGCCCGGGCAGCTCTGGGCACTATTTCTGCTTTGCAGAGGGTCGCTTTTAAGTTTCTGGTTTGTTCTTGGCTCATTCATCAGCATTGCTAATGGGAGAGATAGTCCTGGTTTTAAGGCAGCAACACTCACGGGGGTTACTGTCACTGGAAGTAAACTCAGCACTGTTAAGATGAAGGATGCCCGGTGAATGACCCCGGATGGAGGCCTGAGTGGGAGCCGCAGTCACGGATAATGAGGCCAAAAGAGGGTTTAGCGTAAAAAGCACAGAGAGATGGATATTGGTGAGCACAACTCTGGTGTTGCAAAGCTGCGGGTCTAAGCAAGGATAAAATTCTTCAGGAAAGGAAATGGGCCAGAATGTATTTTGCTAATAAAGCATCTATGTTAATAGGGGTTGCAAGAGGCTGCAGCAATCTGGGCAGCAAGCAGGGAGTCACGTCTGCAGGGCTGATGCTCAGGGGTTTAATCTCTCTGGTAAAAGAAAGTTGTGTGTGCAATTTTAACAGAGAATTCCACAGGCAGCTTCACCATTCCACAGTAAGTGTCCAGGGCAATGGCACGTCTGGAGGGACTGAGTTAAATAAGAATAAAGGCAGTTCATGCCGTGGGTATCACTTATCTGTAGGCACCTCAGATAAAGGAGGGGGATCAGCCAACACCTAAGAGTCTCCTGTTTCTGTCATACACCAGCCTGTAGCATCCTTCAGGTAAACCAAATCTGAATCTCAGATAGTATGCAGAGCGTGAGGCTGGTTTAACTCTGAAGGAAGTTCAGCTGCAAAGCTCATTTGCAAATAGAGCCCCAGTGAAAGGGCTGTGCCCCAGCCTTCCCCTTTCAGAGGGGCAGCTCCACCCTGGCCAGCACCTCTCCTGCAGTTTTTGATGAAGACAAAGCCTCAAGACATCTGGAGGGAAATTTCTGATGCTGTGACCTTTGGTTCAGAATGAAACTCAGGTTTTTTCTGCTTAAATCCAATCTAGTTCAAGACCTCCATTATATTCTTGACCACTACAATTTATTAAAAAAATCAGACAGCCTGAAATTTCAAAGCTTGAAGCTCAGAGGTGAAGGAACAGGCATCCCATACATCCTTCCCTGCAATGTTTTGCATGGCATGACCATCAGCTCCCTCCTCTCCTACATCCCAAAGCATCCCATGTTCAGCTGTCCAAGCTAGCTGTGATGAGAGCCAGGAAAAAGAAAAGAGGTGAGGAAAAAAAGAAGCTATGTAAAGAAAGCTGCAAAACATTGCAAAGCTGTGTATCCTCATTTCCAGCTGTTAAGACTGTATCCTGCCCCACTAACTCTGGGAGTTCTTTGTACTGATGCCAGGGCATCTCAGAACCAAACATCTTTTTAAACACTCGGGAGCCAGTTGCAAAACAACAAATTAGCTCCTCCACTAAAACAAGGAGCATGCCAAGCCACGGTACATGCAGACAGCTACACAGAACCCATAATTAATCTGCATGAGGTCTTTAGGCTTGTTCTGACTTCAGCTTGGAAAAGATGCAAGACATCCCATCACAGGCAAACTGTGTACATCTCACTAGCAATGCAGCCAACATGTGATCTGAAGGGAGATCAAGGCAGGCTCAGTGGGTGCTCTGATATTCCCACCCATAAAATGCAGCAGCAATATAAAGCTCTTTTTAAGCCACAGAGTAGTGAGGATGAAGTTGCCACAAGCAGAGTGATCTGTCTCAGGACTGAAGTCAACAAACAGATTCACTTGATCTTTAGTGCAAAGTTGGGTTGGACATCAAACACACTGTCAAAGGATGCTCCATGTACTGCTGTGTGTGCATGCAGGGAGGAAAGGACACTGCCAGCAGCTACCTTCTACTTTTTATTTTAAAAAAAGGCCTCACTGCAAATTCCCTCAAAATGGCACATTTCAGAGGCCAGAACACATCCAGTTAAAAGGACAAACGGAGAAAGAAGAATAGTACAAAAATTTACTAACAGAAGCAGAATCAAATGCTATTTTTAAATTAAACCTCTGCTGAGGTTCAGCACCACCCCCTCTGGCTTTGTAGTGACAGGTTTGAGCATCACTGGCCACTGCTTCCACCCAGCAGCTCTACAGAGCCCCACACACACTCAGTCTGCTTCCTCCAGACCCAATTCAGGGACAAACTGACCCAAAGCCTTGCCATGCCACACCAGGGCAAGCAGGAGGGCACACCAGCATGCCACTTTTCCCACACTGGAAAAGGACAACCCTGACCAAAGATGTGCTACCCTGCATCTTCACAGGAAAAATTCTTGCTAGCAGTGAATTAATTGATTAATTGTGACACTGTGGTCTGCCCCCCAGGCCAACACAAGAGGTAAAGCTTTCACTAAACTGAAAATAATCTCTGAGTCTCACTCCCCTAGAGAGGCAAGTGATGGCCAAGAGCATTTGTGCCAAAGTCCTTTCCAAGAATGAGATGCAGGCCCCTAATTTGCTACTGCATATTTCAATACTAAACCAGAGATTTTAGTCCTGCAGCAGTGTGACAAAATAGCTGGATCAAAATTGTTGATACTGGGTTACAAAAGTGCAGGCATGAATAAGTTTTGCCCTTATTCTTTCAGCACCAGCCAAGCCACCAGCTTGGGGATTTCTAGCTCAAAATCAACACCTTGAAATTCAGTGCTTGGCCATATGCTTCCCCAGGTGTCAGAAAATCTTCACTACCTGAAACCTCTTCAGACAGCTAATCATAGTAGTCCCAAGGTCTTTTCACAGGAATGGGAATGCTGTTGATACTGTCCTCATAATAAGGTTTATTTTCATCCTGTAGGGGGAACAGGTTCTTGCTTTAACACGCTTATCAAGCATCTTACACTGCCTATCACAAAATGGATAACAAAATACACAGTACACACACCTTGGGACAGTTCTGAGGGAGTCTGAGATCACTGAAAACTGAAACTTCACCTGTATTTCTAGCTTTAAGTGAAAAATGGAGCTAGCTACCAGTGAGTATTAGAGAATAGCCTGAGGATTAAACTTTGCCAATAAAGAATTTGAAAAAACAGAGGCTGTACATCCAGCTGACTCTCCCAGGAGTGATGCCAACAAAAAGCAACCCACATTAAAAGTACAAAGAAACCAATCTCGGCATCTCAGAGGGAAGGACTTTGCAAACAGCACTGTAATTTCAAAGCTTTCCCCACAAATCTCTTGCCAGCTCTAGTACAGACAGAAAAATCCATTAGCAGATAGGAAAACTCACTGAAGCTCCATGCTAGTGCAACCTGCTGAGCAAAGCAGCTTTCAGGAAGTCCCCAGGTGAGATGGCCCCAAAAGCAGCTCCTGGGCAGTACTTGGGGAAAACCAGCCTGGCATCACTGTGCTGACAAATGTACTAAATCACTGTGTATGGCAAGGGGGGACATTTTCATTTCTGGATGCCAAAAGTCTCTTTATTCACACATTCTTGATTTTCAACCCTGTGTATCTGCTGGAACTGCCATTTTGAGCACACACTGCAGCAATGTTTCTGTGGTGCTACAATCAACCAAAGTACCTGGTTATCTTTACAACATGCTCATGAACTCCCTGCCAGGACTCCCTAAAAACCTAGGGAAGCAAGGGTCCAATTTTCCTGACTCTGAGGCTTCCCAAGGCCATCAGAGCTGGGTTCACACCAAGCACTCTCCCTGAGCCAGGTGAGGTGAGCACTTCAGCTTTGGGATAACATCAAACCTGGCCTGCTCAATGGCATCACATCACAACACCCCAGCAGCACAGATGCATAACCTAGTTAACCTAAACTGCCTTTTAAAGGTGTTTGTAAAGTAAAGCAGCAGGGATCTGCTCACAGGACAAGCACATTGGGAATTACATGCTGTTCCTATACAGCACTGGCACCTTTCTGCTTTCTCCTGACGATTGCAAGTGGTTGAACAAAGCTCTGGTTAATTTTGCAGTTTAATAGGATTTTCTAGAAACTCAGTCAGCAGTTCTGAGTGAAAAAAAAAAAACAAAACAAACAACTTTGCTGGGCTCCCTGCTCTTTCCTTTCTAGGTAATGCTCTGCAGGTAGAGCTGCACCAACGACTGCAAGGGGAGCAGCAGGGGCTGGGCAGCTGGGTGGCATCAAAAATGGGGTAGGCAGCAGGCTGAGAGAGGGGATTCTGTCCCTCCACTCCACTCTAGTGAGACCCCACCTGGAGCACTTCCTCCAGCTCCAAGGCCCCCCAAGATAAGGACATGGACCTGTTGGAGTGAGGGTGACAAAGCTGATGAGAGGTCTGGAGCTATGGAGACAGGGTGAGAGTTAGTGTTCTTCAGGAGAAGAGAAAGATGCCAGGAAACCTTGCTGCACCTTCCAGCGCCTAATGGGGCTCCAAGAGAGCTGGAGTGGGACTTACTACAAGGAGTGATAGGACAAAGAGGAATTGCTTTCAGCTGACAGAGGTTTAGATTAGATATTAGGAAGAAATTCTTGACTGTTAGAGTGCTAAGGCCCTGGCAGAGAAGCTGTGGCTGCCTTATCCCTGAAAATGTTCAAGGCCAGGGTGGATGGGGCTTGGAGCAACCTGGGACAGTGAAATGTGTCCCTGCCCATGGCAGGAGGGTCAGGAGCAGATGATCTTTAAGGTCCCTTCCAACCTAAACCATTCTATGATTCTAAACTCAGAGGAGATCAACTTTTAGCTATGTAAGATCCCCTGACTGTCTCCCTTGTAATCCAAATAACAGAGAAAGCATTAACTTTTGGAGGTGCTGGGGTTGAATATGTTATTAAGCTTATTTGTACTGCATCTCTCCCAGTTGTCTTGGTTTGTGGTAAAACGCACAAACAGACTGACTAAAATCATTCTTCCCTAAACTCATGATTAAAATATCTACAAGAGGTGGACATATTAGGCATATTTTCAACCAGGGAAAAGGTAGAAGATTAGAAAATTAATATAGACATAGGCCTAGACAGCAATTTTTCCCAGTGTGCCCTGAGAGTCAACCTCCTTGATAAAGTATTTTAATAGCAGGTTTTAGGGGTGAAGTTTTTAAGCAGACAAATTGTAGAAATAATAAAGCCCTAACACACACCACAGCTGACAAATTAGCTACTAAAGCAAGGCTTGGGATGGGAACTGTTTACTGCCACATTACTGAATTCACTCTTCTGCACTGCTGTTTACAGACCAGGAACAACACACAGGCTCCCATTTAAATGCATGCCTGGAGGCACAGTTTCCAAAAGCAGATTTACAGCAGGATTACTTCCTCCTCTTGGGGACTGTGGAGCTCCTCAGAAATGTACCTGGAGACTCTGCAACACCTCTGGGGCTCAGGTTCATGTGCCCTTTGTAGCCAGGTCTGCTCCAAGCTACAAATGTGGGTCCAGGTGTGTGTGTGAATGCCCACACCCAGCCTAGGGGTGGGTGGCAGGGGGGGAATTAGGAACAACCACATGGAGAAAAGATGCTCAGTCAGGTAACACACCTGAGGATCTGAAGTACCAGGAGGCAAAACCACTGCTGCAGAAATGCTGCCAGTGCTGTGGAAAACAAAAGAAGCCCAAAGGACAGGCAAGTGCAGTAGTGTTGTTATTCATGGTATAATCACTATGGACATGGAAGATAAATTTTCCATAATTCCAGAGGATTTTAATGACAATTAAATAACTGGTCAATATTTTTAATACCATGCAGGTGAACTGTACTTTGCCTACAGAAGCAGTGGTGGCCAAGGTGACTAATAAAAGAGGTAAATATGAGAAGCCAGGGTGAATGTAAAAACCTACATTTTCACAGACAGCACCCATGGCATTTCATACTTTGGTATGACTACAGTGTCTAAAAAGAATCATATTTACAGAATAACAGTAAATATAATTGTTTGCTTCCAGGTATATTCTTTGAAACTCAATATGTGCTGATAAGTTTAACAGAGCAACTTTCATCATAGCACAGCTAAATAAAAAAAGTTGTATTCTATCATTTACAGTGGTATCTTACAAAGATATTTACCCCAGATTACCAGATTACCCCAGGTCCTGATGCAGCTCAGCTATTAGAATCAGACCTCTGCAATACTGTAGTTAAGAAAGTCAGTGCTTCCATTATTGCCTTATTTCTCCACTGAACAGCTCATATCCTCATTAAAAAAAAAAAAAAAAAAAAAAAAAAAAAAAAAAAAAAAAAAAAAAGTTGGCCTGGGCTCAGGTCTGGCATAAAACCCTTAGCTGAGCAACATCAGTATTTTAAAACCAAACTTCAAAAAACCACTGGCCATTTTTGTTTGGTGACAATTGCCAGGCAACTGGCTTGTTTGGCTTGGATTTTTTTCTTCCGCACTCCAATAATGCAAAAATGTCTCTGGAGCAAATAAACGAATCACTGAAGTATTAAATAATCAAGAAGAGTTATGTTTAAGTAACTGCCTAGCTACATATGGCACTAATGAATTCCAACAGCTTTACCAAGTATAAAGCAGTGAATGGTTTTGTAATGCCCAGTAATTTTTTTATTGTAAAGGAAGTCAATTTATGTTCTTGTTTGGCAGAGGATGGGCAGATTGTAGCTCTACTGCTTTGTGTTGGCTTTCGTGGCCCTTCACCTATTTGTCCTCCCACGAACACATTCTCTGTAGACAGATCAGGCTGCCAATATTCAGTAATATAAGGGACAGTCATGTTTGTTCTATGTACAGGGACATCTCCAAGAAAAAGTGCATTTTTGTTGTTGTGCCAGTAAAAGAAAGATATGGGAGAACAAGCACTGATCCTTTCAGGACCCTACAGCAATGCCCAGGTCTGTGCTCACAAAACCTGGCACACAGCCCCACAGGCAAAATGCTTCTGCTCTGCTTCAGCACCTACAAGCATGGTGGGTTCACTGATGCAAACCATGTTGGATGCTTTTGCTCACAGCTGAATGTGTCAATGAATCTTTTGAGATTAAACAGGCTCACTCTACATACAGAAATAAGTTTTGTTTCTTACTGCCCTGGAAATTCCAGCTGGGCTTAGAGCTGAGCTGGGTTTTCTCTCATTATCAACTGTAACATGAATTCTCCATTTCACCTGAACTCAAGGTAAACCTACAGTTACTTTTCTGCTCCTTTGCTGTTCCAGAGAGGGTTGATTGATGGTTCTGGCTGATGTGAGAACAAATTCCCCTGGCTCGGAGGCAGCAGCGCTGCTGCTCCTGACCATCAGCTGGAACCTCCCTGCACAAGCAGTGCATGGCAGGCTGCTAAAAAACAGTGATTTTCTGCAAAAAGGGACTCAGGTTAAAAGCCAATGTCTTGCACTGGAGGACCTGGAGCTTAACATGCTGCCCACAGGTCCTGCCTGGGCTCATCTGCCCAGGAGACCAACATCCAGCCCAGACATACTCCTCCTCATCACTGCAACACAAGAGCAATCCAGTCAGTGTAATTTGATGCCTACACCCTTTCTAAGCAGTGGAGAAGGCTTGCTCCATGTGAGCCAAACTCCTGGGGTGGGAAACCACCTGAGCGTCCCCCACATTATTTCACAGCCTGCACAAGTGTGGTGGCTGAGCAAAGCCTGCACAGAGAACAGCACAAAGTGCTGCTGGCTTAGTGCCACGCAGCTCAAAGCCCATAAGCTGATATATTTCCATAGTCCCCCCTAAAAAAGATAAGAGTTATTTACAGTGCAAGTAGTACTGTGACCTACATAAACACAGTTCTTTTGTAAACAGGAGTCAAGAATGGCAGGAACAAGCAGCTAACAGGGAAACAGTGTCAGATTTTAATCATCGTTGGGTTTAAGCAAACTATTACAACACTCCCACACCTTTGCCCCATCCCCAGCTCTTCCCTACCTACATGGAGCAGCTCAATTGTGTCTCAAGAAAAATCTCTGCAGAACAAGCATTGTGGTGTCACAGTACAATTGTCCTTGGTGTTCAAATGGAGCAGCAGGATTTTCAGAACAAGACAGACTCAGATTCTCAGGAAGCTCAGACATTCACACAATGTGTTTATAAAGAGTCAAGTAAAAAGTAAGAAATAATCTAATTAAATGCAGCCCAAAACTGGAACGAGTTGTTAAAAGATGGGAGAATCAGCTCTTCTTTGGTGAATCAGATGCTACAGCACATGCCTCTTGGCATCTATTGCGCTTGGCATCTATTTGGAGGTACATTTTTGTGATCTTAAGGGAGGCAGGAGACACCTGGAGAGCAGGACCAGCTTTTCAGAGCTACCCAGGGAAAACTGAAGAGGCTGGGACATCTCAGCTTCTAGCTCCCAACCTCACACCCCAGGGCAAGTCCAGACCCTTCTGCTCCGACAAACCTGAAAAGAGGCAACGCTCTTAATGGAAAACCCAAGCCCTGCAAACACCAGCTTCAAATGCTACCAAAAGCTTTTTGGAAGATCAGAGAAGGTAGGAAGGGGGTTGGTAATCGGAGCATTTGAGTTTTGCTGGCAGGAGGAAAGGGACAGCTTGGTTTCAGCACACAGAGTTTGTGTACAAGCCATGGCAGAGAGCCTGGGGAGCTGCAGAGAGCTACTCACAGCTGTGGAGAGCTTCCCTTCGTTCTTCTGCGCGTGGACGACGGCGTCGCGCACCACGGAGAACAGGCTCAGGAGGACATGCTCCATGTCATAGATGCCGTGCATCCCTCTGGTCAGCCCCTCCAGAGACACAATGTACTCCTTCCAGAGGTTATGGATCTCCAGGACACCTGCCAGGCAGCCCTGCATCACCGCCCCGCAGTAGCTGGCGCAGGGCTTGGCCAGGAGCAGCCCCTGGCAGTGGGAGCAGTACCACATCTTCAGCAGCGCCCGCCCGCAGTCCTTGCTGAATTTCAGGTGGTCAGTAGTGTTTATCACCTCGATCCCCAGGTTCAGGGCCTGCAGGAAGACTCGAGTGGCCTGCAGGGACTTGGACACCTGCGTCATCATCGTCTTCGGGTAGTTCCCAAAGACTTTGAGGTCTCTCCTGGCCGCCCGCAGACATTCGGTCATTTCCACAGAGGGATCGGGGAAGCCAGGATTAATCAAGTGAGAGTAAACCAAAGGGAATAAGCTGTCAAAAAATTCATTTATCATGTCGTTGACACTGATGTCAGAGCCCAGTATGTACAGCGAGATATCAGTAAAAAGTTCTCCAACAAATTTAAGGGCCTTGGGCCCCATGCTCTGGTAGTAGGTCCTAAACATGCTGTTGGTGAAGTTTCTTGCGTGCCGCACTACGATTTCAAAGGCTTCTGCAAAACAGAACAACAGAAACAGCAACAAAAAATGTTATTAAGAGATGGTGAGCTCAGAAACAGGGAGGATAATGTTCTACCACATCACTGCTGCCAGGGCTGGCCCCATCCAGCCTGCCTTGGGTCAAACACCTGCTGGCAGCTGTGCCTGCTGTGAAACAACAGCATCAGCAACTTCCAGGGGAAATGTATAAATTCTTTAAACAGAAGCTACATTTCAAAATGGCAAAAAAAAAGAACTATGATCTAGTTAACATTTCAGCTTTTAAAGAAAATATTGATTCAAGTAAAGGGCTAGACTGCAATTTCTTTCTTTCCTCCCTTTCATATTGATTTGAAATTAACAGGAATTCTAACTCCAGACTTAATTTAAGGCAGAGATAAATGTTTGACAAACTGTACAGTGTTTAAAATCAGGAAACAGTAAATGCTGACATTCCATTATAAAAAGGAAAATACTTATAGGAATTTAATCACAGATAATATTCTGACTCAACCCCCAGCAGGTACCCTGCACCAAGTGTCCTCAAAGCCACTGGGAAAGCCTCCACAGTGCTGCAGTTTTCCCAAATGCAGCAGACTCACTGCAGCTGCAGATCCAATGGATCATTTGCCCTGGATGTGAGCTGCTCCATTGCCCAAAGCCATGCTGAGAGCCAGTGGTGCCATGTCCACCTGTGGGTGCCCAGCCAGGAACATTCTCATACATATCAGGTTGTCCCACACTGTCACATAAAATTCAAGTTTTAGACAGAGACTGTCATTTTGCTAGGAAAAATCACAGTGCATTTTTCCATCTCTACCTTCAAAAACTTTAGGATTTTCAGCCCACATCTCCAGCACAAGGTGAGCAGGGAAGCACTCTCAGTCACTGCACAGTTATTGATTTAATTATAGCCCTCCTCCTCAGGAGGCTTCCAAAATATCCATACCCCACTATATAAGGACAATGTACCTATACACACACCAGCTTGCACCTTAAAGCATTAGAAGGGGAGGCCATCAGTGTAAACTGAAGTCTTTCTTTGGCCAGCTTGCTCTACCAGCCCGTGTCCCACCCTCCAGGGTACTATTCATAAAATGCTAAAATTAATGAACAGTCCAGTTCACAGGTCACTGACACCCCATGATGTTACTGCTCTCAACCCTGTCACTCTGGAAACACACATCCCAGCTCAATTTGCATGAAAATTATTCATGTTCAATAATTAAAGGGAATGTTTAATTTTTAAAGCCATAAGAGTTATCTCCCCCATTTGTTAAGGCTGGAATGCAGCTGAGCATGGCCTGACATCTCCACAGGAGTTCAGTATCAACACTGTCACAAGCAATGCTGGGTCTTGCTGCTCACCCTGCATAACCTCTTGCATTACTGAAGAGCTTTTAAGAACATCACTTCTCCAGGACTTCCAGCTCTCGCTTCCCGGTGTATCCTATTCAGGGATCCCTGAAGAAGGGTGCTGTTGCTGCACCCCACCCCAGCATGCAGAAAGCTGTGGTGTAAGCAGTGATCAGAGCTAATTAGAAATTACTGATGTACTTCTGCACACAGTATGCCCATCCCATTTGCTGCCTGCACACCTCCCAGGCATGCTGCTGAAGCATTTTGTCCACAGTGAGCTCCAGCCACTCACACCAGGACTGTCCCAGCAAGCCAAGAACAACCATCTGCATTCCCAGGTGACAGCAATCCTTCCTTCCTCACAGCACAGACCAAGGGATGTAGAGGCAAGGACACAGGGCCCCTCTCTCCCTGCCTCCCTCACCACGACAGCCAGCCAGCGTCCTGATCCTCACCCCCATAGAGGGGATGGCAAAGCTCTCCAGGCAAGACAACAGCAAGTGTGACACAGACTGGGTCCTGCAAGCAGAGCAAGTGCACTACTGCACTATATGAAATGCTATTATTAAAAGTTCTAAAACAAAAAAAAAAGTCTCTTTAAAGAGGACACACGGATTACAAAACTTTTCTCACCCCCTCTTTATTCTCAAGAACACCAGGAAAACTTTTGCCTCAAAAAGCACAAAGAACTTTTTGGACTAAGCATTTTTTTTTTTTTTTTTACAGCAGTGGAGACGGTGCCAGGATTTTCATGCTGTGCCTCACCATTTACCTTTACCCTCTTCTCTGTTATTTCCCTTTAGAAAAAGTCATCACTCTTCCGTTTTCTCCTTCCTCTGTGCTTTGCCAGTTATCATCAGAGCCAAAAGGCTCTTCGCTGATTAGAAAAATATTCCAAGCTCCTATGCAAACCTCCTACGGCGAGAAGGGCTTCAGAAAGGACTGGAGAACAGTGGCCTATAAGAAGAGCATGCACACACAGTCCCACTGCTTTAAAGGTCATGACATGCACATAATTTTTATCGTAATAACTGGCTGAGAGTGTCTATTTCATGCGCCTTGGAGCTTTTGCATATATCCATTAGAAAGCACAACAGGGATTATAAAAGCATATGGAGACTCCTGCTGCCCTATTAATAGATGCAAGAAATAATAAAACTTTGTGAAAAAGAAATCTTACACATCCAAAATCTCCCCCACCCAGCTCCCACGGTAGTTGCTTATTCTGAAATATTCCTTGGAAAGAGCTGGCTGCAGGAATTTTAAATCCCCAGCTGCCAGCAGCTGCAGTGACCCTCAGCCAGGCTGGCTCTGAGGGCTTCAAAGGGGAGGAAACTTTGTGGATCAGTCCCCTGTGCTCCCATGAGGGAACCTCACAGGGATATGGGGGGACTCTGCATTACAGATGTGACACAGGCTTCTGATCCCCCATAAAACCCCACAGCCTGGACTTGCTGCTGGTAAAATCTGCCCCACTCATAACACAGCAATATTGAAACTCATTGCTGGAGGATAATTCAATCTTTTCTCTCTCCTATTTTTTTATTTCAAGGGTATTTTCAAAAGCTGCCATTTAAGGCAGCTGTTTTGCAGGTCTGGCTGAAGCAGCGTGAATACAAAGCAAAGCATCAGACTTACCCCCAACTTCAGCAGTCAAAAACACTGCATGGCTGAGCAGGGCTCACTTTTTCAGTCTCCATCACTGTAGAGTACATACACAGATGCACACACAGCAGAGTATAAGACATGTTCCTTTAAACACATTAGCAACAAAAGAAAGGCTCGGGATAATCTCCATCCTTTGGTGGATGCAGGGAGAAACACAGTGACAAAGGATGAGGAAAAGGCAGATGTACTTAAAGCCTTCTTGGCCTCAGTCTTTAGTAAAACCAGTTTTTCTCCAGGTACCCAGCACCCAGAGCTGGAAGACAGGGATGGGGAGTAGAACAAGGTCCCCAAAATCCAGGAGAAAATGGTCAGGGCTCTGCTACACCACTTACATACAAACAAATGAGGCTGGATGGGGTCCATGCCAGGGTACTGAGGGAGCAGGCACAGGAACCCACGAGGCCACTGTGCATCATTTACCAGCAGTCCTGGTTACCCAGGGAGGTCCCAAGTGACTGGAGGCTGACAAATGTGACAGTAGCTGGGAGGGTGAGATCACCCTTAGTGCCATCACGTGGCACATAAAGGACAACCAGGGCATCAGGCCCAGCCCACATGGGTTCATGGTCCTGCTTGACCAATCTTATCTCCTTCTATGATAAGGTGAGCAGCTTGGTGTATCAAAGAAAAGCTGGGGATGTTGTCTACCAGGACTTTAGAAAAGACGTCAGCACAGTTTCCCACGACATTTGTCTTGGAGAAACTGTTTACTTGTGGCTTAGACAACTAGGAAAGAGAAACCAAGAGAGCATTTACAGGATGAGAGGCAGAGCATCATCACCAAACAAGCCCTGGTGCCCTGGTACTGTACATCTGTTGTCTGCCTCAGTCAAGGGCAGTTTATCACGACTCCCAAAGGATGAGTGAAACAGCTGAACCTACTCTAGACCGCAGATATCAGTCACTAGTTGAAAAGCACAGACTATTACTTATTTTTCAGGCTTGACTCTTGCTGAAGTACCTGGAGAGGAATTGCTGCCTGATTCCAGAGGCCAGAAGGGAAGGACTAAGCTCCTTTCAAAGTGCAAAAATTCCCCAGAACGCAGCCCAGGGAGAGCTGCGTGGCCACTGCAAACCGGCAATTAGAGAAAATAAATTGTAAAAGAGCATAACAGTGCCCTGAGTGGGGATTACTGGCAGGAGAAGGAAATCACTGCATTCTCAGCCCAGATAATAAGAGTCTGCTGCTTAGTAAAGATGCCAGCTTTCCTGAGAAAGTGCCTTGGCTCCTAAGCTGCAGCAAACTTCAAAGGAGTCGGCGGCAGGGCCAGAGGAGCTCTGGATTAACCCACTGGCTGCCCCAGGCTGCAGGAGGCTCCAGCCCAGTCTGCCACTTGATGGGTTTATTTAAGAGATTATGTGATGCAGTTGCCTGAGCCACAAGGAGCCAGTACAAGTGACCCCAGCAAGCTATTCCCACCCAGCATCCCGCTGGAGAGAGGAGACCCAAAACCTGATGGCAGCTGCAGAGCTGGGGCAGCTACAGACGTGCACCTCCAATGCCAAGCTCAGCAAGGGCTGCTTCACAAGCAACTGGAAGTGTTTGGAAAGGTAAAACAAGGTCTGTCCTCCTCCTGCCTCCTGTGCCAGCTCACCAAAGGCCAGCACCACAGGAACCACATGGAGCCACCTCCACACACACTGTGACCACTGGGAGGGGATACACGGTGGCATTCAGGCACCAGGACGTGCCATAGGCTCATCCTGCTCCTCCTGTAACGTGCTGCTCTGGTTTTGTTGTAAAGACAAGCTTCCAACAGGGACAGCTGCCCTTCTCTGGGTGTCACACAGCACAGTAATCAAGTCCTCTTTGGCCAAGGCTGCCAAAAACCTGCTGCACCAGCCTCCCATCATCCATGGGCACCTGGGAAGGGAGCAAAGATAGGTGGAGGTGCAGGACTGTGTGACCCATACACTCCTCAGCACATGAATACTGCACCAATGAACTGCACCTACAACATTGATTTTCCTGTCTCTTGACATCTAGACACGTAAATCCTGCAACCATCAACTCTCTGAGCAGGGAAGCTCCCACCATGGCTGCTTCCCCTTACCCTCTGGAGCTGAGCTCCCAAGTCCCATTTGCACTTTTGCAAAGGACTGTTTGCTAACAAACTTGGCTCCCCATGCACAGTCTTATCTTGACCACCAAGATATCTCTTCACAGTGGAGGAACTGCAGCCTTTGTTATTCCACTACCAAGAGCCAGTGACAGCAAGGCTCAGGGATTTTTGACAGGAGAAACCTGGCAAGTAATTCTAGACAAGATCATGGTGTCACCACCATTTCACTGTGTCCTCCGAAAACTCCAGAGCCATTTCCTCCAGGAGAGTGTGACAGAGTGGTGAAACTTCATGCACTATCCCAAACTGTAAAATGAGCAGAAAACTAATTTCCATGCAGCAGAAACCTCCCTTGAGGTCAACACATATCACTGGCAGTCAGCTGAATTTCCCTCCGCAGATGATGATGCATTTTGTGAGTTCCTGAACCTTCCCCAGGATGCTGCTGCTTGGGACCACTACAGGCTGCAAATGTGGCAGAGAGTGACTCCTTGTCCTGCACATGGGACCACCATTTTCAAATCCTACCCACTCCAGAAAGTGAACTTTAAATGCCTTTTAGGTATGAATGTGCTCCTCCTCTCACAATGAATCTCATCTATGATGCAGCTGCTCCAGGGCAGCAAGTGACCCAGCTCCTGAAGCTCAGTGAATCTGCTGAAGTCCCTCTTTTAGGCTTCAAAGGCTCTCCTCATATCCCTGGGTTTGTTTCCCAGGCTGTCCCTGTAGGGTCTCTGCTCACAGGGCCTCACACCAAACTCTGCACAAGGCACCGCAATAACTTCAGGGGTCAGAGAGCCTCTGGTCTGGCCAGACTTCACCTGCCTTGGCTCCACCTGATCTCTGGCACTTCCCTGCTGATGGCAAAACTTCTCCCTTTGCATCTCAGGACACAAATAACAAATCATCAGGAGAGAGCTTGGCACTGGAATCTCTCAGCCCACAAAAATAATTTTCACCCTGAGACAAAAGCATGGGTGTCCAGGCAGGACATTGGAAAATTAATCAGTTCATTAATCTGTCCCCAATGCAATCACTGCATTTCCTGCAGGCCCAAGCTTACCAAACCTTTAAAAATCACTTACATCTAAAAGCCAAAACTGCTCAGCCACTCAAAAACACTACCAACTTTCATGGACCGGAATTCAAACATTCATCAAGGAAATGCTAAAAGTTTGAGTGTTTGTAAGCTCAACCAAGTATTTTTTGACCTGGCTCTTGCTGCGACACTGCTCAGAAGTGGCAGAAGAAGCCAGAGGAATTCTCATGTGGGTGAGCTCTAAAAAGAAGAAATGCTTCTTTAATATCTCCAATGAATCAGAAAACTTCAGCCCCATCAAAACAGCCTGTGTTCCCAAAACACAACAGAGCTCACCAAGAGAGGAACAACTGTTTGCAATAACGGCCTGGCTGCCACAGGCACTGCTGGTGAGATGAACCCCAAGTCATTTTTCAAACAGCAGGTAATATTTATTTACCAACTTGGAAAAGGTTTGCAATATATCGTGCAGAAAGGAAACAAAATCTAAGAGAATTTCCCCTGGCAGCAATGAGAGCAGCCTCCAGATTTGTTCTGTTATGATTTACACTGCACTGCAAGTTTTTAACAACATTATCTGGAGACAAAAGCTCTTCTAAGCAGTATAATTACTTTTGTCTATGGCATTACAAAACCCATCAGATGGTGCCACTGCTGCTCTTACAGGGTTGGTTTCACTGAGCACATTTGGGCTTAAAGCTTAGGAAAATGCTTTTTTTCCAACTATGACATAGCCTTTTGGATTACTCTTACAATATTGTCACCATAAAAATATAGTCACAAGCTCCCAAGCTTATGAGATTAGCTTCAAAGCATTAGTAATAAAAAGAAGAACAATTTCATTATTCTCTCTTCTTAATTTTAAGCCATCAAGGTTTGCGCTTTTTACTTTTGCTCCATCAGCACCAGTCCAAGAGAGCAAACGTCCAGTCTTTAAATGAGGCAGAGATCCTTCCAGATCCATGCCCACTGCCTTCACTCCCACAGCAGCCAAGTTACAAGTTCCCAAGCCAGTGTTGCCCACCAGCCAATGCCAAATCCTTTTGCTTTTGTCAGAAAAGCATCTTCTCCTAATTATCTGCTTCTATCAAAACGCCAAGCTCCAAAGCCATTTATTTTTAATTGTTCAGCTTATATAGTGCCCTGGCAGTTTGAAATACACTCATTGAAGTTTCTAATAAAAATACTGTATGATCCATCTCATTATACCCACTCAAACTGCTCTGAAAATACGCTCCTGTTCCAGTCCAGGTAACAGTCCAACTGTTACACAATTAGTCACACTGTGCTTCTCCCATTTAATATTTATATCCTGCACACAAAACCTTTGTTAAACCAGACAGCAGAACTCACCAACACAAGCTGCTACCAGCCCAGAAGCAAGGAAACAAGAAGTGCTGGTGCTCACAGCTCCCCATGTCCAACCAGACCCTACCTGGAGGGAGCTCGGTGCAGTGCTCTGTACCCCACACTGGCATCCACAAGTCATGACAGCAAAAGGCAGGGTCAGGGGTGCTGGAATGGGCCATATACAAGCAGTATTTTTTGAGGGGTATCAGGATGCCTTGAGAGATCCCTAGAGACTCTTGGGAGTACCCAAGTCTACACAGGAAACCTACACTTCAAGTGAAAGTTTAAAAAAAAAAATTCCCACAGCAAACACCTCATAAGAATGACTCCACAGTAAAATCTTTACTGGGGCTTCATGACTGAGCACATGGCTTTGGCATTTTTGATTAAATATTGGTTGCACATCCATTGTATAATTTGTTTTCCTGAGCATCAATAAAGATAATGCTTTGTGCCATGATAGATGTGTGAATGCTTAACAGATTCCTGAAAATTTAATAAAGACAAAGTTAAAAATGCAAACAGTCAAGGCTGATGCAAGTAGTGGGTGAACATGATCCTTTATCAAAATCAAAGGGTAAGAGGAATAAGGGCCTGGAGAAGCAGGCTCAAATCAAGCCCTGGGAGCACAAGCTGGAAAAGTTGAGAAAGAGGATGCAAGAGGCTTCTGTAGGTAAAAGGTCACTCTGGTAGAGGTAAAGGTTGTGCTGTAACCTGTCAGATGAGAGAAAGATGATAATCTTTTCTCCATGCTCCCCATGCCTCCATCCTGATGCTGAAACCCACACAAGGCCCAGGGCTCATGTTCACCTTCCTCATTTTTTTTAAATCCCAAATACTTATTTTCTTTGCTCCTAGTCTTTCTCACCTTTCCAGTTTGCTGCAGAGACAATAGACTCCATCTACAACTCTTATGTCAATCCAGGTGCTCAGCCAGGGAGCACAGCCTAGTGCAGCAGGAATAGCTACAAAATCTTTGGGAAAAAGACCCCTCTGCCCTGGGTAACTGAGCAGATATCACAGACCCAAGCATTTTACTATTGCAAAAGCACATCCAGGATTGTTTAGTTTTTATTTTTAAAGACAAGGGCATCCCCAAAACAAAGAAACAAACAAAGCCTCCCAAAAACAAATAAACAAACCAAAACCAACCAAAAACCATAACAAACACAACAGCAACAACAAAAAAATAAAACCCCATTACTTGGTCACCCACAGCCTTATTTTAGTAATTGAAGGCTGCCACATCCACCTAATGGGGTTATCAAGATAGCAAAAAAAGCAGAATATATCTTAAAAGATGAATGACAAGCCACACATATCAAGCAGAGGGCAAGTGATTTCATGCACTCCCACCCAAATTTACAAGCCAAGCATTTCTAAAAACCAGGACACCGGTTTGCATAGTTCTTCCATTTATTTTAAACTAAAAGTTATAAGCAACTTCTGAAAAAATGCAAGCCTAGCAAATTCCTTTATTCATCAGAATAAATAAAGATGAAGCAAGCCATCAGGTCAAGTTGAGCTTGAATTCAAAAAGTTGAAAAAAATTCTTTGGAAGTGCATTGGTCTCAGTAACTTTAGAGCAAGGCAGATCTGAGATGGGCTTTCCAGGCTCCCTTTCATTCCAGAGGGCTTTTATCAGCCTGTTAAGTCTCCAACAATAGAGAGCAGACTATTTATTTAAGCAGCAAATTCCTTCCTTAATAATCTCTCCTGGCCAAATTCTCTTTAAGTTATCTCAACTGTCTGATGAAAAGCAAATGGCAGAAGATCAGTTCTTGATCCCTATAGTAACACGTAGGACTTGCACTTATTTCAGGGCACCTGTTGACCATTCTTTAGTCACTCCAGCCCCTTTATTTCTGTTATCAGTTTCCTACTGGTGCCTGCAGAACTTGGGAAAGCCATTTACTCACTGATGTACAGCAACCAACATCGGTATAACTTTTCCCCCTAAGGAGCAACTGTTTCCAAGACACAGAACAATGTCCACGTTCTCCAAAGTAATTCAGTGATTTTCAAGCTAGTTTTGTCTCAAGACACCTCAGAGAAAGACAGAGGTTTCTAACATGGTAATAAGACCACGGATCACCTCAGGAGCACATGTGCAACCAGCCCCTGCAATGTTCCCTGGCAGCACCTGACCCACTGAGCACATGCAAAATATTTTAGCAGCATCTTGCTGGACAGGGAGGAGGGTACCCAACCCTCTCCTGGTCTGAAACACCACAGGGGCTGACATGGGACCCCACAGCCACAGCAGCACCCCTGTAACAGGACTCAGGGCATGCCAGGCACACAAACCCCAGGAACCATCTCCATACTTATAAAAACCTCAACAATAACAATAACAAAACTTTAAATAAAAAAAAAAATTAAAAAAAAAAAATG
>WEIU01019044.1:17946-71173 GCA_013389925.1 Aegithalos caudatus | reverse complement strand
AAAAAAAAAAAAAAGGATAACAATATAAAATGCTGGAAGTGTCATCTACATCTCTGCTGCCCAGAGCCACTCCTGTGCTCCTGTTTTGCCACCATCTAGCAGTACCTAAATTATCAGCCAATTTGTATATACAATCAATAGTGTATTTTTCTTCCCCAAAAAGATCAAATAAAGATACCTATTAAATCGACCTTTAGTAAGAACGATTGCTTTTTGCAAGGTGAGTATTTTCATTCCTTATCATTTAAGGGACATAAATACCATCTGGGCTCCAATTGGCACACTCCCCACTTCAATAAGTGACATTTGTAGCAAAGTTTCACTTTTGACAAAGGCTGAATATATTCCCAACCACTGGAATTGCTCCCAGAGCTTGCACAATCTGCTGTTTTCCTACAGTCCCAGCTTTGGACAGAGCAGATTACATAAAGACCTCAGTTTACAATTAAAAACCAAAACAATCCAGCCCTTGCTGCTGTGGGAAAAAGCCTGAAACTGTGACCTGTAGTGCTGGCAGACAAGAAGAGTAAATTAAGGAAAACCTCACGACAGTGTATCACTTTTCAAATTTACCAATTTTAATGCCGATCACATTGTTCTTAGGGCTTTAATCATGATTTTGTAATGCCTCGAGGTTATGGGAACTGAAAACCACATGCTTCCACTCAAGTTAGACAGCAAAACATTTTGCAGATTCATCTTTCCTATGAAGACATTCATGTTCCATCCTCATCTTTACTTCCCAAAAATATACCCAAATCTCCCAAAGACTTACTAGCTTAAGATACGGTGCCAAAAAACCCCTGAGCATTTTTACTCCTTTTCTTTCCAGGGCATCAGTGTAACCCTTCCCTGATTTGAGAGAGCTCCAGCCTTTACCTTTATATATTAACAAAGCCAACCCGTTTGAAAACATGGGCATCTCACCCTTCCCCATTTCCCAGGCTGACATTCCGTTTTTCCCCAGACCTAATGAGCAGTATATAAGCACAAGATGCCATTCCAAGCAGCCACAAACCACAAGTGATTCCTCCCAGATGCAGCACTGGAAATTCAGATGTGTTTTCCCTGCGGGCTGAGTGGCACCAGAGCCGGGACCCTGCAGGGGCTGGGGCTCACCCCCAGAGCCAACCACATTCCAGTGTTTGCCTCCAGAACTGGGAAAGGAAAATTAGGGAGAAAAAGCTAGTTTCCTTTGCTCTTGAATGAATTATTAGCTATAGTTCCTGTCCTAAAACAAAGCATTTCTGTTGGCTTAAGCAGCATGAAAGCACTGCAAACTGAACAGGAAAAAAAAAAAAAGAGAGTAAGTGGCAGGTTCGTGTTTAGCAATGCCAGTACATTGCCCTCATACAGGAGGGGGAAAAATAAAAAAAAGAGTATTACAGGAAATGTTGAGGGCTTGTCTCTGAGCTTTGCCACCCTCACTTAACAAAACAAACATCATTTTGATTCCTCACTGTTTCTTGTGAAAGGGGACTGGGACTCCCCACAGCTGGTTTCTCAGCACATGCATCTCAAAGCTTTTCTCTCCATCAAGAAAGTGAAGTAGACAGCAACATCAACTAGATGGTAGGAAAAAAAAAAAAAAAGTAAAGTAGGAGCTAAATTGCTTCTTGTCCTTCTCTTTCCTGTGCCAGCCCACTACTGCATCAGTCCAGTTTTCTTCCAGCCCAGGCCTGAAGCCTTAAAACCCTGTCTGCAGAAAGAATTAGTCTGGATTTATTGCAAACACCTCCTCTGGACACTTGTAAAGCAATCTGAGAGCACCTAATGGATTTAGGATTTAGCTAAATTGGTAAAACACAAAAAAGAGATTAAGAACACAGTCAATCACAAGGGATTGAATTAGCGCATCCTTTAAAAGCTATGGCCATCAGCAAGGTCCAGGAGTAACTATCAAGCAGGGAAAAAGAGGAGCAGAAATGCAGGGCAGAGAACAGAGTTTTCCTCCAGCAGATTGTGGAGAAAGTCTCAAGGAGCTGCTCAGGGCAGCCAGCATTGCAGGGACACAGAGCTTTCCATTCCTGACATAGGAAACCCTTGGCACAAGGAAGCAGTTGGTCCAAGCTCACCTGTAGAAATGAAAGCTCACACTATTACTGGCCCTCTAACTTTGGAAAATGTATTGAAAGAGAATGAACAAGTTTAAAACAGCACATTGCTGGATGCAGACCCACTCCCATAGGTGACCATCTACATGGATACCTACAGGATCCAGACAAATTCTTATAGGATCATCTCACAGCCTCACGTGACCTCACTACATCTCACCAAATAGTGTCACAAAAAAAACCACAAAACCACAAAACCACGACATGAGGCTGAGTCTAAGAGTTTCCTGTGTTCTGAATGTGCAAGGTCGTTTTGGAGTGTGGCAAGGCACATTTTTTTCTTAGATTTTACTGCATATTTCCATGTGTTTCCCTGAGTCCTCTTTCCTTCCATCTCCACTCCAGCACACTCCACAGAGGGATACAAGGGAGCAGATTGCATACCAGCCTCTCTCCCTGCTGGCACTTCTGCAGCTCAGCTGAGACATGGTACAGGGAGGTCTTTGGGGAGAAGAAATTGAATCAACTCAGGGAAGGTATAGCAGCAACTCCATCAACTCTCAGATGGCTTGGAACCACCTTGCACTGGCTGTAGCATTTTCCAGCCTAACTCCCAAGAAAAGACCCATGAACAGTTTTATCATAAAACACTCTTCTTTGTAGTCCAGAAAAAAACTCACAAACCATATCCTGGTTTCCTGTTCACAGGGATTCCACACAGGAGCAGAGCCAGTCTCTTCTTACCATCCTATCAATCACATTCCTTCCTGCAAGATTTGTTTCCAAGCAAACAGAAACACTGATAACCTTCCTGCTAATGACCTGGACCTGCACATCTTCAGTTCAAACAAGTCCTACACTATTTCTCTTAGTCCTCACCAATATACCTTCATTTCAGAAGAAGCCATCCATATTCCTCAGTCTCAGAATAATTCTTCTTCAAACAAGTTGCAATAAAAGGTTTCCCCTCAGCTCCAGTATCATGTGAGAACATAAGTATCCAAATATTTTGGCTGTTGGAATTATGTAATGATAGCTTAGCTTATTGCTTCATCTTGTATTAAACTTAGTGAGGCTTCCTGGCATTTACACCACCAGCAGAACTTCCCTTACTGTAAAATCTTTTTTATTGACAATTCAATCATGTCAGGTTTGGAACAGCAGACGCACTGATTTGATCAGCTATCATTGGATTTACAATATATAAATGACAGCGTCATATCTGCCCCACGTCGCAAGCAGCTGCCTTTTATCGATTTATATTCTGCTAGCAAGGAAGAAAAATTGCAGCACAATGTAGTGGTATAGTTTCAGATCAATACCAATTTTTTTCTTAATGACACGAAGGCCAAGATAAGGACAGCATAAGTCAAAGCCAGACAGATCAAATTTCCCCGATATCCCTTTCAATTACTGAGGAACATACGCAGGGATATGTAACATTAAAGCTGAGGGGAACATTATCAAAATGCTTTAAAATTACAACAGGCTTACAAGGTTGCCTAACGTCCCCACAGTCCCTGGGAATCATGATGGAGAACCCTGGGCTGCCCAGCCACATCCACCCAAGGTTCTGACTGGCCAGCCCTTGGAGCCTGAAGGCTGAGGTTTCCCTGGAGAATGTGCAAGACCAACTCTGGTTCCACATGGAAAGGGACTCTGCTCTGGTACTAAAAGTCAGTAACAGTCATGGTTCCTGATATCTGCTCCATGGCCACAGCTTTGGCAGTGCCCAGAGCACCAGCGTATGCCCTGGTGTGCTGGGTACCACTAACATGTTACCAAAGAATGAGGCAAGAAAAGCAGCAAATGGCATTTGTGTATCCCTCCTGCCTCCTCTCCTTGTTTAGCCCCTCTCCTCTGGATAGCCCAGAGGCAGCAGTGATGGTCCCCAGTGCCACTTCCCCACCTCTCAGCAAGTGGTGCCCCTATCCCCAGCATCACTCCTAAGTGACTGAGGAAGAGGGTGGGCAGGTTTAGATCCTGTCCCAGTGAGCCTGATTCCCACAGCCCCTACTGGGACACAGCCTGAGGATGTGCTCCTCTTCCCAGCACCCTGCACATCCCAGGCAGGCTCCATGTGCTCCAGGCACACTTCCAGCCGCTGCATGGAGCACCAGCATGGGCTTCAGGATTGGCACTCTTTGAGAGTCCAACTCATCAATAATAGAAAACTCCTAATTATTCCACTAGTGCCAATATTTCATAAATCCAGTTGTTACTTAATGAGAAGTTATGAGCAAGCACTTTGTTCATTAACTCTTCTGCAAGACACAGAAACAGAAACTTCCCAACCTAAACCCTCCACGCTCAGGCAGTTTAAATTCCCATTTTTAATTGGCAGTTGGAAAGCAGCACTGTCATGATTTATACCTCTTCTGTACTCCAAGTTTTGATAATTACAAGTTCTGCATGGCTTGTGATTAATCTATTTGCTCTGTATGAATTACAAATGCAAACACGTTTGGAAATGAAAATTCATGTGCTGGCTCAAATATAGGGAATGTGACAGTGAGGTGACGAAGTCAAATTGGTCTAAGTCTGTGGCTGAAACAACAGTGCCCAGGATCAGCCCTGAAAACTAGTTTGGGAGATTNAAAAAAAAAAAAAAAAGGCAGTTAAAAGTTTTTTCCCTCTTCACTTCTTTTCTGGAGGCAGAAAAGGGCAGAAGCGCTTAGATAATTATTAATTTATATGACCTTGCTGTGTGTGCATTCCTCAGCTCTTTAAAATGCATTTAGAGCAGTTGATGTAAAAAGCCATTGAGCCAAGGGTGTGCACAAGCACACAGTTTGAGAGGCGACACAAATCTAAAAGGTAAGTGGGAGGAAATCAAAAGGTTCCCTTTGATTATTCCTGCAAAATTAAATGCCCCTCGCCTAAGTGCTGCCGTCTTTTGGTCACAGTGACCTCACACACACAGGGCTGACCACTCCAGGAAGGCAGGACCAGCTCCTGGCCACAGAGGTGACCAGCCCTGGGGCACCTGGGTGACCTGGCCAGGATCCCCAGAGAGGGACAGGGACCACTCAGTGCAGGGATGCAGCTGAGCCCCCTTAGGCACACAAAGGACCTGCTGTTCCCACTACATGATATTCCCAACCAAACACACACATAACAGGTCAGAGCCAGCATTTCACAGCTCAGCCTGGTGATCCTGCTCTGCTCCTTGTGCTGTTCCACATGCCAGAGCCTGCAACACCAAGGCTTCCAAAGACAAACGGGAAACAGGGTTCCAGAGGTACCAACATTCCTCCCCAAAACCCCAGAAACAGGTCGCTAAGTTCTTGTGGCAGCTGTACCTAAGCCAGTCATGTATTTGAGATCATGAACCTCTATTCACATCTTTTTTGGGGCTTTAATTGGTTTACCTGATATATAAAATAAGCATCATTTGAATATATTATTTGTCTCAATATTATAAACCTTCACAGCAATTTCACACCTTGAGTAGATGTGACCCAGCCTCAGCACTCACCATCTGCCCACCTGGAGACTACAGACCCCCATCTCCAAATTCTTTTTCAGAGAACAATTTCACATTTGGGTTAACTCTGGGAGTTTTTTTCCTCCCCTGCATTTCAAGATCATTACAATCCATCCTATAAATCAGTCTGTCCCTTTAGTGCAATTATTCTGAAAAAAATGTCATCTATCTGTGAAACTTTTCACTCAACAGTGGCCACACTCCAAAAGCAACTGGAAAAATGTTACTTTCACTCTGAAAAACAAACATTGATTTTTAATTGCCTAAAAGGATGAGACAATTTCCAATTCTGTTGAGAGATTACTTCTTTGGAATAAATATTTATTGATACCTACATCTTACCTACTTAGTCATTTACTTTCTTAAAAATATGCACATTTTAAAATGGGTTTACTTTTTCCGCCATCATAAAAAATGCAGGCTGCATTTCTCATTCATGAGAGTTTCATTTTTAATCTGCCATCTCAGACAGGTTCAGGCTGCATTTGTGGCGAGGACAGGCATGAGAAAAATAAAACTTTACTTTTAGAAGAAAGACTGAAAAAAGCTGGAATAAACTCTCAATCTCCCCACTGTGTTTGCCTCAGAGAATCCCACAAGTCTTTGTGGCAGCAGATGCAATTTGATGTTCATACCAGGTCCTTGAGTCACACTGTTCCCAGAGCACATTAACTTGACATTTAGAGATACTGGTTTTTAAAGCCCTTTGACTATTAAGTTCCTGACTATTTCTGGTCTTCAGGGCAGAAAGAAGAGCAAGAGTGGTAATTAATTTCTCCCCCATCAGAGAGGGAAAAAAAAAAAAAAAGGTCAACCTCAAATAAAAGCTTTCCCTGGAAAATGACAAAACACATCCCACAGACACAGCAGTGGAAACAGAGAACAAGTGCCACCACTGCCCCAGCTACATCAAACAGCCTGGATGGAGTCTACTCCAGGTTTTTTGGGTGCACCTTTCATGCAGAGCACACTGGCTTAGGCTCCACTGCTCACAAATTCAAGGTTAAAGCTCTGCTAAAGCAGCACAAGAACCATCAACATCAGGCATCTCAGCAAGGGCTCTGTCATCATCTGCCTGGACAAGGAAGGAGCCCAGTCCAGCACCAAGGAAGGGTTTAGTGGCGTGCTTGAGCCTATTATTTTTAGGATTTGTCCATTTTCTGGAACTGCTGTCCCCCAACACCAAGAAAACAAATTATGCCCCATTTACTACACTCAAGAGAGCAGTCAAGCATGTGCTGTGCCAGCTGAGGGCAAAATGATGCCACCCATAGAAGGCTGAGAGAGAATTCACTCATGCACAGAGCAGTTAATTCCCACAGGACTGCACTGCAGGAAGGGCTGATGGTTTATTAAAAGCTTTCACACGATTTCTGGATTCTTGCTTTCCTCCCCAGGCACCCCATACCAAAGTATTACAGACTAAAGTTACAGCTAAAAGAATTTATTAACAAATAAAACAGCATTAAAACAACTAATAGCATATTGCAAGAGACCTGTCTGCCTGATGATAATACAAAAATCCCTCGATGTGGAAGGCACAAAGTGCAAGGTGGAACAGTTGCTTGGGGCTGAGCCAAGTCTCAGATACATCCTCAATATCTCTGCCAGGACTTCAGCCCATTAAAATCAGAGCTCAGTTCCCTACCTAGGCAGCCACCATGTCCATCACAGGGCATCTGTGACTGCCAGCATCAGTGCAGGAGAGGCCAGAAATCTTCCTTCCTGACTCATGCAGGAGGATCTGCTTGATGCTGCCCAGTTGCATCCTTATCCTCTCCACATCCTGCTCCCATTCTGCTGGCAAAAGAAAGTCCACCTGCCCAAGATCACCCAGCTTTCTGCCCATTCCTATCATGTGCTGTTCCTGTACTTCTCTCAAGGGCTCAATTCAGAAGCAATGCAGAAGGCTGTGCCATGANTTGGGGGTTAAGAGGCTGGTGGGGGAAGAGATTTAGGAAAAAAAAAAAAAAAAGGAAAATAAGTGTGGCTCCTGTGTTGATACAGGTCTCAGCCACCACTCGTCCAGCTGGCTCTGACTGCTTCATTGTCAGGACTTTCTGAACAGGGCAGTGACCCAACACCACAGGTAGCAACTGCAGATCTATTGCATTGAAAAATAAATGTTCTGCAGTCTTGAAGGAGGGATGCCGGGGTGATTTTATCCAAGAATGCCTAGAGCTAATAAGTAAGCAGGTAAGAGGAATGCTGGAAACCTGCCTTGGTAAGAATCTCTTCCTCAGCTCTCCACAAGGAGTTCATGGATAAAAGGGATCCTCAGTGTTGTTGTACAAAGTGGTCTTTAATACCCTTCTGGCTGCAAAAGGGACCTTCAAGCAGATAAGCCAATACCTCATAATAATACCACATAACTGCTGTGGGGATGTGTCAGCCATCCCAGCTCCAGGGGCTGTGTCCAAAACCCTCCATCCTGCAGCTGGTAAGAACAACAGAAATGGGGCACAACATCAGAGCTGAACAGAGGGAGGTAAAGCAGCAGACCAGCAATTATTAGCCAGTTATTGCTAACACCGGATCAATTTTACTTTTCCTAAATTTTAAATTTCTGAACTGTTGTGGAGCACAACTGTCCCTCTGCAGTACTCACATTCTGTCCCTGGGACACCTTCAGGTTAGCAAAGACCAGAACAAGAACCACCAGCAAAGAGATGAGGACAAGGAAGAGCAAGACAGCAATGGGTGGGTACAGGGCCAAGGTGAGCAAGGGGAAGGACCAGCAGCAGGAACTCTGTGACCTGTGACTGCAACTGGTAATTGTTTCCTCTGCTTTGAGAAAGAGCTGTACCAGAAACTTTTATAGGAAGGTTTCTAACTTCTGGGTTGTAATCCTGACTGACAGCTGAGCCCAAAAAGCCTAACACTGCTCCAATCAGCCCATCCCACCTGGGGAGAAGGAAATTTCCTCCCTTTGCATCCTTTCCAGAATGAGGCATGAGCAGCCTTCACTCCTATCTGCACACACCACTCTGCTCACAGCTAGTTTAATAGCATAATTCCTAATTCAGGCACACGCATGAAGAGTGAAACAGATCCTGTGTGCAGAAAAGTGGTATTTACTGATGGAGATCATTTTTGCAGCTGATGGACTAGAACTGTTCCCACTGTGTGCTCTAATGCTGTACTACTGACAGAGCAGGCATTTTCCTGCTTTTCCTATATTTCCTCTGAATCCCAAACAGATGGGTTTGATGGACAGTTAGCCACCTGAATCTGCCATATTAGAAGCAACAGGAATTTCAATCCAGCCCAGCAATCCACCTTGTCCTTTATAAGGCTTCTTTCAAAAGACCCCCAGGATCCACCCCTAATACTGACAGGAAAGCAAGGCAAGACAGAAGAGCTGTCATAGATATCTATGGGGAAGAGTTATTGAGGAAAACAACATGCCCTCTTCACTTAAAAACAAATAAATGCACAAACCAGCAGTAAGCTCATTCAGTCCAATAAACCCCATGTGCTGAGTTCCATCAGTACCTGTGAGTTCCCACAGACAGATCCTCTCCAAGGTATTTTCACACTTCAGATTTGTTTTCCTTTTAGGAAACAAGTGATATAGGGCTAAAGCAGACGTTTGGCTGCCAGTATTGCTTATGTGCTCTCCATTATCAGATTCAGACACATTTTTTTCTCACTGAGCTAAATGACAAACGGAATATCTGTGATGGCCAATACCCCACCAACTGGTACAAACACCCAGCACCACCCTCCTAAGGAATATGCTAATATCTGTCATTCAACTGAGAGGAAAAAAGGATCTAAAATGTTATTAAGGAAGAACAGCCCTGGCTCTTTGGAGGGGGGCTGAAGCTGATGACTGACAAACAGCCGGCTACAGAAACACGTCGAACTTATCAAGACAAAATGTGTAATTGCNGGAGTGGGGGGAGGCATTTTCTTATTTCTTCTCCCTAATTTTGGTCTCTTGCATCAATTTTTACCAACAATCCCAAGAGGGATGACATGTGCTCTCTGGTTTGAAAAGCTTTAAAGCTTTCTTCATCTTATCTTACTGAAATGAGGGGTTTGTTTTTTAAAAAGGGAACTGTGATTTTGGACCAACACAGCCCCATAGCCACTGAGCAGCACAGGACACAAGATGATGCAAAGTATAAGCAACAACTTTGAGACAAATATTCTATTTTACACTCATGATTAGTGGGGCAAGTTCTCCCTTCTCAATAGTTATTATTCAAGCAAATCTCATACATGTAATTCTGTAATGCAAAAAATAAAGGGAAGAAGAGAATGCTGATGATTTAGCTGGCATCTGGCTTCATCTGGTTCAGTGTTCTGCCTGGTCTGTGAATAGCTGAAGCCCAAATTACAGGCTACATTCTGCTTTCTTACACCAGTCACATGAACATCAGCATAAGTGGTATTTTGGGTATAAAACCAGGCAAAGTCTGATGCAAGTTTCCCAAGAATCCCAGTTTAATGTAACTTTCCTTTCTTACTCTTTCTGCTCTGGCCAATGTCAGTGCTCCACAGAGATCCAATTCTATTTCATATCCGCTAGTCAAAAAAAAAATTCAAACAGATGAGCTAAACCCCTGTAATTAATCAGCCTGCTCAGGAAGCACAACTTCAACACCAGAAGCAGCAAAGCAAGTGCCTGTAGACCCTCTTAAAATTAGAAATGGCTATCCAGAGAGAAAATGCTGCCCAGGACTGCTGATCCCTTCCCCCAGTTCCACCAGCCATCCCGAGCCTGCCAGGTTGTGCTATTGGGATTTTCCTATTCTTTTAATATTTTTTTTTATGTGATACCTCCGTCAAAATGTAACTACAGCGAGTCCATTCAGCCAGTGAGGTGCAAACATCTGTCAAAGTGACAGCAGAAGCAGCACAATCCTCTTCAGCCTGGATAAACCGAGTTACAAAGCACGTGGCTCCCGGACAGGGCCGGCTCTGCTGTGCCAGCACTGAGCCAGAGCTCCTGCACGGCCAGGCTGCAGCCAGAGAGCAGGAAGAGAAGGGCTGCAGTGTTCCCAGGAGCTGTCAGAGCACTTGGAAGGGCACGCAGTGACACACAACTTACCATCCCTCCACGCGCCATCACATCCCAGGCACACAGGGAAATGTGGCAGCAGGCTCAGGAAGCTGTGAGGGAGAGGCAGGGGAGAGTCTGGGGTCCTCCTCAGAGCAGAGCCCCCCACCAGCACACCTGGAGCCCCTTCCCCAGCAGCACACACAGGGGATGCTCCTAAGGCAGGCTGAAACCTTGCTCAGCAGTGACAGGATCAAAGCAAATGGAGCAGCAGGAAAAGCAGTGCAGAAGAGAGCCAGGTTTGGGACAGACAGGCACCCTGTTCTGCAGGAGAGGGTTTCTGGTCACCAAAGCCTGTGCTCACTCTGTGCCCACCCAAAGAAATAAAAAGAAGTCATTAGGCTAAAAATCAAGGGCATTTAATAAAAACAAGGCAGACTCATTTCATTTGTCTCCTAACATCCTAGAGTCTAAGACAAGACCAGGCTGGCTTTTCAAGTCTCTCCCTGCTGTTACCCAGGCTCAGCTTTCTTTGGGAGAGAAAAAAAGAAATTAAAAAAGCAAACTCTTTTTGTTGGCTAGTCGTATAAAACTGGGAGCAATCTTTCCCTTGCTGTTAAGGGAAAGCAAACATTCCCTTAACAGCATACCAAATGTTGTAAGAAAGATACCACTCCTGTTAACCAATAAGCTCTCAAGTGTCCAAATGGAATTAAACAATCTCTTCAACAGCTAAATTCACAACAGCACCTGACTTCATGAACACTTCGCTAATTTCAGGAGAAATGCTCTAACTTCTGTGCAACTGCAGGCTGGAAAAAGCTTCTGCACTGTTAGGAAGCCATTTGGGACTCGGTATGCAATCTGCATTTTAAGGCATGGGAATGACAAGCTTTGTTAAACCCTGACCTTGACAGCCGTTGTGTGTTCATAAGGGATTTTATCTCAAATGTCATTTAATGCTCTGTAATTATCACAGCATCCAACAGCACCCAACTAGTTTCTGTGTTTATTTGCAGCCTTTATGTTAGAGAACATAGATTTTGGGGATCTTAACCCTTCAATATGGATAAAGAACAACAACACCTTCATCTACCTGCAAACCAAGATAAAAGAGGGAGGGGATAGAAACACCAGCAACCAAACTCTCAGACCACCAAGAAAAAGCATTACATTATTAACAGAATTTCATTCATGTATTGGTCTACATCCCTTAACTTAAACCTTTTCTTTTCATTGCAGAAAATAATGAAAACTCACAAGCGTGTGTAACTAGCTCAGTGGCATGCCAAACTGCTGCTGAACACAGAGCTCAAATCTCTGGGTGGTGATGATCAATGTTACCTTCTCGTGTCTCCATGGAATTCTCTCCAGCTTCTCCTCTCCCCCTCACAAACACTCATGGAACACCCGTGATTGCAGCTGCAATGGCAGGCAAGGACACACTGAATGCACAGATTTTGGGAGCTGAGAGCCACATCCCTGGGCAGCCACCCCTGCCTCCACCCAGCAACAGCAATTGTTTCACATAATTTGGTTTAAGTGATATTTATGGGTGGAGGTTTCAGGAGTCACCTCCTCAAACCCACTGGAGGCTGTGGGAGAGCTGCCTGGGCACAGTGCTGTGGGATCACACAGGGCTGGGTGCCAGCTTCACTGCTCCATGCTGGGGACCACACAGGGACAGAGGGACAGGTAAGGAACATCTGCCTGAACAGGAGTATAGAATCACAGTATAATTTTAGTTGGAAAGGACTTTTAAGACTGAGTCTATGTGGTAACGCAGCACTGCCACATTCACTAAGCCATGCCCCCAAAATGCCACACTGACATGCCTTTTGGACACTTGCAGGAATAGTGATCTACTACTTCATTGAGCAGACTGTTCCTATGCCTGACCACCCTTTGAGTGAAGAAATTCTTCCTAATATCCAGTCTGAACTTTCACTGATGCCGCCTGAGGCCACTTCCTTTCATCCTGTCACTTGTTACCTGTGAGGAGAGCTCGACACACACACTTCAGCCTCATGTCAGGTGGTTGTAGAGATCAATAAGGTCACCCCTGAACCTCCCCTTCTCCAGGCTAATCAACCCCAGATCCCTCAGCCATTCCCTATCAGACTTGTGCTCCAGACCCTTTTCCAGCTCTATTTCCCTTCTCTGGACTTGCTCCAGCACCTCAATGTAGTGAGGGGCCAAGAACTGAACCCACAGTAAAGGTGCAGCCTCACTAGTGCTAAGTACAGAGGGATGACTGCCCCTTTCACTCTTATCTTATTACTTCCTTTCCAACAAAAGAGACATATATTTTCACATACTTCTTGCAGTACAACTGAAAGAGACAAATAGAATTAGTGTTGACTTCTTTGACAGTTTTCCCCAGCAAAACACAACTATGCGTGAAATACAATTCATTACACGGATCCTGTGCCAGGAGGCAATCACTAGTCCAGGCTTTACTCCTGGCTGTGACTGAAGTCCCTTCAGTGACAAGCCAAGACAGACCTAAAGTCCTTCCACGACAGCTGCCCTGGGGCTGGGAGCAGACATGAGCTGGAGGGGCCCAAGCCTGAGATCAAGACAAGTATCAGCACTGGGAGGCTGCATGGGTTTTGTCACTGTGCAAAAAAGGGAGGCAAATATGAGCACTAATATATTTTGATCATGAATTAAACAGAAGAGGAGACGTGTGCTCTTCAGAAGCGAGTGCTACAGGAAAGTAAATAATGAGGCATGTAGCCAGAAACAGGCTCAGATCAAAGAGAGGTTTACAGACAAACCAGACAGTTCAGTGCAGATAACTGTAGAGTAATGATGACTTTGATGAGTCTTTATCACACATGCCTCTGTGTCAATGACTGCAAGAAATAACAAACACAAGTGCTGACACTTGTGTACATCATTAATGAAGAATGAGGAACTGAAAACAAACTTCCCAATGCTGAGAACAAGCACAAGGAGGCTGCATTTGAGGGAACTCCAGGCAGTCCCAAGGTAGGAGATGCACTCACAAAGCAGACAACACTCGAAATGTTCGTACATCACCTCAAAATATCAAACACTTGTGCATTAGAATCAAGCCTGTTGGAGGCATTGCTCACTGGAGGATGGTGTCAGAGAAAGAGATTCATCACATTTAACGATGCCATGACCAAGCTTAATATTTCACAGTTATGTGCAGTTGGACATTACTATACCCCATGAGCCCTATGAGCCCTAAATAATTTTTGTTAACTCATGTATTCTGCATGTGGCATCGGGTAATCATTTCAGCCTGGTTCTATTGGTTTAACTGGTGCCCCCTGTAAACTTAGTGACCCAAGTTAATTCAATATGTTGAAGAGAAAAATTCATACCCACGAACAGCACCAGGTAAATCAACAGCAAATCACCTCTTCATAGCAGTCCTGCTACTCTCCTGTGTGAATCAGAATTTAGGGGTAAGGCATTCTTGAAAACAGCAACACACCAAGGCAGAAAACCAGCAGGACCAATAAACAGAGAGACCATAAGCAGGGAAAGGGAGCTGAATGCAGGCAAAGCTCTCTGAACTGGGAGATTCCAGCCCCTGGGCTGGGGCAGTGCTCCAAGCTGCAGAGGTAACTTGGAAACTGCAACCCCTGCCCTGAGGAGGCAGCTGGACCAGATGAGCTCCAGACCTCCTTAGAAGCTTAAATTATTCAGTGAACAGACTGGAGAGGTCAGACCTAGACAGCAGGTTCCCAGTGGGCAGATTTTTTTTCTTCCTACACTTCTGTTGAAAGCCCAGCGAGGCCCAGAGCACTCGGTAACTCTGTACTCCTCCAGCGATTCAGAAAACTGAATTTCTTGCACTGTCTCCCACATTTCACATTGTATATTCACCACATTAATGTTTTAGTCTCTCCCACCACTGATTCATAAAGCCCAGTCCATGCTGGGCCACTTTGAATCACAGGTTTCATTTGTATGTGCAAACATGAAAGAGAGGTCTGCCAAGGCACAGTCACTCCTGAGACCAAGAACAGCACCAGGCACAGCTCTTCTCAGCATCCCACATCATTCAGTTTTCTGCACATTAAAAATAATAATAAAAAAAGAACAACACAGAGAGAGCACCTGGGCAGCAAATTTATGCCAAGTGACAATCCAGTGGTTTTAGTTTTCACAGCTCCTTCAGAAGCAGGCCAGGATGGCTCTTGCAGATTAAAACCCATGGCTTTAGACAAAACAAATCCAGGGACATTTCTGCAGACTGGCCATTATTTACACATGAACAGAGGCACAGAGGAAGCCTTAGAAAGAGGCAGCAAGGCTGACACATTCCCATGGGATGGGACCCCAGAGCAGGGTGTGAGAACACTGCGGATGCTCTGGTGAAGGTCACAGAGCTGGCACAGCATCCCCCAGTCCCACTGGACAGACAGGGATGGGGGGACAGCACGAAACCTGAGGGCCATTATCCTCTACATTAAAAAGGCCATTCTTAGTTAACAGCATTAAAGGAAGGAAAGACAGCAGACTGGGCATAAAATAGGATTTTTTTGCAAATCATCTTTCTGGTCTTATTGCTTAATACAAAACAGACATCCAAACTATGTGTGGTTTTAAGAGACACTGCTATTTAGGGGAGGGGCACAGCACCCCAGGCTGTCTGGGAGTGCTACTTCCCACTCCCTCCTTTGACGGAAAAGGGAGCTCTCCTAGGATCTCACTGTAGAGGAGATTGAAAAAAATTCAACCAAAAAAACCTGCCTCAAACTCCTGGAAAATAAGACTACAGTTCAAGATCTTCTGACAAATTGGAGAGATGATTCAATTAGCTCAACCAAGAGCCCAGAGATGTCCTCCACCAGGAGCCATATGGACAAACACAGCAGTTTGGGCAGGAAAAGCACCCAAGGCTGCTCAAGTGGAAAGAAGAGGCAGGCAGGACTGGTGATGACAAGTGCCTATAAAACAGGAGAAATTTGTTCTGCCCTGGGTTATCAAATGGTGAAATATTAACTGAATGTCAAATCCACTCTGTTGCACCAGATGTTAAGAAAGACACAAGACAACTACAAGAAATCCGGAGGAAAGCTAGAATAATAAGGGCTGGCATTGGAAGAAGGCTGTATGGCTTATACTAGAATTCAGTTTGAAGTCTGTTGATTGGGCTCACCCCATTGTATGGCTTTCCATTGAGAAATGCAGTTGTAAACAAGGTAAAATAGTTGCCTCTTTATCCCACATCAGTAACACATCTCTAAAATAAACTTCTTCAATCAACTCATCTAGAGCAGCTTTGTTTTCAATAGTCATTAAGGAGTGGAAAAAAGGAAAAAGGTAAGGGATGGGGAATCCAGAGCCTAGAAACTCCAAAATATCTCTTCTGAGACCAGACTGCCCCACCAGTCAAAAAAAATTCACAGACCAGCCTATAAGCAAGTCATCCATGAGTAGAGACCTACAAGAAATAATTCTGGTATATAGCTTGCAAGACACAAGATGCAAAGGCAAAAGATGATTTCAGTGAAAAAAGGTGATTCCTGCTGCATCTCTTCATTGCCCTCCTCACTGGATGGAAGATCATAGCAAGGAGCAGGTTGAAGCACAGAGATTTCCATCTCCTGGGACTGCCAGCACAATGCCCAGCAAATGTTGTATTTCCTGACCAGCCTGTGGTAGTGAGGGACTCCTGGGACTAAGATGCTCATCTGTCAGCCCAACTGCTGCCTGGCAGCCCCCAGGGACTAAGTCACTCAGTGCAAGGAAGTCCCTGGAATATCCTGCTGTGTTCCTGGATATCACTGCTCTTGCAAAACAAGGCAGAAAGGTCAGGATGTAAAAACCCAGCCCAATACAACCAGTACCTTGGGGCTCTCAGGAATAAAACTTATTAGAAAGCTATCATGTGAGCCATGACAGCTCAATGTTTGCACTGTCTTTATACACTGATGGTTGCTCCATGGGAGGACAAAAAAACAACCACCACCACCACTTTGGAGCTAAATTCTACAGAGCCTCTCCAAACCCTGTGGTCCTCCCACCCTGCTGGGTGATCTGAGCCACAGAGAGAGCCCTGGTGCTTGTGCTGAGTGGTGCAGACTGGCTGACACACAAACCCCTGAGCAAGTGCCACCCCTGCCCCAGCAACTCTGATCCACCCCAGTCCAGGGATTGGGAACAGATGAAGGCCCTGGGATATCCCCATTGCAAAAACAAGACAGGGAGGAGTTAAAAAATAAAAGTATCAGCATGGGAGTGCCCAAAGCTGCTGTTTCACAGGATGGTAACCCACAGATGAGCATTAGAGGGCTCAGCCAAAAGCCCAAAGTCAGCTACAGAGCTCACATTTAGACATATTAGGCCATTTATGACACTGCAACAACTCTCCCATAGCCACAAGGAGGAGGCCAGGCAGGCTCTGCCTCATTGGTTTTACTGTCTTTCTGGTGGAAAATGTTGTTAACAATAAAGTCTGGGGGTGGTTTTGAGTGCAGTGTCAGTAGGTGTCCAAAGTAATAGTTACTTGTCATACAAATTTCCTCTGAGCAGCAGCAGAGCAGCATTTAGCTGCCACAGACACCCCTGGAGATGCACACACAGGTACATCAAAGTGGCACCTGTGATCTGAGCTGCTTTGTGCTCTCACTTACTGACATTAACATCTTGGAAACAACTCATTTGTCTTCCTTCCTGCCCAGCTACAGTGGACAAACAGAAAAGTGACCTCATGTTATGCTAATGTAATCAATATTTCATGCAAGGCAGATACAATTTTAGATGGTCTGTCCAAATGCAAATTTGAAATAAAAAAGCAAAGTTCCCTTCAGAGCCTGCCATTAGTAAGCCATTTCACAAGGAAGGGAATTTTCAGTAAATTGCACATTTAATTTCCATGTTATGGGAAGTGGCTTCCCTTAGTTCTTCCAACAGTCACCTCCTGCTATTAATGACCACAAGCAAAGCAGTGACCCTTATAACGTCTGATTTCACAGCAAATATTTTAATTTCCAAAGGTGAAATGTGAGACGTACTCTCCTATAACACTTATCTTTATGGCTCTCTTAATTCTTTAGGATTTATCATCTCCACTAAAAGCACACAGAACATAATTGAAATAGATTTTCCAAGATATACCTGAAGTATTTTACACCTACCTTTCTTTGTTAGCCTTTTATATCATGTTATTCTAACACAGGAAAAAGAAAAACTCTTTTCACACTAAGAGTTCACCAGCAGGTCTTTAAACTTTTAAAAAAGGGAAAAAAAAGGCTTCTTTTTTTTTTAAAAAAAAAAAAAAAAAACACATTGATTCTGGCAGCAAAGATTTTCAGAAACCAGAACTTGAGGGAGGGCTTTACTCTCCTATTTCATACAAATGGATGTAATAAAAACATTAACACTTCTTGAAATGTCTCAAAACAAAATGTTCAGTTTCAGGGATTCTAGAAAGGTATGGAAATGACATTGCAGTAAGTCTCCAGCACATGGAGAACAACTGTGGTCTAAGCCATCCCTGAGGATAGGAAAACAGCCTTTCCCAAAAATTTTTCCTGGTTACAGGAGTCCCACTGTGCTCAGGGAGAGGCTGCCACACCTCCAAGTTTGAGAACATCAAGACCAGCTTTGTAGCCCATGAAACTTCTGTTTTTCATTTTTTTATGTGAGTTTTTTCCTCCAGAAAAACAATACTGAGACAAAAAGCACAGTTTGAAGAATGAATGCCTTTTCCAGTGTTATCACTGCAGCAATAGGCACATATGGGAACTCAAAGCAAGCTCCATTCTGATTTATGTTTGATATTTCATTTAATTGAATTTTTGCAAGAAAACTGGTTTCATTATTGAGAAATGGACCTCCCATCATGCAAAGAGGGGGGGAATCAAATGCTTAAACTCCATCTCATTTAGCAGTGACACTTCAGGAATGAACAATAGCTTTGTACATAAATTTGCTTGTTTGGCTGCCACAGATATGAATTGTCAGGGCATTTTAGAACAAAAGAAATGACATGTCAAAGCAAATCTATAGTTTAGCTAATCAAAATGCCGTGTTTTAAATATTCAGGCTGTTTTACACCAAAAGGTGGCATTTATCAGAAAGCACATAAATTGACAGGAAATATAAGATGAAAGTGGAATGCAGACAAAATAAGGATTTTCAGACATGTACAAGAAATTTATTTCTCCTTGCACTTTATCAACCAACACCTTCCTCCTCAAAAAAAAAAAAACCTCTAAAACCAGCACATCAAAAAAGCATATCCTCTACCTCTTTTAAGCAATGAAAACATTAAAGCCAGCTAAAGCAATTTAGCTATCAAAGCTGGTTCAGCATTTGGCATTGCTCAGAGAGCCCTTGCTAGACCAAGGGCTGAGCTTCTTTGCAGGCTTTCCACTATGTTTTATCCAGGCACGTTGGGTACATCCACAAAGCTTCAACTTGTCTTCTGCAGGCAGCCTGGGGAGGAGTGTGAGGGGATGAGTTTGGTGACTCTCACATGCAGACACTCTTTACCTGTAAGCAGGTAAAGGCACGTAGATACCTCTGGGGGGACTGCAGCAAAAGCTTGTCTAGCTATGAAAAAAACCCTAAAGGAACGAGGCATAAATTGCTCATTTTGTAGGTCCCCTGCAGGACTTTGCTGCTTACAGCCAGCCTCCTGGCACCCCCTCGGCACAGATTTCACTGAGCCCCGCTCCCCCCCGGACCTCTCTGCTCCTGCCAGCCTGCTCTGAAGTTACAGTAAAACTTGTCAGATCAAAAACCTTATTATGTAGGCACGACAGCTCGCTGTGCTTAGCTGCTCCCAGCACAATGCCCAGTTGTGGAAGCTTAACATTATCTCTTAAAAGTTAAGCCCCATTCGTTTATCATCTATTGCCAGAACAGTTACTGGGTTGCTAAGAAAACACTCCAAAGGGAGACTTTTACAGCAGTTGGTCTGTTTCCTGCCTCTCTCTGCTTGGGAGGTTAAGTCCATTTGCCAGAGTTTTGCCTTTGCAACACAAACATGTTCCAGAGAGTGTAAAATCCCCCTAAGCCCACCAAAGGTGTCGGTCTTGTCGAGAATCTCACCACTGCCCATGTTCCACAGCCTACAAACCTGCAGATATGCTTCCTGGAAAAACATTGGCTCTCTCCTAGTCTGCCACAGCATGGAGAGCTGCTACGTCCTAGAGGCACACAGAAAAAGCCACAAAAGGTCACAGCCAGGCTTGAGAAGAATTTCAGGAGCTGAGCTTCACAGTCCATTAACGAGCTGGGAGCCCAACAGATTAAGCAAAGTTCAGGAAAGCACAGCTGGGGCCCTCCTCCAGGAGGATGAAGCATTAACTCACTGCAGCTCTGTCTGCCATAAGGAGAGCACACCGTGCCACTGGATAGCACGATTCCCTCATCAGATAGAGCAACAGTGTTCCCCTGCATCTGTCACTTTTAGCCCATCTTCCAGCAGGTCCCAAGACATCCCCCTACCAGCTTCACAACTGGCTCTTCATTGCACATGAAGAAAAAAGTATGAAAATAATACCATTTACCAAAGTCCCCATATAAGACAGTTTTTGGAAACCTGCCCAGGGTTTCAGCTCTGCAGCAGGTACAGCACAGATTCTGGAAGAAGGGGATTTGCACAGACCACACAGTCCCCAGCCCAGGAACCAGCAGATGTGCAAGAAGAGCTGCGGAATGAAGCTTCAGAAGAGGCAGCACCTGCCTGCAGAAGAGACAATTTTTTTCTTGGGCTTAAAGACCAGGGTGTTTTCTACAACAGGCTTTATTTAGGGTCACTGCATCCTTGATTCAGCAACAATAATTTGTGGCAGCCTAAACTCACAGACAGCCAAGTGACTTGGTGACAGAAAGGTCTTGCTGACTCTGCAGAAGAGCACTGTGGGAGCAGCGTCACCCCGCTAATGCCAAGCTCCAGCAGCAACACTGCAAGTTCTGCTGATTTCCTGAGAGGCTGAACTCCTGTGGCATTTCTAGGATGTGGCTGGACTGGTAAACATTAAAGCTTAAGACAAATACCACCACCTAAAGAAATCCAAAGATATTGCTGGGTTTAGTGCTGCTGGGTGACGATGCCAACTGGAGTTGAAAACAAATGGCACCCAGGGCTGTGTGTACAAGTGTCTCATTTCTCTGACTCCCCAAGAAGCTATCATTTACCAATCTGACAAATCTGGCAATTCCAAATGACTGAACACTTGCTGATCCCTTCAAGTGACAGCTAAAAAGCACCATCTAACACTTTGGGGCTTTACTTCAGCTACAGCTGCAAGAAAAGCCATTCATAAGATCTTAAACTGCAGTTAAGAATCCTTTAAATGTTTCCTCAATTTGAATAACCAACATTTCCAGAAGAAAAGCACCTCTCCAGCAGGGGCTTAGGCAGATGGCATATCTGCTCAGAAGGAGCTTCTATTTTCTACTTTGAAGAAAGGCACAAAATTGACAAAATCTCCATTCCCTGCGTGCCCAGGGCTCTCCTGCCCTAAACCCACCTTTATCCAACCTTCCACCATCCAAACTAGGTGCCTCTGCCTGCAGCACCATCCACCCAAACAGAGCAAGGAGTGGTGAAACTGCTCTGGTGGTGATGCAAAACAGAACTTCAGACATAAAGCAAAATCACAGGTTTCCAACACCTGCCATGAATATATTGCAGTGTTTCATTATTTGCACTGGACACATGGCAAGAAGAGCATCATCACCAGATGCATTTCACTGGGGTTCTTGATCTCCCATTTCAAATTACCAGAAGTTCTCTGTTACTGGTAGCAACATCATTTTTAAAATTCTGATCCTGTCCCCACAGAAGGAGTTAAGTAACAAAGACATTGCTGTAAGTCACTGTGAAGCTACAACACAGTCACACCTCCCAGACTGGACTGGGGTTTGGACAAAAGATTGCACTTGACTAAAACAGTGAAGTCATGCTACATTTGGAAACATTATTAGACTATTTAGTTCTTTATTAGTAGAGCCTTTGAGATTTATAGCCTACAGAAAAGGGTTGTTCAATCAACAAGGAGCCAGTGAAGTGAAAAGGCATTAATGTTACCACTGAGGCAATTATTGTAGCATGATCACAATTCCTATGCAATCTTTAATTTTTCCGCCAACACAACAGATTCTCTAATACATAGATCCATGTTTCATTAAAATAATATTATTTGTAGCAATAATATGAGGTGGGTGAAACAGAATCCAGTCTCTTAACACTTGAGCATTGCTTTCCCTTAGGGAATATCACTACACAAAATGGGGGTTCCAGTAAAGTGCTTGTAATCCCAGAAGCTGGTGCACCTATTAAACACTTAGCAGGGCTCCAGCAGAAAGACAATCCCAGAGAAAACAGTCTCATCTGAGACAAAAATCCCAGTCCTGGCTCTCAGGAGCAGAATGCTGATTTAGCTTCATTTAAGATCTTATCTGTCCAGAAATCCAAACAAGCAAGAAAATATCATCGCCCTCCAAAGAACAGATTCCCTGATCCCACACAGCTCCAGCAACACAGGCTTGGGCAGGTGACCAGTTTGTCATGGGAAAACCAATTCTCTGGAGCCAGGACTCCAGCCACATCTCTCCTGTTAAAGGGTGATGCTTTCCTTTGGTAGTCTTGAAATGCAAGGAAAATCCCATCCAAAGGCATGAGAATGCCTTGATACAAGAAACCAATCTGAACTACTGCTTAAAAATTTTGTGGGGCAATTTTTTTTCCCTTCTCCTTTTCGGGGAAAGGAATGGAAAGACAGAAGCAGGCACCAAGAAAACAGATTGTTCCAACTGGATCAAAAAAAAAAAAAAAAAAAGGAAGATGAAGAAGATTTCCACTAATAGAAAAGTCAACTGCACTGTAATCATTGCTTTACTAAAGGATCAGATCCTATCAGGACACTGGTTATATCCATTCATTTCCCATTGTGAGTTTATCTGAGGACTGTGGAAGATCTGGTCATGGACCCTACTCCTAGCACAGCACAGAGTTTGAGACAAACTTTAGAACTCTTAAGATTCTTCATTTAATATTCCACCAGGTTGTAGAAAGGACCCAGTCTTGTCAGGAAGAGACAGAGCAGCTGCAGCAGAGAGAGGAATGTTTGTGCTGTGCAGAGCCAAAGGTGTGCAAGCCATAAGGCAAGTTTCAGAGCCATGTAAAAAAGAAGGGAAAAGTGAGTCACTCTCAGGATGAGTGCTGAGCTCTGCATGGAGGCAAAGAGGGAAGAAAGAGTGATTTAAAAAATTTAGAGAGGAGCAAAAAAAAATTTAAAGCTCAACTTGCCCATTATGCTTCAGAGTGAACATGTCCATTTTCATGCTTCAGGGCAGCTGCTCACCCTGTGCATGCCTGCATTTGTTGTTCAACAAATGAACACGGTCCTGTCCCATCCCTCTTCAGGTCCCCACTTTGACAAACAGGTTTTTGCCACATGCACACCTCTGACATGCTGCTGGTCTTGTACAAAGCCACAAACCCTCTTTAAAGTCACACCAGTGTCCTGGCACATGCTTTGAACCCCCAAGGAAAGAGCAATCAGAGGGACACCACTGCTGTGCCACTGCCTGTGGAGGTATTGTCCCCCTCATACCACTTTCAGAGGGTACCATGGAATAAAACAAGGAAGGAAAACAAAGAAGCATGCACAAGGCTCAGCCTCAAGGAAAACTGTTCATGAGTCAAGTATCCAGGCAAGAGTCAGGTACCCATCCACAGATCTTCTTGGTTCATGATAGCTGCAAGGTGACAGCTTGGGCTTATGAAAAATGGAAGCGGTGACATTTGGGGTATTTTTCTGAAACAGATGTTTTAGCTAGCACAAATTTTTTTCTGTCCAGCTCTCAAATTCATTTTTTCCCCTGGATTCTCTATGCAGTGTCACTGTTGCTGTATTATGCACTGAAAATAATTACAAAGACATCAAAACTAACTCTGGGTAGGACTTTGGCAGGAAAGGGAGGAAGACCAAAAGAAAGCAATTCTATATGTGGAGAAGAAGCTGCTTCATTTCACTGTAATCAAAGAAACAGAGCAACTGGAAGACCAGTTCTGAAGTCAAGTAAGATGAATGGCAACCACAGCAAGGGCCATAAAAACACCAATAAAAAGTAAGTTGCCATAAGGGAAATACCCAGCTCAACACCTCTCCAACAAGGTAAGTATAATAAACTCACTCCTAACATGGACACCAGTTTATTTTTTCAGGTGCAACCTAAATACAAAACCAGGGAGAGATGCAGGAGAAGTAGCACTTAAATTCCATCTGTTATGTAAATAGTCTTGCTTGTTGATGGAATTAGTTGCATGATTTAGGTCAACATAATCTGACCTTAAACAATGAAATTAACTCAAAAAGTCAATGCTGCTCCTCCTCTGGGGACTGCAGCAGTTTCTCTGCAAATCCCTTTCTCAGATCCTCAGAGGAGAAATTCCACCCACACTTGTCTTGGCACCTGTCAGAGACCATGTTTTAGTTTACTTTGTACCAATACAAAGAGGTTCTAAATATTCTGGAATTAAAACAATCACAAAACATGAAAGTGCTTATAAGGCATTTCCACACTCTCATCTGGCAAGTGAGTGGCTGATTTACAAGCCAGCTGTCAATACAGAACAATTGCTCACCTCATTTTACAGAAAAGCGAAAAAGTACTTAAAAAAATACTTGCAGTGCAGAATACTATGAAAAATTGCCTTTTTTCCAACATGGCAATCAGCAGTGTGTGTTCATTGGTGACCTGTCAAGGAGAGATGCTTGTTCAGCTTTCAGATGAGCACCCAGGAGCTGGGACCTACTAAGCAAAAAACCAGAGACCACCCCAAAGTTTCCCTCCCTGCAAAGCAGAGACCAACCCATCCCTACAGCTGAAGAAAAGCCTCTCCTCTGACCAGCTGCAACCTGTGTCAGCACAAAGCAGGATCCCACAGGCTCCATGCACCCTAAACCTCAAAGGGAAGATAATCCTTGCAGTTAGTGTTTATCTAGGGCAGCACAGCTCTCAAAGGAAGACTCTGGCTTGGAAGTGTGAAATGTTAACGTCTGCAGAGGGTGGATGGCAAATGCTTCATTCCATTTGGATGTAACCCACACTGAAATGGAAAGGAAATACAAAAAAAAAGCTGTTCCATGCACCAGGGACACCACTGCAGTTTTCCTGAAAGAAGGAACAAAATGAAAGCAGAAGAACTGACCTTATATCTCCCAGTTATATCTGTGCAAGACTGATTACGACGCAACAGCAGATGGTATTGCTCCTTCCTTAAAGAAAACATGCATGCTTTAGGGAACTGTGTGCAACATTACTGCATCAAGAAGGGCAAATCCAGCCTTGTGGGAGACAGGGAGCTGACTTTTAAGTCAGTAGTTCCAAGTTTGAGGCATCTGGCACTTTTCTGTACAAGCAAACCTCAGAGCTGCCTCTTCACCATTGCCTGTGCTGCTGTTCCCCACTGGTGACAGGACACCACAGTGCCAGCCTGGGCAGTGCCCCAGGACAGCCACAAATGCCCCTAAAATGTCTTGGTGCAGTGGCACAGCAGCAGCAGGAGGTGGATGACCAAGGTTTACCACACTGCTCACAGAAACAAGCAGCTCCCAGTTACAGCTCCAGCCCATTCCCCACCTGCATCCACTGGAGGTACCTCTACAGGGTCCTCCCTTCCAGCTGGTCCATGGGGACACCAGACCAGCCCTATCCTCCTCCCTGACCAAGCACGAGCCTCACAGCTGCTCATGTTGGTGCCAAAACTCCCCATTTTGGAGACCCCAGTCCCCAGTAAAGTGTTCTGCTCTTTCTTTCTGAAGTGCTGTCTGCAGAGGGTTTTGGCAAGAGCCAAAACTCAGCTCTACACCTCCAACATTTGTTCTTATTAAAATCCTGACATAAAACTCTGTAAAACAATACCCCAATGCATTAAAACTAGAATTACCTAGTAAGGACAAGGCAACTGCATTTTGAAAGACCAAGTATGAGTTTAGCCTAGAATGTCATTTTACTAGGAAAATAACCAAACCAAGGACACTTCATTCTATACCATTAAGCATTTAAAAGTATCTGGGTGACACCACTGTACTAAGTAACAGACTACTCACTTTCCCATGTAATTTGTTTAATAGGCAGATGAAAACATTAGAAAGACAAAAGGGAGTTTTTATATTCTGATCATTTACATTTTATCTACATTAACAATCAAAAGCATCATAAGCAGTGAAGGGACTGTTGTCAGATACTATTTTGATGACATGTGTCCTTTTAAGTGTATCCAGTGTTCCTCATATCATTAGAAATAGGGGGAAAATTATAGAATACTAATGGCCAAGCAAGCTCTGAGTGCAATAACTATTCCTTTTTTCTATTCATATTATCAGCCCATATTTTATTTCCATTTCTTCTTGAAGGCCACTTGAATAAACAAAATGGAAATTTGAATATACTGCCTGACAATTTTTTCTCCCATGCTCCACTACACCTGAAGAGCTACCAGAACCATGGGCAAAGCTACTTATTTCTATACCTTCAGGTTCTTCCTTCTCACCTTTTTTTTGCTGTGATGCTGAGACCACAGCTCTTTACATGCTCATCAGTACACACCTGTTTATTTACATCCCCTCTTTTATCCATACTCAACTACTGTCACCTGGATTGCACATTGTCACTTGGATTGCAAACTCCAGAGAGAAGTAAGCCCCATACAGGGGCTGGATAGAAACACTTGTGTATTTATAAGCCAATGCTACCTCATTGCAATTCACATGGACAAGCTGCTCCTAATCCCAGATTTCAGCAAGAACTCGCATTATCCTTTCCTTAGTCCTACTGTGAAGCTCCCTGATGATCCCTTCCTTTCAAAGGACAAAAGGAAAACCAACACTGAAAAGGTCACAAAGGATCAACAGCACAGCCCTTTGGTATTTTGCCTCCTCTTGTGCTTTTTACTGGATCTCTAACTCTTAAGAAGTGCACACATGCACCAAATCCAGCTGGTTTTCCCCATTTTACTCCCACATGCTTCCCAGGGCAGCACACAAGGTGCTGTATGTGCTCTGCTGTACAAGATGTATCTCTGCATGGAGGGGAACAAAGACACAGAGAACATCACAGAAGAGCAGAGAAAGTCATAGTCTGTTAACTGTAACTAGTGAAAAAAACAAATTTATGAAGCAAATAAACCCGGATGGGTGTTAGCTCTACACGGTAAGTGCACAGAAGCTAATGCCTTCTGAAGAGTTTCCATTGCTCCCTGATAATCCATGCTTAATTAGACCTTTCTACCTTAATGCATATTTCCTCTCCCTAATGTTTCTGCTGTCCTTCCACACCTCACCCTTGCCACCTGATGTCAGTGGCTTTGTCCTCTGACAGAAGCCCCCCACAATGGGCAAAGTGCCAACATAATTAATTTTTCAGTAAAAGCCAAGTTGTTGTTTTTTCAGAAATATTTTACACTTCAGAAAACGTCAGAAATGTCAGAGTCCATAAGCAGAAACAAAATCAGAGATCTGCTTCCCTATTAATACTGCATGACCTCCTCAACCATCTCACTCCGGGAGAGGAAGACAGGGCACTGACAGGGAGTGGGAGGGGGCCAGGGAGCCAAGCAGTGTCAGACACTGGCTGGTTAGAAAAGCAAACAAGAATTAAATACAAGGAGCACCAAACCAAATGCCTCCTCCTTGAGAGCAGGCTGAAAAGCTGCACACTGCTCAGAAGGGGCTTGCAAAGCCCAGAGGAGAGCAGAGTGGCAAGGCTTGATCCTCAGTGCTCAATCAGCCTTAAATTCTTTCTTTGACACCTCTGCATGCAGAGGTGGCAACCCAAAATTATATCTGTCTGTAGAGAGGATGAAGGAAAGTGCTGTGGGGACTCTGCTTGTCTCTCAGGGGGATCCCTGAAACCTCCCCTCAGTGCTTGCCCAAGACAAGGCAGGGGGTCATCCTCAGAAAAAAAACACGTGGAAGTCCTGATTTCTGTCCCCTTTCACCCCTGAGCTCAGCTGCTGCTGTTTTATTGCGACCTCAGCTGCAGTACGTGCACAAACACCCTTCCTGAAGCCTGCAAATACATCACAGTGAGTTATGTGCACTTTCAGACCTCTACAAAAACACAAAAGGAGATATATCTCTGCTTCCCCAGGAGAGCCTCAGCAGAAAGGCTGGGACACAACGGGCACTGCCTGTGCAAGACACCAAACCCATTTCCACAGGAGTTTTACAGCCCTAAAGATCCAAGGGCTCAGGTCACCACCCAATTTCATCATTTGTTGTAGCTGATGGCCAGTAGTACCAAAATGTGTATAAACAGGGCAGATTGTCTTTTACCCAGAGCAACTCAACGTTTTGGTATTGCTGAAAAGTCACAGAATTACAGAATCATTTAGGCTGGAAAAGCCCTCTTAAGATCAAGTCCAACTGCTGAGCCAGCAATGACAGGTCCACCACTAAATCATGTCCCCAAGCACCACATCTACATGATTCTTAAATCCCTCAGGGGATTTAAGAGTGATTCAAACACTCCCCTGGACCACCTGTTCCGAATGAAACTTTGCTCCAGCCTGCTGGAGGTCCTTACACTTTTTATTTCCCCATGAAGCACAACCATCAAAGTTACTGACAGAATTGAGCAGTGCTTTCTCTGCAAAAGGGTGACATGAGGCTCCACTTGGGCTACTGCAGCATCTTCTCAGCAGCTCCTGTTACAGATAAAATCACATCTTTTCTTTCTTTTCTTCCTCCATTTCTCCTCTCCTGTGAGCACACTAAGGAATTCTAAACATTTTCTGGCACATTCACAGTGTTTAGAGTCAAGTCCTTGAACAGATGATCATTGCTCAGCCCATGAACCAAGTTTCCTTGCTGGGTCAGCCCCAAAGGGTTTAGAAAATGATATTGAATGTAAAAATACCCACATATGCCTTAATTTGCTTACACTGACTCCTGCAGCATCATGAACACAAATGAAAAGAGGCAGAGCCATTTACAGGATCGGAACAAAACTTTTAGTTACAAATGCGTCAGCAAATAAGTAATAAACTCAAATGTATGAAAAATATCTTATGATCAACGTTTGTTATTTCTATTGCACAGACTGATTACAGGATGAATAAAACAACAACACAGGCACGTGAGTTCTACATGGCCACAGCAGGTACAGCTCACACAGATCTAGCTGAGAGGAAGGGAATAAAATCCTTATCCAGGGAATAAAAAACGCTCTCACATTCCACAAGCAAACTCACTTTAACTACAGCTTTGAGTCCCTTCCAAATCTCTGAATGAATGATCACGCTTCAGAACAGCATAAGAGCTTTCTGCAAGAGACATTTAGATTAAATATCAAAAATGATTACAGGAAGAGCTGGTAGCCCTGTTTATTACAGTTGCCTAATGCTTCTGATCTTTAGACCCTCTTCCTACTTACCTATAATTTTGCCAAGTTCTAACCATCTGGACTGCAACTCCAGTGCCTTTTGTCTGCCTCAGGCAAATTTTAATTTCAGCCAAAATGGTTTGACTGCTTCTAGGAACAAGGCAGAGAAGAGAGTTTTATCTTTTTTTTTTTTGCCTACAGTAAGAAATCCTGCTGACCTTCTCTTTAATTAGCTAAAGCACTTACCCGACTTTGAAACAGAATTCAGCTTTTGACAGGATTTTGCTCCAGTCTGTTTAAACATGAACTTTTTTGTCCCAGTTTGGGGGTGTGGTCAAGTTTGGTGCGTTTTTGCTGTATCTGCAGGAACAGACCCAGATCCAAATAATTTTGCCTTGAGAGGTGGGAGATAGAATAAGAGTTGATTTTTTAATATATATTTACAACCTTAAAAGCTTCTGCTTTTTAAAAGAGAGCCCAGTGTCTGGTGCATTATTGCTTCTTTTTATTAATTTGAAGACCAAGTGGAAGTACTCAGAGCTGTACACTGCCCCTCCAGCTCTTTGCCTTGCCAGTTTCAGAGGACAAAAGGTATGTGGTGTAAAAGCCATCTTTAACCAAAGAATCTGAATCCAAGACCAAGACCTAGAACTTGAGTATCTTCTTACACAGCTGTGAACACAAAATAGCTTCAGGATCCTTCTGAATTCTAGTTTTCCTGTCTGTCAAAGAAACATGCTTCTGCTCAGTGTTGAGCATCACGAAGCAGCATGAAAATAAAGTACGTGTAATTGAAAATTTTGAAGAATTCTATCTTTAGGTGTCATTTAAAAGTATTCGGAAATAGACATCAAGCAACAAGGAGAAAGAAAACGACTCATTAAGGGACTTCTATTCAGTGCCTTTACTCAAGGGAAGAAGCTTGTGGGAAAACACATGATGCTATAATTAAAGGCTGTATTCCAGTGCACAAAAAAACAAATTGAGTTGCAGAGATTGCCTGGTTTGTTCACAACCTTTATAAATGTTTCACTCTCAATAATGTTGTTCTGATGTAGTTTCCTGCACACAATTTTGTGACCTAGCTGTTGGTGTGAGGCAAATCCAAGAGGATCAACATGCATCTGGAGAGGTTACTTTCTTCCAGCTCTGTATCTTCAAAATGCATTTAAGGACCCAATATTTGCCTACTAGTGAGTCTAATTTTTTTCATGTTTATGTCAGAGTGAAGCATCACAAGCTAGACAAAGAAATGGGTTTCAACCTCTCTCCAACACTGCCTTCTCATTTGATGTGAAGCATTTGCTTTTATTTAACACTAGTAATGCAGTGCACTTTATAGAGCATCTTCAAGGTAAAAATCTATGTAACCTAGTAAAAAATAGCATTATACCGTCCATTAGTTCAAGAAGCATATTCTGAATCCCATCCCTTAAAAAATGAACCATTTCTTCNGAAAATAAAGTACGTGTAATTGAAAATTTTGAAGAATTCTATCTTTAGGTGTCATTTAAAAGTATTCGGAAATAGACATCAAGCAACAAGGAGAAAGAAAACGACTCATTAAGGGACTTCTATTCAGTGCCTTTACTCAAGGGAAGAAGCTTGTGGGAAAACACATGATGCTATAATTAAAGGCTGTATTCCAGTGCACAAAAAAACAAATTGAGTTGCAGAGATTGCCTGGTTTGTTCACAACCTTTATAAATGTTTCACTCTCAATAATGTTGTTCTGATGTAGTTTCCTGCACACAATTTTGTGACCTAGCTGTTGGTGTGAGGCAAATCCAAGAGGATCAACATGCATCTGGAGAGGTTACTTTCTTCCAGCTCTGTATCTTCAAAATGCATTTAAGGACCCAATATTTGCCTACTAGTGAGTCTAATTTTTTTCATGTTTATGTCAGAGTGAAGCATCACAAGCTAGACAAAGAAATGGGTTTCAACCTCTCTCCAACACTGCCTTCTCATTTGATGTGAAGCATTTGCTTTTATTTAACACTAGTAATGCAGTGCACTTTATAGAGCATCTTCAAGGTAAAAATCTATGTAACCTAGTAAAAAATAGCATTATACCGTCCATTAGTTCAAGAAGCATATTCTGAATCCCATCCCTTAAAAAATGAACCATTTCTTCAAATGTCAAATGCACTGTTTACTTCTCACTGTACATGTGATGTACAAGGTTACTAATATAATTTCCAGGCCATTATCTAAACAAACAACCTATGAACAAAGCAAGAAAGGGGGGAAAGTAGCTTATCACCTCCAGCTTTAAAGCTGCTGCAAATTCCAACATACAAGTGCCATCCCTCAACAAACACATAAGAGCTGCTCAGTATGGAAGCATACCTTTCGTCTTTCTTCAGAAATCACAAAGCTCATTCCCAAGGACAACAAAGGCTCCATATTGCAGTGTTGCTTTTCAGTGCCAATCTTTCTCCCTTTTCAAGGCTACCCCTCTAAATGCAGGCACTTCTCTTTGTTTATTCCAGCAGTGCAGCCTCACAGGGGAGTGTGAACTCCTGGTCCCTGCAGTGTGTGCTTTTCCCTCTGTGCCAGCTGACAGGAACACCTCAGCCCCATCCTGGGTCCCACCTCCAGAGGAATCCAGCACAGCTGGACAGATGTGAACCTACAGCAAGCCAGGAGGTGCTGGGCTGTTCCCACAGCACCTGCAGAGCCTGCAGTGCTCAGGCCATCCCTCAGCAGCCACCACCAGCCCAGGGGCCAGGCATCCTCCTCCTGCTGTGCCTCATTTCCACAGAGGATAAACTCCAGCACCACCAGGCAGCCACACCATCCTCCTGACAGACCACAGACAAAAGTAACCATCTCTGCCCCTGATCTACCCCAAAACCAGCTCTCTGCTGGAGCTGGGACAGCCACAGGTCAGTCCCACACGTGCTGCTCCTCTGTGTCCATGGCAGTGTTTTGGCAGGGCACAGCCTGATGGTCAAACACCATCCTCCCTCCAAGCAGCACGCACAGCTCTTCTGCAAAGACAGAGAAGGTCACCAGCCATCACCCTGCCCTCCACAAGAAGCTGAGCAGAAGACCACTATCCACTGCTAGCCTCCTGTATTCCCTCAGCCAAAAAAAAAAAAAAAAAAAAAAAAAGTCCAAGTTTTCCATGTGTCTTACTGACAGATTAACAGCAGAGGCCAAATACTCATGACTGAAGTGTTTGCTGGAAGCAGAAATGCTGTGCAAGAGATTCAGCACTCTTCTTGTCATTTTTCTCTTTAGACAACAGTCTGTTTTATTTTTATTTTTTATGTCTTATCTGCACAAGAGGAGGCTTAGCTGCAGCACCACCCACCAGCTGTTCAGCAGAGCCCCACTGAGGAGGGGGCAGTGCCTTACATCACATGTGAAAATCCTCCTCAGGCCACCCTAGAGGCCCCCATCCAGCTCTCACTGAGTACATAACCATTCCCACAGGTCTCATAAGAAGGTGGACCACGGCTGTGCAGCTGGACATTGGAGACTGAGCACTCCCCTGGCAAAGGACAGCATAAATAAAAACCTTAAAAGCCTTGTCCAGAGGGAAGCTGTGCACCTAAATCAAGCAGCACAGATTTCCCCAGTACAAATGACCCTATCATGATCTGGGCTGGCATTCTCAACTGAAGGACTAAGGATGCTATTTTCTTCCATTTAAAGAACTATTTTGAATTTATGAGCCAATACTTAAGAACAGTTGATAGCCCACTTACATGGCAGACTCAAGCAGATTGAAATAATTTGATAATTAAAAGGCAGTAAAAGCATGTGTGTCATTTCAATATATTTCCTATAATTCAGTAGCAATTTGATTTTATTTTGCTAATGAGATAGATTAGAGAGTATGCATTGATCTGATTAATCTTCACATTCTTTCCTCCTTTTAATGTAAACCAATCTCCTTACATGGATTACTAGGCCTATTTAATTTCCTTTCCCTAGAAGAAGGAACATGATTTTTCACCGTGATCATAATAGGAATTTGACCAATACAAATACACTGCATTACTGCAGTTACTCACCAATTTCCTTCAAAAGGAGTGAATTCCAAAGCTGTGAGCTGTAATCCTAGAGGCAGCCTTGCTGTTCTCTACTGCTTTTAAAATTGCTTCTTTATGGCACTCAGCCATAGATTTTTTGACTTGAAGATGACAAATTTGGGAAGAGCTAATCAGCAAAAGAATTCATTTGCAATTGATCTACACTGTTCTTTGTTTTGTCTTGTCTCAGAGGATTAGTTTTTTTTTAATCTGCACTTGCTAACCAACAGGTTTGTGATTTTTTTGTCCCAAGTATACATTCAGATGATTTTTTTCCAGTTAATTTCTGGGGATTTTTTTAATAGTAGCAGATTAAACATGCAATGCTTCCTACATTTAATCTGTCATAGAAGATGCATTAATTCCTAAAATAAATACTTCGTGGAAATGGCTTTACTGTCACACATTAGAATTTTCACTCGTCTCCTGTGCATCCCTGACTGCCAGACACAAATCCAGATGTCCCTCTCTGGCCAACCAGTGTGACACAGGACACAATCCAGCACCCATAAAAAACACCTAAATAAGCCCAGCCATTGTGCACACCACAGCAGTCACAGACTCAATCTAACATTCTCTCTAGGAGTGTTCAAAAAAACCACATGGATGTGGCACTTGGGGATAAGGTTTAGTGGTGGGCTTGGCAGTGCTGGGTTAAGTGTTGGAGTCAATGAACTTAAAGGTCTTTTCCAGCCTTTATGGAATGATTCCTATGACACCTGCACTCTGAGGGCTGGAAGAAGCACAGCAACAGTACTGCATCACAGTGTACCCAAATGGAAAGATTTTTTTCCAGGTAGACCTAGCCAGACAGTGTCCAGCCTCCATCCCCTTCACAGCTGCAGGATAAAAACCTAAACTCAAATATTCAGATACTGCTACCACAGAAACAAACACAGAAGATCCCACATCCCTCAGCATCTCTCCACCATCCATGCCAGATGCATCTCCTTTACCTTCTAGTGAGCAGTAATACCACAAATCTGTCCAAAAGCACTTCTTTGATACCAAAAGCAATGAGGAGAGCTCTGCCTCTTCTGGGCTGAGAGAATAAAGCCAATTTCAAACTACTCAATTTCACACAAGTAGTGAAAAGTTTCACCAAGGGGCTGCTATGATTTTTTGAACATTTTAAGGATAAAGCCCCATGCCTGAAAGCTGGATTGTCAGTGCCTCCAGAGTACAGAAAAGTTACACTGGTTCCATGCACCAGGTAATCCAAGAGGCACTGCCAGCCATATACACATTTGTGAGGAAAGCTGTCATCTGTCCTCACTGTCNTTTCCATGTGTCTTACTGACAGATTAACAGCAGAGGCCAAATACTCATGACTGAAGTGTTTGCTGGAAGCAGAAATGCTGTGCAAGAGATTCAGCACTCTTCTTGTCATTTTTCTCTTTAGACAACAGTCTGTTTTATTTTTATTTTTTATGTCTTATCTGCACAAGAGGAGGCTTAGCTGCAGCACCACCCACCAGCTGTTCAGCAGAGCCCCACTGAGGAGGGGGCAGTGCCTTACATCACATGTGAAAATCCTCCTCAGGCCACCCTAGAGGCCCCCATCCAGCTCTCACTGAGTACATAACCATTCCCACAGGTCTCATAAGAAGGTGGACCACGGCTGTGCAGCTGGACATTGGAGACTGAGCACTCCCCTGGCAAAGGACAGCATAAATAAAAACCTTAAAAGCCTTGTCCAGAGGGAAGCTGTGCACCTAAATCAAGCAGCACAGATTTCCCCAGTACAAATGACCCTATCATGATCTGGGCTGGCATTCTCAACTGAAGGACTAAGGATGCTATTTTCTTCCATTTAAAGAACTATTTTGAATTTATGAGCCAATACTTAAGAACAGTTGATAGCCCACTTACATGGCAGACTCAAGCAGATTGAAATAATTTGATAATTAAAAGGCAGTAAAAGCATGTGTGTCATTTCAATATATTTCCTATAATTCAGTAGCAATTTGATTTTATTTTTTTAATGAGATAGATTAGAGAGTATGCATTGATCTGATTAATCTTCACATTCTTTCCTCCTTTNGGTTTCAGAGTTTCCAGTCCAAGTCCCAGGGGTCATCAGTCATCGCCCTTGGCAAAGGTCGTGAGGCAAATTCGAGGGACTTTTGGGACCGACTCTTACAGAGGGTTAGTTTATTTTAATCTTCACTTGCTAACCAATAGGTTTGTGATTTTTTTTCTCCCAGTCACGCATTCAGATGATTTTTTTTCCAATTAACTTTNCTCCTTACATGGATTACTAGGCCTATTTAATTTCCTTTCCCTAGAAGAAGGAACATGATTTTTCACCGTGATCATAATAGGAATTTGACCAATACAAATACACTGCATTACTGCAGTTACTCACCAATTTCCTTCAAAAGGAGTGAATTCCAAAGCTGTGAGCTGTAATCCTAGAGGCAGCCTTGCTGTTCTCTACTGCTTTTAAAATTGCTTCTTTATGGCACTCAGCCATAGATTTTTTGACTTGAAGATGACAAATTTGGGAAGAGCTAATCAGCAAAAGAATTCATTTGCAATTGATCTACACTGTTCTTTGTTTTGTCTTGTCTCAGAGGATTAGTTTTTTTTTAATCTGCACTTGCTAACCAACAGGTTTGTGATTTTTTTGTCCCAAGTATACATTCAGATGATTTTTTTCCAGTTAATTTCTGGGGATTTTTTTAATAGTAGCAGATTAAACATGCAATGCTTCCTACATTTAATCTGTCATAGAAGATGCATTAATTCCTAAAATAAATACTTCGTGGAAATGGCTTTACTGTCACACATTAGAATTTTCACTCGTCTCCTGTGCATCCCTGACTGCCAGACACAAATCCAGATGTCCCTCTCTGGCCAACCAGTGTGACACAGGACACAATCCAGCACCCGTCAAAAACACCTAAATAAGCCCAGCCATTGTGCACACCACAGCAATCACAGATTTAATCTAACACTCTCTCTGAGAGTGTTCAAAAAAACCACATGGATGTGGCACTTGGGGATAAGGTTTAGTGGTGGGCTTGGCAGTGCTGGGTTAAGTGTTGGAGTCAATGAACTTAAAGGTCTTTTCCAGCCTTTATGGAATGATTCCTATGACACCTGCACTCTGAGGGCTGGAAGAAGCACAGCAACAGTACTGCATCACAGTGTACCCAAATGGAAAGATTTTTTTCCAGGTAGACCTAGCCAGACAGTGTCCAGCCTCCATCCCCTTCACAGCTGCAGGATAAAAACCTAAACTCAAATATTCAGATACTGCTACCACAGAAACAAACACAGAAGATCCCACATCCTTCAGCGTCTCTCAACCATCCATGCCAGATGTATCTGCTTTACTTTCTAGTGAGCAGTAATACCACAAATCTGCCACAAGCACCTCTTTGATACCGAAAGCAATGTGGAGAGCTCTGCCTCTTCTGGGCTGAGGGAATAAAGCCAATTTCAAACTACTCAATTTCACACAAGTAGTGAAAAGTTTCACCAAGGGGCTGCTATGATTTTTTGAACATTTTAAGGATAAAGCCCCATGCCTGAAAGCTGGATTGTCAGTGCCTCCAGAGTACAGAAAAGTTACACTGGTTCCATGCACCAGGTAATCCAAGAGGCACTGCCAGCCATATACACATTTGTGAGGAAAGCTGTCATCTGTCCTCACTGTCTGAGTGGTGTTTTTCACAGATTAATATACTTTCACAGTAGAATGAAAGATTGTAAATTGCTAAAATTGATTTCACATCAGTGGTGAAGTCAGAGTGAGTAACACACCTGAGGTGACCCAGTCTGCTCAGGGGAATGTGAAACCACAGTGTATTGACAGTTTAATTGGTTCAGCAAGAGTTCATTTCCCTCAGATGAAATGCACCATTGGCCATTTTATCACTATATCTTATTGCTGCTTTAAAAGTGAAGCAGATGACAATCTAGCAAAATGTTTTCGTTACAGAGACAGCCCCTGTCTTTATTGCTGGGTGCTGGCTTCCTTCCCCCTTTCTTCCCCAGCAAATGCAAGCTAGCTCTTGTTTGCATTTTAAGCACTTTGCAGGGTAAGAATGCCTCTATATATCCTTTCAGGACAAGTGATGGAAGATGCTGCTATGCCCATTTCTATACTGGAACTACAAAGGATAAAACACAAATATTCAACAGCACCAAACAGTTCTATAAATACCACATTCAAGGGTAACATGACATTTCTATCACCTTACTGCAAGCTAAAGAGATGTCATTTGACTGCTTTATAGCGTTGGGAGGCATTTAAAGAACATTAGTACTTGAACTATCAAAAGATGATAACTTGGAGCTCAAAGGTAATTACAGAAAACAGCCCACTTGTGGAAGCAGGAGACTTGAAGGAACAGGGAGCCCTGGCTGTCTCACAGCTCATGCTCAGAATGCAGGCAGAGCACCGTGTTCTGCCAGCGTGGTTCAGAGCAGGAGGGACAGAGGCAGCACCACCACATAGAGCTGGAGAAGCTGCAGGAAATGCCACAGGTACCCCAGCAAGGCTGTGATCCTCCTGCAGACCCCCAGCCCAGGCACTTTGCCATCCAAAAGGGCTACATTCCCTATGGAGCTGCAGCACTAGACCCAGGGAGCAGCCCCAGGGTGCACACTCAGTTCCTCCCTCACCCCTCAGAAGCAGGAAAGCACCATCCCACTGCACAGCAGAAAAGCAGCACCAGAGCTGGCAGGGCAGCAGAAGGGACAAGCACCCAGGAGTTTCTCCACACACTTTGAACTGGGGGCCCCTAAGCCCAGACACCAAGTGCAGTGCTTAAAAACTGCTGAAGCAGCACAAAGGCAGTTACAAAAAGCCCCTTATTAACCTCCAAGCCTCATTTCACCACTGAGGGGAAGGACATCAGCAGTGTTTAATTGCAGGGCAGAAACAGAGGCAGGATGCCAGGAGGGATCTCAGCCACATACAGCTCCCCACTGCTGCACCCCCCAAGCCATGAAGGCCCCAAAAGCAAGGACTGGGGGGCCAGGGATATCTCCTGCTACAGATTTTACTCCCCTGTGGACCTGCCAGAGGGTTGCTGCTAACTCTCTACAAAGGGCACAACATAGAACATTCCAGCAGATGCATGGAAATGCAGATGGGAGCACGAGAGGCCATTGGTGTGGGGATGTATTGCAGAGCTCATGGGGGGATGTAGGGAAACAGTAGCAAAAGCCAAGGAGGTCCCTCCTGCAAGGAGACACCCCACAGACACATGCCAAGCTCTCCAACAATGAGTGAGGCTGTCCAAGATGCACCAGGATTCTGGGAAACCGTGGGAAATGGGACCAATCTGGTACTGCCTGAGGCAGGAGAGAGGGAGCCCAGGTAGGAGGGGAGCTCCAAAACTCAGATTCAGCAACATGAGAGGCACTGAGAAGCTCCTCTGAGGGAAGACCCACCTAGCAACCACAGAGCCCAGTGAGCTGCACGCCAGTGCTGTGCTAGCAGTGAAACTTCAGGCAGTGAGAAGGAGAAACAAAAGCAAAACCAAACATCTTTCAAAATATCCCTTCCCAGTAGCATGCACTGTCATGCAATTCTTCCAAAGCCATGGTTTATGTGGCTCAGGAGGGCAGTTTCATGCCCTAACTCCTGCATGATGGATTTTACAATTTGTTAAAGAAACTCATCAATCCTCAGCAGTCATTTTTAATGCCCAGAGCCTCCACAAACTCCTGCATTTTGCTGATCCCCCAATTTCAAATAATTTGAAATTGCTGCTACTATTACAGCTCTGCTCCTAAAGCTAAGCATTATGGCACACTCCAGACTTCCAGCTTCGTGTGCTGGTGTAATAAACAGATTAACTGTGATTTATGAACAATAAGTTCTGGTTGTTTGAAAGGAAACATTACCTCCCTAGACCAATTCTGACAACCAGAGATCTCTCATTATGCAGACATTATTTCCACCTACCCATAATCATTGGTTTAGAACATCGTTTTCGACCTGGTAAATGTATCACCACAGTTTTCCACTACAAACTTTGTGCACCCAAAGCATCTGGCAGGAAGCCCCACCAAAGGCAGAACACGAGCCTGAATTGACCCAGCGAGACAATTCCTATTTTAAATTCAAGTTATTAAAAAAAGAAAATATTAAAACAACAACAAATTAAAAAGCTTTTGTAGAGGAGGGCCACCTTCCATCTTGTGGAGATATGGGCATCACAGAAGGATGCAGGAAGACTCCAGTTAGCAGAGGACTAATTAGGAAGAAGAATGATAAGGATGATACAGAGATCTGTTTCTTGACCTTATTTACTTGTAAAGTCTAATAAGAGTTTTAATATTCTCTTCCAAGAAATGGATTCATTCTTTGAGTCCACTCTAAAATGTCAGCTTAATATTTTACAAGCAGGAGCTGACATTTTCATATGCACTTTTCACCTGAAGCTACTACACTGACCACCCCACTCAGGACACTTTCAAGTCCTGCTAAGCATCATTTTATACATTTATTCAGTTAACTGTAATCACTTTCCTCCTGTTTGGAAAAACTGTGCAGCCCTGCACACTGGTTAGACAGCCAAGCCCTTATCACCCTCTCTCTCCCCACACACACTAAGGGCAACAATCTGCAGAACAATGCAGTGCTAAACTCCACCCAAGGCTCTTCCTACTGCCAGCACCAGAAAGACCTTCCTGAATTATCAAAACTTAATTGGCTTAAAGACACTGGAGTACTAAACTATTCAAAATGATAAGAGACAAGCTCTGCTGGGCAGTGCTGGTATCAATGGACCCACCTTGGTGATTAATGTGCAAAAGCTCCCACCACACAGCCCATCTCACATAATTGCTACGAGTATCTTGGACTTACCTGTGCAATGCATAATTAGTAAAGATAAAATTCTTTATATATTTAAACCTCTTTAATAGAATAAAATAAATCTCTGCTCCCTCACCTTGACTCTAAAGTAGTAACAGAGGCTCATGAAAAATGAAAATCCTTGAAGGATTTGGAATAAGAAACTTGGAGAGACAATCACTAATCTTTTATCTTCTAGACTTCAAGCAGAATCAAGTTCTTCAAGGAAACCCAATAAAGCCCAGACATTTTCATCATAACAAAATAAATAATTCAGTCATACTTTAGAGGACTCCAACATTAGGATCAGCTATTTGATATATTTATGGCTTAGGTGCCTCTAAACTGATTAAAGATAACCTGATAGAAGCTTGCAATGTCAAAACTGCCTTCATTCCTGACAGATATGAATGGATAGTGTAAATAACTATAAATAACCAAAATGGCTGCATTTATGCCTAATAGAGGATTTATAGCCTTCAGAGCTGCCTGGTAGGACTAAGAATTACAGCTCTGCCTTTATCCTACCACAGCACACAAGGGGAGAAGAATCAATGTCCCCCCCACAGCACTGCTCTGCCAGAACCACCAAGGGCCCTATGCAGAGGAGACAAGGAACAGGATTATCCCATGAATAAGAAAATAAACATGTACAGGCAGGTTTGTTGGTGTTGATCCATTATAATCTTCCTAGAAACCACTGTGAAACACACATCCCAAAAGCCCCTCAAACTCTGTAGCCCCTGCAGGTTTCCTCCAGCACAGCTTTTGTTATTTTCCAGCTGCCATCTGCAGAAGAGAAGATACCATTGCCTTTCAGGGAACAGACCAGGTCTTCATTTACCCCTCCAGGCCTTCACCAAGAGGGCCTCAACTGCAGGATCCCGGTCAGTTTTTTGGTTTGGGTTACTGCACTCCTAACCTTCCCACCATCCACCACATTCCCAAAGCTCCAGCAGCAGTGCAGCCCCACAGGAGCCATCTGGGAAGCGGGTGGAAGCAAATTCTGCACCCACAGAAGCACTGGGGCAGCTCAGTTCAGGGTCAGGGACAGGTATATTGTGCACCTCACAATTTACACCACTGCCAAGGGATCGCAGAGCAGAGCCACTGACACACTCCAACAGCCCCATGTTTGCACCATGTGGAAAAGTCCCTCCAGAATGGGACTGGCATCAACAGAAGAAGCTGCAGAGAGGCAGCACGAGATTCTGCTATTCACTTATTTGAGCTATCATTTAAAATACTGAAAGCAGCCCTCCCCAGGAGCTCACTGTGCAGAAGCAGCTCCTCACAGTCAGATCTCCTGTTCCTGCTCTTCTCACTTGATGAAAGGGGGAGATTACCAGGAAATCTGACACAAAGAATGGGTGCAGATGCTCCCCTCCTCTCAGAGGTCTTTCTGTGCTTAATTGGGTCACCATCTTTCCACTTTTTAAAGTACCTTTTCCCTTGAACACAGAACTGGTAGGAACATTCCACAAAAGCTGCAAGTGAGCAGTTGATAAAGCTTTAATTCTCTGTTATCCACAGAGCAATATGGCCAATAAGCAGGGCAAGAAATTAAGTGAACATTCAAAAGCAAATTCCCAAGCTTGGGAAGCAGGAGGAATCAGGCTGATAAACATACACACAAGCCAACTCTAAGGAACTCTAAGAGTTCTTTAGTGAGGGCAAAGAGAGATAAGGAAGAACCACATGTATTTTCCTGCTCAAGTTTACCTTTCACAAAGTTGAGCTATTCAGATTTAATATTTAGGAAATCACAAGAATTCACTGAGGGATTTTTTTGTTGTTGTCATTGTTTCAATAGGAAAAGACTAGATGGTGTCAGGGCAAGAAACTCCCCCACTGAAAAAAGTAAAGATCTAATATCAGAAGAAAAAGAGGGGAGAAAGCAAAGCATAGGCAAGTTTCTCACCTTTCTCTCCAGCAGGTGAGTTGCACTTACCAGGTAAGTACTGGTTAGTTTGGATGAGAACATTTTGCAGTACTAAATGTCATGTGACAAAAGATATAGGAGAAGTTCTGAGGTGATGGGGCTCATCCCAGCCTCAGAGCTGAGAACCCCAACCAGGAGGGGCCCACACAGGCAGGTACCAGCATGGATACATCAAGGGAAAGTGAAAAAACTGCTCACAAAAAAAATCCTGGAATAAGATTTAACTGCAGTTCAGGCAGCCACAATCCATTTTAACACTGTCAAACGCAGCAAGTTTCCAAATGATTAAATCACTACTTAAATCATCTTCATAATTTTAAAAAATGCCTTCAAGATAAGACCAGGAGCTAATTGTACCATTTAAATTTATTGAAGGAAGATTTTTTTGGTTGGGATTTTTCCTTCTTAACTGCAATAAAGAAAAAGCCCAAGGGTCTAAAACTAATAATCTAATAAACTTTGCTAAGTGAACATTGTAACAGATAGGCCTGGATGAGATTTCCTGTAAATGCCAGACAATTTCCCTTGATCTTTATCAGCAGAGATGCTGCTCTAGCTTCAGCAGGAAGAAATTAAATTTGGTGCAAAATAATAACATCTGGGTGAGATCCTGCTTGTCAGACTAGCAGTCCCTTTAGATGCCAAGGTAAAAAATATTAAAAAATAACTCTGAAGGATTTCACATTTGAGTTTTAATATGAGTGGTTGAGCTGTGTTTCCATACCAACAAATTTCCCCCCTCTGGAGGGAGGTGCAATTATCCATCCTCTGCACTGGGTCCTCAGACTGGGGGTCTGACCCAAAGCAAGACACATTGGGAGCTCTCTTCCCTGCCAGAGCACATCTCAGAGCTGGAGCTGCTTCCAGCTATTCCATCCCTGCACTCCCAGTCCCACAGCCACAGGGAATCTGTCCCCAGGACCTGCAGGAATGTTCAGGTGTCACTGGAGCTCCAATTGTGGTCATGGGCTCCTCCTCCCTGACCAGTCCAGCATTCCCCCAATAGCTGAGTACCCTGCACAGCCCCAGGCACAGCCCTGCCAGGGGCATCCTGCACAATTTCTATAGCTGGAACAGCCTCTGGCATTGCAGCCATAAAAATACTTTTAAGCAAGCAGCAATCAAAAGATCAACCTATTTTAAAAAGTGTTCTTCTACAGACTTTCAGATTAATTTTAAAGATAACAAAAGTAAATGCTGTTCAAAGTCTAATGAATCATCCTTCCAAGTCCAAAACACTTTATACAAGATAATTAAAGTGAGCTCTTCGATGGTTCCAGCTAGGACCCCTCCCCTATGATGGGATTGCAAATGATTTTTAGTCACTTTAGAGCTTTTTTAATAAGCAGAAGTGGTCAGAAGCTGTTTAATTAAATGCTTTTCTTCCCCACCACCAAGAATGGCAATTCCACATGCCAGGGCTTCTCAGAATAACTTCAGCTTCAAAACCCCTGCACGGGTCTCTGGGCCAGTGTGGAAATAACAGTTTTTAAAAGTCAGGGGGGCAGGGGGAAATAATAAAACCAAAGCAAGGGGTTCAATTCTCTCCAGAAGTGGCAGAAAGTTGAGAGCCCGAGCACCCGACTGCTGTGCACAACCTGCAGTTCCACGGGGTGTCATTCCCACACACAATAAAAACTAATGTTCCAGTTTCTATCAAATGGGAAGGAGAGGGAGGCAGACATTTTGTATTCCACCCAGGTTATTCACCATTTCTGAAACTGGCCCACATTTCCCATGCCTAGGAAACCAATCTCTCATTAGTTTTACCCCGTTCTGGTTATTAGAATTGGAACTTAATGGTAACTGCATTAAGAATTACTGGGGGGAAAAATGTGCTGTTATCTCCTCAGCAATTCATTTGATCTTACATTGAGAAAAAAAAAACCAAACGTATTAGACTTCATCAGTCAGTTGTGGCCCAGAACAGAGCTCTGCCCTGATCTCACAGGCTTCAGTAGGCCTTGGGTCTTGCTATTAGTGAGGCACCAACAAAAATAAATCAATTATTCCGCAAAAATATCATCATGAGGGAAAAAAAAAACGCTTGGTTGCCCATGATTTCTTTTTTAAATACAGGCAAAAACACCATTAATATAGAATGATGGGACCTCAATAGGACAGCACTCAACAAATAAGCAATCATTTCACCACACATTAACCATAAGGCTCTAAAAAAATGATTGCAGATTTATGTGGCACAAACTAGCGTGTATCCACACTAAAAAAAAATACTCAAAAATCCATTCTGCAAATAAAAAATAAGCAAACAAACAAAACCATAATTTTATCATTGGAAGGAGAGATGGCCTAAGCAGCAGGGCATCAGGTCACCAAGCACTCAAATACCCCATGGGGCACCAGAGACCACATTTGGGAACCAGCAGCTTCTGCCACCTTTCCCACAGAATAACCAACTTTGTTGTGCAGTGGATAACAATAAGAACACACAATACAGTTGAGGCAGATCTTGCCAAGCATTACACTGAGGTGAAAACCAGATCATCTCACTGCAACCCCTATTTTGGGGCTGACAAGAGTCAGACAAGACAATACTTGCACAGATATTTTAATTCTTGGAGAGGTGGTTTGGTTTGTTTTTTAATTTGCACCTCCAGAAGTTTAACCTTTAAATTTCCTTTCATTCTTACAGCTGCAGGAATATTTAAGACAAGCCCTGCAGAACAGCCACATAGCAAACCAGGTATATTACTAATCATAAACAAGCACATATAATGTCTACAAACATATGAAAACAAGCGAAGAGGAAGCTTCCAACCATTTGCACTTCCAATTGCCCAGCACTGAGGAAGAGGAGCAGAAATGCTGCCTCCTCCTGCAGGTGACTGGAGCACCCCCAGCACTCACCTTGGAAGACAGCAGCGTTCTGGATGACAAGGAATTTCAGCTCCATGCTGGCAGACTGCAGCAGCTGCTCCATGTTCAGGCGGGCAGTCGCCTGGTATTTCTCTTCCATCTTCCTCGAGCAGCACGTGGAGCCCTTTGGGATACATACCTGCAGATCAGTCCCTGGAGAGGCACAGGAAAAGTAGACAATTCAGGAGGTGAAATTAGGAGAGGAAACCAACTCCAAGCATCAGAATGGCTGCAAGTTACTGTTTGGGCAAATTGATGACATTTCTGGAATTTGTGCTGAGCAAGCAGCTTGGCCAAAGGAAAGAACAGATAGGGCAGAGCCTGGATTGCTGAGCAGTGGCCCCCAAGAGCTGTGCCTGCCTGCAGCACAGTGCTTGTTTCAGCTCCCACACACGAATGTGCTGGTGCCAAGAGATCCCAAGCCTCGCCCTGCTGTCCCCTGTGTGCCCACAGCAGTGAGGAGTCACAGGCAGGCAGGAAAGATGGATTGAGAGGTGGAAAATGGAGTCAGGATTTGAGACTGTGGGTTTACAGTGAATAGAGCAATGTATGTAGTACATCAAAGAGGGTATGCTTGCAATTTGCACTAAGACTTAAAAGTAATTTGGAACGTAACAGTGCTATTTGCCTGCAATTCCTACCCTTTTGTATCCCCAGCAACAACAGTAATTGCAGAAGAACACAACCATAATGATTTACTTGGCTTTTTAGAGCTGACATTTAAATTATACAACCAATGTCCCCATCCCATCCTTCCTCCATTGCAAGAGGCAAAGCACAAGGCCCATTGCTCCAGTGGAGGATGTCCTGCTGCAGAGGGACAGATGCTGAGGGATGCTCTGAGCACTGCACAAGAGCCTCTTCAGCAGCACCTTGACTCATTCACCAGGATGGGACAAAAGCCAGGAGACAAAGGCCAGAGGGACACCACTTGCTCTGGCATCTCCAGCACTGCTCAGCAATGCTAAACTTCTTTTTTTAGCAGTCCCAAAGCATCTATGCATGGAGAAAGTAGACAACTTTAAGCGTTGTTATCTAAGAATAAATAAAATCTGGGGAAGAAAATAGAAATCTTTCTAGGCTCAGATAAAATAGAATAGCTGGAAGTAGCAGCAAAAAAAGGTTTCATCTTCCATCAACTTTTAAGAGCAAACTGAAGCCCCAAACACATAAGCAGAGCAACAAGCTCATACCAAAGCAAATAACTCTCCTCATGCAAAACACATCTAATCTGATTCTGCTCTCAGAAACTCAAACAGCAAACAGCTCCACTAAAAATGGCTATCCAGAGTAAAAGAACAGCCAGCACCCACATTTCATTGTCTGCCACCCAAACTGCACCATGCCCAAAGCAGAAACAGTTCCCTGCTAGGCTCAGCTCTGCCAAGAACTGGGATTAGGAAGCAGTCCCCAGCCAGTGACCAAGAGCCCTAACAGAGAGAGTGAAGGCTCCTCACACCTCTCAGCCCTCACTCTGCCTTCCTGCTTGCTATAGAGGTTTTTTCCTCCATAAAAGCTACTTTGGTAATTTACATCTTTGCTCTGGAAAGATTATGCATCCTTTCAGGTTCCTGTCTTCTCTCCTTCACAGGAGTCTTTTACCACATCCACTCTCTCCCTAATTACTAGAAAGTGTCAAAAGTCACTTTTGCAAGCCTAGTCTAGAAGAACAGGATTAATATTAATGTCAGTTCAATCGTGTGCCTCCTGAAGAAGAGTCATGCACAGTGCCAAGGGAAAACCAGCTGTCAGGGCTCAGGAGCAGCGACAGCAGAAATCCTCCTCCCTCCAGCCCTATCCCTTTCCCTGGCACAGCATGGGAAAAGGAACATGAAACACTTCATCTACAGTACGCATTGCATGTGGGGAAAGGAGATTTAACCAGTGAAAGCCCTGCTGTTGCTGCAGGAAAACCTCATGCAAAGGGGGATATAGGGGTCCACACCCCCATCCTGACTCCATCGCTCCCTGCTGCCTCAGTTCCCCCTTCTGCAAAGCAGGATAGCCCAAAACATGCCCTCTGACACAGAGTCAGCACCACCAATGCCTAAAGCTCGAGCCTCAGCAGTTTGTGAACTCACCCACTCCAGAGGAGCACAGCGACAGGTATTTCATGCATTGAGAAAATAAAAGGGACCATAAAACCGCATAACAGCAAGATACTGCGTTAATGAGAGAAGCAGTTATATAACAGCAAGTTAAAGACTTTTTTTAAAGTCAAACCCTACTCAATTTACACCACAAAAAGGCTTAGCATGGTCTCTTTAACACTACAATACGCCCATAAATTACTTTTTAATACAAAGCTTATTTCCTCCTACATTTATTATATTAGGACACATTTCAAATTATAAAATAAAAATCCATCCATGATTAATGGAAATAGCAATATAGAAAATCTGAGAGTTGGCAATTAAGAGGTCTCTGCAAGTTAAAGCCAAGGATAGGAAGCAGCAAGGTCATCTACTCACATCCCATCCTTCTTTTTAGCAATTAAGCCAACTTCTCCCCTTAAATGGATCTTTATTTTTGTGCAGTAAAAAGACAGACACACGCTGTATCAGAGCAATCACAGAGGAGGAGGAAAAAGCCTGGGAATTAACTCAGCTTAAAATGTTTTACAGAGACAGCTAACTAACACGGTAAGAAACACCATGATAAACACAACAGGACAACACAGGCAGGGCAGGCTCCTGGAAGGTGCCAGGGACAAGGTCCTTCCTGGCACAGTGTGGCTACAGAGGGACAGGGAATGGGGGCCTGACTCCCATCTGCCAGCTCTTTTCTGTGTATGGCTTTCCCAGATGGCGAGCTGGCTCAAGCACTCCCATCTCCAAGTCCCCCAGGAGCAGGAAGGATGGAAGGTTTCAATGCTCATCCCACAGGAGCCACTAACCCACCCTGCTGACCCCAGACCCAGCAGATGAAACAGAGACAAAGCTTTTGACCTGCAACAGTATTTGGGGTTTATTCATGCCATTGCTTGAAGGAGCCTCTTCTGCACTCAAGCTGCAGCACCCCCGGGAGCCCCAAGGGCCGGGGGCTGTGCAAGCCACACGTGCTCTGGAAGCGTGAAGGATGCAGGGACACGAACGCCTGGGAACACTCAGCAGAGCCCACGGACCAGACGCGAGCAAAAAACGAGTTAGGGTGCCACACGTTTCTGACTCAAAAAAAATGCACGGGAAAAGGTCCTGTGAATCATCAAATTGTACCTCTGCCTCCCAATCCACCCCCTCTCAGCATTTTATCTAACACAAACACCTCCAGCCATACTCGGGCTTGTGAGATAGCAGAGCCCATTCCGCTGCCTAATGGTCCTTCACTGTTAAGACTGTTTTTATCTCCCAACCTACACAACCCCTTTTTCTTAAAGTTTCAAGTCATTACACCTTGTAATGCCAGTCTCAGCCCTTGCAAACAACCTTCTCCTTTTGCTATAAATCACTACAAACTCATTTTCGGAAAGAAAGCGTCCCTCCAATTACTGCAACCGTTTTGTTAAATTGCATTTGGATGCTCACATTCCAATCTTTGCAAGATCAGTGGGATGATGAGATGCCAAGCGCGGCAGCCTGACCCTCTGGCACCCAACTCCCATGGATGAGAAGGCACTGGCTGCAGCTCCTTCCATGGGTGCAGGAACGCCAGGCACCATCAGAGCTGTGCCATTTATGCCATCTTGGGGAACAGCAGTGTAAATGCTCCAGCAATTTCGCATACGCTCCCGGCTGACAGAAATAAACTCTAAAGCTGCACTAATTTCAGTAGCACCCTGTTTCTTCCTCCTCCTGACAGGGAATTTTTACTGATGGCTGGGTAACAGTGAATTTAAACCACTACATTTGACTTTGAGGTACAATTATTCCCACAGATAGGTGGTTAGTACAGCAGAAGTGAAAATAATTTCAGTGGATTAAATGTGAAAAATAAAACCCCTCAAGATCATCTCTGGGGAGCTGTGGACTCCTTCACAAGGCTGAAGGATTTTCCTTTGATTTTAAGCATCCCAGGATAGCTTCAACCCTGTCATCAGATGCAGGCAGACAAGCTGTGCACACAAGCCTTCCCACCCAGATCCAATGGCAACTTAAATCAGATTAACATTCCCCCCAAATTTACCCCAGGCACTGCCAGAATAAGAACCTGTCCCTGCTTAATGCTGCATTCCTGCAGCCTCCTCCCCATGTGAGGGGGCTCTGCTACCCCATGCAGTGGCACCTTCGCCTTCTGCAGTCTGGAAGTGTTAGAGGAGTTCCTCCCACCCTCTTAACTCATCAATTTGGCAATATTGCCCACAAGAAATATGCTGGTTTGGGTCAATTTTCCTCCTCCAATTGTTTTACTACCAGCATCATGCTTTAAATAGATAAAAGCAGTGACTCAACATTTAAATATAGTGGATTTTCCCCCAGCTTTTTCAATACTTTTTTATTAAGAACCTTTTAAATTATGTGATTAGGGAGTTGTACATCTGTTGGTGCCTATTAATGCTCAGCATTTAGGGGGAGGGAAAGGAAATGCAACTGTTTAGAACCCAGAACCCAGATTTAATGCTGATCTTTATAAATCTAATTAAAGAGATATAAATTATAAACAAACCTCATTCAATAGGTGATTTAAGCTGGAACAGTATGGGTCCTACATGGGATATTTATTACTGCTTAATTATCCTTTATTTTCTATTCCATCTTGTGTTTCACAAGGCCATCTGACTCTGGATTCCTCCCCTGGTCTTACAATGTAATGTCTTACAACTCTCATGCAAATCTAACGCCCTATAAAAACACTTCTTTCAAAAGAAGACATTACAGTGAAAAATAGGTTTCCCAAAGTAAAAGTTTCTTCGTAACAAATGTACCAATGTATCAACACTGTCATCAATCGAGTTAACTTTGGGCACCCACTCCCCATACAGATTTGTTACACTCACATGCACACATCCCACAGCCATTCCAAAGACTGGGAAGAACACTGTTCAGGATGTTGTTAAAATTAACCCCTGGGAAAAAAAAAAATAAAATTAATGATCTCACTATAAAACCACTGCCTGGGGAAGTTACTAAATTTTAGGGTTCTGCTCCTGCTCTCTTAACTATCAAGAGAGCAACTTGCAGACCTGAAATAATTAAGAACAGAAAACTCAATTATCTAGTAAACTAAGCTTTTAAACCACCATGCTAAACTAAATGGAAAGGCTGCACAGGGAGGAGCATCATTAGTCCCACTCAGGAAAAACAGAATAAAAGAGCAGGAGTACAAAAGGAACCGGCTCATGAGCAAAGGCACATCGAGACCAGCAGGAAGAGTTGGGATTTTTAATTTTTAAACCGTACATCAGCACACAGCAGCTGCCAAAAAAAAAGAGAAGAAAGCCTGACATGCTCAGCCAGCCACTTGTAAAGTGTTACACCTCAGCTCCAAAAGGTTAATCTCCTATTTTCTTAGGGTGAATCCATATTTGCTTCAATCAAAGAAAATGAACAAAAAGCTGGAAATAACACTTTGCTGTGGGAGAAAGAAAACAGACCCGTCAGCAGATATTTCTGTCAAGATAAATATTCCTGTTTTCCACTGTCCCAGAGCAGAGACATCCATCCCCTCTCCCCATCCTGCCAAGGTACCAGTTCATCCCTTCCCCTCTACCCACAGGCACTAGGCCAGTTACCTGGAGCATCACCACCAATACAGAGAAACCCAAATGGCAGAGAGGACAGAAAAACAGACCAGAAGAAATGGAAATTCAAGCTGCTGTTTATAGGTAGGAGAAGCGATACAGAGAAAAAACAAATGGAGGAAGGAAACCAAGACAGGCAACACAGAATAAAGAGAATTTAGTTATTATTGATCATAAAGCTACCCCAGCACAGAACCACAGGCTGGCTCAGGAGCTGGCATTCAGTCTCATCTTCATCAAAACCTAGGAAAAGTAATCTCCCATCACCCTGCCTTCATCCCTCTCCAGCACAGCATCCCTGATCCAATTCCAGTCAAGTTGTTTCCATGAATTACATCCTCCCACCCCTCGGAACAGTCAAGCACAGCTGACAGTAGTTAGGCTATGCTGTTCCCCACCTCTAAGCAGGCCAAAGCATGCTCCAGAGTGACAAAAATCTGGTCCCCAGACTGCAGGACCAGAGCAGATCAAGCTTCTCACTGCCTGGTGCACGCCTGCAGCTAGAATTACTCCCAGAACATCAATACCTCTCACGAAACAGCGTGACACCTCCCTCAGATTTAACAGGATTGCCTTTTTTTGGTTTGTTTTTTAATTAGAAGTGTGGTCTCTGTCTATTTCAGAGCTCTCCTACGGAGAGTGCTGTGCCAATGTCCCTCCAGCCCACTCACCACTGATGCAGTGAAACTGAGCTGTGGGACTTTTCTCCTGGGTGTGTTGCAACTCAGCAGCGTTTCCACTACTTACTCCTTCAACAACTGCTCATAAAGCAAAACGGAGCTTCCAGAAACAATGTTTCCTGTTTGTGTCCAAAAAAAATATATATATATAAAAATCCACATTTTAGATAAGCTGTTTAGCTTCAGCTCCTCCAGGCTGGTGTGACCCACAGGGAAAGGTTCTCAGAATTTATTCCATGGTGATTTGTGGCCAGGAACTCCAAAACTTTTTTTAATTGACAGATGTATGAAAGGAAGAAAAGCAATAAACAGATGCCTGGAAAATAGTCCTTGAGTGATGTTCCCCTATTACAGAGATTTATGCAGCTGCTACTAGGAGAAGCAAGTGCTCTGAAGTGTAATTACCACACAGAGTCATGCAAGATGGGCCAGATCCAAGGTATAAGCAAGCAGTCATTGCTTTAATTATGATCAAGTTTATGTACTTAGGCAAATGTAAAATCCACTTTCGATTTGATATGTGGGAACTTTATCATAGTAACAAGCTGGAAGCATTCACTTGAAACACCAGCCTTGTTACGAGGTATTGATCCAGCTGCCCACAGGCTCTGCAGAGAGGCAGAGGGCTCCTTACTCCTCCTGACTATCAGGGATGCAGCTGGGACTCACAGGGGAGCGAGAGAGAGCGTGACTGAGGAACCCCAGCAGCCTGAACCCTGCTGGGAAGGGAAGATACCAGGGCAAAAACACCCACTGCAATTACAGCCAGGCCAGACTAGAGGATGCTACTGCTTTCTGGGGAAGGACCGATCACACTGCAGCGTGGCAGCCCCAGCAGCCCCTCAACACAATGGGAATCATTCTCCAGGAACCTGCCCATCCCTCCATCACCTCCCTGGAGCATGTAAAAACATACTCAGCAAAGTTACTTAGGAATCAAAACAACAATCTCACTGACTTTCAAAGAAACATCTTCCTTCTGACAAACAGAATTCAGTGGTGATAAGAGCAGCTCTTTCCCTTTTGTGCAGCTCTTCATGCAAACATTTCACTGGAAAGTGTTTCCAGTGCCACTTCCTTACTGACCAGGAGACCAAGGTCCTGTGGGACAGAGAGAGAAGAGATGCTGTTCCTGCAGCTAGTCTGAAAGGAGTATTAAGTGTCAAAATTTATTTGAGAAGAGAACGTAAGGACAGGTAGGGATAGGAAAGGTACACTCTTACCAGGACTTACATCTAAACGCCCCTCCTATCTCTCACAGCTCTTGATAAGCTAAGGCATTGCTACAGTCCTAGAGCCCAAAGACTTGGGATTTGCACCAGCAGCCACAACACCTTGCAGTCCCAGCTCTGGGCACCCCATTTCCTACCTCCCTTCCCTGTGCTGCAGCAGATCATTCCTGAAGGAACTCTTGTGTTTCTGGCCTGTGCGACATTGAACACAAGAAACGTAACTCAACACATCGTTATTAAAAGCAGCCACCGCTGGCGATGATCTCATTGCACCTCCCCTGCCTGTCACGTTTGCCTGTTATCTCTTCCTTTTCATACTTTGATCATAAGCTTTTCAGGGCAGGCGTTCTCCACTGCACACTGAACCCAACACAACAGCACCGAGCTCTCCAGACAGCTCCGTAACGCAGCCATCAAAACTGATCAGGTTGTGTACACACACACACCCAGCACACAGCCACCCACCTGGAGCAGCCGACATTCCCTAGTACCCAAAAAGCTGCAGAAGAACCTTTAAAAGGCAAGGAATTCAAGTATTTCACTCACATTTTAAAATAGGAATGAGGCATGTATACAGAAAGCACCCTCGCAGGGCGTAGGTGGTGAGTTTTGGTGCGGTACCACACCAGCAGCCACCTGTAAAGGGAACTGCAGAGCAGAACACCTCTCCCAGACCTATCACAGACTCCCACTGCGCCCTCGCACCCCGCACGGCACCCGCACAGCCAGGGGAATGCCGCGCTGCCTCCTTCCATCCCCATCCTCTGGAGCTGCGGCAGCCCCCGGGCTCAGGCTGGGATGAAGGTTTGGATGCTCTCGGAGCAGCCCTACAGAGCGGGATTGTCTCGGACCCTGGCACACCTCGCGCTGTGGAAAGCGGCTCTGAGGGATCCGGGACTGCAGAGATGTGACGGGAGCGCGGAGCCTCCGCTCGCCGGCGGGGACACCGCGAGCTCCCGGGGACCTCGCACCGGACCCACGACAGCGGCACGGGAGGACGGGGCCGGCTGGTCCCTCCGGCAGCGCCGCGGCTCTACCCGACACCTCGAGCTGACCTCGGACACCCGG